>OX639993.1:132389214-132602370 GCA_951828415.1 Anomoia purmunda | reverse complement strand
ATCTGCTTAACACCTCGTTGGCGGTAATGGCAATAGGAACTCCAACAGCGCCGAACACCGAAACCAACACCGGCACCAGCACCGACACCGCCACTGCCACCGACACATTCACCTAGTACTCCTCCAATTCCCACTCAGCTACTTAGATATGTATGCTTGCATGTGTGTGGACTGAATGTGCCACGATTTTGTGTGAGAGTGCCATTTTTTCCGCCGGCTTCTTTCACGTTTTTATTGTACTTTTTTTGCTCTGTTGCATAGCACGACTTTTTACTAAATTGAAAATTAAGTTCCATTTCGTGTAACAGACAGTGAAGTAGATTTTAGTGGCGTAGAGTGGAAGGTGGATGGGATGGCGCTGAAGGTGGTGCACCCTGTAGAGCCACCCTGTAGAGTAAAGCCATTTTTTGCAATGCAGCAGAGTTTTGTTCTGCAACTATCGCTTTTGTCGTAGCTTCACCTTCACCTTCCTCCATTGCATGAACTACCCATTTGTGCTGTACATAATACGTACATATACGGGTATGTAGATATGTATGCAGCAATATCTTTAAATGTCAGTGACAATTTCCGAAACCCCTCCAAAAAAAAAAAGAAGAGATTCACTTGTCGTATTTGGTAAATTTAAATTGTTTTAACTTTCCTTGCTTTCCGTTGTTATATTCGTCTACTCGCTATTCTGTCTAGTAATATCATTTTATATACATACATACATGTATTGTGTGTGTATGTAGTGTTTGAAGTTAGGTAGTAATGGAATTCCGCATTATTTTATGTGTTGCCATGTTAGTCATGCTATTCATGCTACATCAAAAAGACACAGAGAAATACAACAGAAAATAGAGAAGCCGGAAGTCTCTACGACAAATGTTGTACAACAATGACATAAATTAACCCTTGGAATGTCGGCGATTAAGCAAAAACTAACTTCCTACCCAGTATGTATGTGTCTGTATGTGCTAAGTAGGAATTTCTCAAGAGAACCAATAATATTTGACTATGTAGCTATAAAAAAGTTGTCAATATTCATTAAATTATAAAGATGTGTTTATAACAATTATGAGTGAAAAGATGGTTTAATTCTTCGATAAATATTATTTGAAGGCTGAAATTGTGAGGGTTTTCGTAATAATTATGAGGGACATTTTTGAAGTGAAACTTCTTTGTGCTCGTTGGGCTGTAATTCCAATATCCCATGAAACGAAAAAGCGACAGGAAAAGGAAGGGGATGGCGAGCGTGGTGGGGCCGCCGGACGGAAGGAGACATGGGAGAGAAACGAAAACGCGACAGATTCGGAGTAGAGAAAAACGAGAGAAGGGTAGCAAAACGGACAGAGTGTGGCAATGATTTTGTTCTCTACATCACTCCGAACCAGAGAATTAACGATATAATAAAATTCATACATAGAGCATTAATGGCATATACTCGCTCTAGTGCAGCAGAATTAGGAGAAGATTTCCACACTATGCCAATGATTTTAAGCCGTGATTTTAATGCGAATTTTGCCTTGGAAGAAGCTCAACCACTTGTACAATTTTTAGAAAGTAAATTTAATCTAAAAATGAATAATAATCCCAAAGACTCAACAACCAGATCAGGCAGGTCAATAGATACAATTTTCTCAAGATATTTAAATAATTTACAATCACGAGTTTTTATTTCATACTTTTCATACCACAAACCAATTGTATCTTTTCTTGAACATGAAATTATGGAAGTGAATGAACAGATTTTTTATAAATGGAGGCGAAAATATCAACTAATTATTTTTATTAACCTAATACCCTTAAAAATTCGAGAATAGTGGCTTCTGTTATCGGGGAAATATTTCAATTCCATAAAACTTGCTGGCTAGGGTGGGTATTTTCATTTCAAGTGCCCATCGAGATCCATGAAGTTTCACTTCTATCGTCTAGCTTTCTAGGTTGACAATTTTTTTGCATTTGTTTTTTTTACCCTTTACTTATTTTTCAGAAATATTTCGACCCTTGTACCGAAGCCTAAAACTATTACATTACAGTTATAAATTTTATCTCAAAAAATTTGCTCCATAACAATTATTTATTACTTGAGAAATAGTTTTTATTTCGCCGTTAACAGATATGTGTTGGCATTTATTTTTTTACTTTACCTGATAACTGTTATTTTGAAGAAATATTTTTTCCATTCCAATATTTGACATAAGGATACCAATAAATATAGAGATGGAGAATAACATAAAGGTATTTAAAATAAAGATAAATATAAAGATACCTCAAAAAAAATCAAATAACATTTATCAGACAATGAAAAAATAAACAATGGCCAAATAAAAGTTTTTGTATCTAATAACTGTTATAAAATAATTTTTTTGTATAGTTTCGTACATACTCAGTTCTCGAGATATCACCATTTAACTGTACTCGATAAAATTTACTCAGTCCTATATAATGCCTTTTAATTACCTTTTTCTTGCACGCCGGATGCCACTACACAGTGCAATATTTTTTTCATTTGGGCAGGTTTCAATTTAAAATAACTCAACTGAGAAAAAAAGTTGTGCTACTATTCGCGCGCTTACCTTCCCAACCAGTTGAGCTATCTTAAAACCAGATACAGCAAGTTCAAGGTAATAAAATTCCATACAAAGTGCGCACAGGTCTTTTAGTTTTTAAAAACTAAAATTTTAACGTGGAAGAGGAATTTCTTGAATATTTTTTCTTTTCTATTCAAGTTCCTACTTCTACAGAAAATTCATACTACTGTGGTTTTTAGGACATATGGGTTTACATTATTTATCATCATTATTTATTTATCATATATTCCAATGAAAAATTGGCCACTGCCGCCACCGCTCCAAAAACCGCATCAAAGTGACTGAGTTCTCTACTATCGCGTCCGGGATTTCTAATTCCCAGGAAAGTTGATTTTTCGAGCAATAGTGTAGCCCATTTTGAGCCGCTCAAAGGCCCAAAGTGAGAAGCGATGCCAAAGTAGATGGTTTGTGCTTCCTATTGTTGTGCATAATTCACATCTAGATGATGAGTGAGACGCTGAGTTCTTGAGACCGATGTCGAGTTTCGGCTACGGCAGCCAAATTCTTCTCAGTGCGCTCCGTACGACAGTCTACTGTTTATTATGCTATTCCGACGAAGTTTTCGTATAAACTGACGTACAGCTGGCGTTGTGTATGTCGCATTTAGCCAAAACTTTTTTTTTTAATAAATCCACTATTTGGGCTACACAATGCTGACCTTGGAAATAAGTTTGTTATATTTCCCAACGTGTTCCACCGCACATCGAATCATTCCATTTTGCAGAGATATGATACTGATAGCATACGATTAAAAACCTATTACCGTTGCGTCTGATACGACATTTGCGCTGAAATTTGAGCTGAACGAACTATTTTACGTAAATATCTGTCCAGACTTTTGAGAAAATACTTAAATCAATAGAAAATTGAATTTTTGTAAATTGGTATTTATACTACTGAGGAAGAACTATTACCGACAGTCTAATAAACATATGTTTTGAGCAGCACCGTATCGGTTATAATTTTTATAAAAAAAAAATCATGATTTAATTGTTGTTTTAAGATTTTTATTTTTTCGATCAAACAAAATCGTTATTTTTGAATTTCTATTTTTTCCTTATGCCATATGATATACAAACCTGACCTTATTTTTATTCAGAAGAATTTTCGTTTTAAATCCTAGTATAATCGATATTTTGTGATTTTTACTTTTTCGTTCAAAAAATAATACTTATTTTTGTATTTGCAATTTTTCTATCATAATAAAAGTTTGTCGGCGATAACAATAATATGTTTTATGATTGGGAAAAATATCACAAAATATCGATTTAAATCATCGAAATAAAAACACAAATAAAAATGACAATACAATGGTCAAACTTGATCGAAAAAATAAAAATCAGAAAATTGAACGAAGAAATAAAAACAAAAAAAAAATAACAATCAAACTTGTTCGAAAAAATAATAACAAAAAATAACGACCAAACTTGATCGAAGAAATAAAAATGACAATACAATGGTCAAACTTGATCGAAAAAATAAAAATCCGAAAACTGATCGAAGAAATAAAAACAAAAAAAAAAAATAACAATCAAACTGGTTCGAAAAAATAATAACAAAAAATAACGACCAAATTTGATCGAAGAAATAAAAATGACAATATAATGGTCAAACTTGATCGAAAAAATAAAAATCAGAAAATTGATCAAAGAAATAAAAACAAAAAAACAACAGTCAAACTTGTCCGAAAAAATAATAATAAAAAAAAAAACGACCAAACTTGATCCAAAAAAAAAAATTACAAAAAACGATTATGCAATGATTTAAAAGAAAAAGTCTTAATAAAAATAAGGTCAGGTATGTATAGCATATGGTATAGGGATCAGATCGATATATATATACGAGGTTTGTTCTGAACAAATTCTTGCTAATGATTTTTAGATCCGAAAAAACCAAACGAACGATTATTTCCCTGTGTTTGAGTGAATTTTGATAAGAGAGAAAATAACAAAATTAAAAAAAAAAAAAAATGTATTTATATTTTCTTTTCGCTACTCTCATATATCTTCTCTTAAGCGATAATTCTCGAAAATTATAATTTCTGTCTCGCTCTCACTGAAACATTTAAAGAACAGTCGCACTATGTGTGTGCGTGTTGGAAAAAATCGAATTTTCGCTTACTGGTATGCTTTGTTTTCGGTTGATGGGCTTAACGAAAAACACTCTAATGGTGATGTTGTGACGCCTTAAACTCACCTGTACATACGTCCATGCATACAAACAACAATTGTATGAATACATTTTATGTGTGTGTGTGAATTCTTTGAAGTGCTTTCGCCCAGTTAAGTGGTTGCCTTGTAACTGAAATTTTATTTTTATCTATGTACTATGTATGTACGTACCCACCTGCTATGTATTTTCAGCTTATGGCTGTGTGAATGCTTCAATTTTCATTTTCGTTTCAACATTTTTGGTATGTATGTACATGTGTACATGAGTATGTGTGTTTTATTTGTTTTTGTTGGCAGTGCCGCTAAAATGCCGTTAATGGTTGCGAATGTTTTACTTGTATGTAGTTGATACACGCGCTAAAAATGCGCTCAAGTATAGCCACAAAACAAAGCGTTATTTAGTAGTTTTTTGCATGAGCGCATTTCGCTCGCATTTCTTGTGGCATTTCGCTTTCAGCTATTCAGATGTGTTTGCTTGTTTGTTTGTTTGTTTGTTTTTCATTTCATTTCGATTTAGAGGGAAAATGCCGCATATATATATATATATATATATATAGGACAAGCGAAATATGTATGTGTGTGCGTTAATATTAAATGCATAGCTTTTGCGATGGGAGCTGACATTGGCCTGGCAGGTGGTAAATGGCCACAAAGGAAATAAAATAGAAGTTAAACCTAATATCTACACGCATTCGGGGTTCGACCATAAATAGCACTTAAAGAATTATAAGGATGTGTGCAAAGTTTCATTAGAGTTTATTGTAGTTTTGGTTTTTCGGTTTTTTGGCATTCGAAGTGTTGCAGCGCTCTTAAAGCTCGTTTGCTGTATTTCATTTGCATAAAAGTTGAAAACAATCAACAAATATAAATTTAAATTCAAAATAAATTTAACTTTAGACTTTTTATGGTTTAAAAAATATTATAGACATAAACTCATCATATACTACGTGTGCGACTAATGAAATTTTCAGAGAAAGTTATTTCTGCAAAACGTTTTACTTACTGCACTTCATTTTATTAATTATCATCAATTTATGTAAATAAATATGTATGCAAAAACATTTATATAATGATTAACTTTATAATTTGTGGTAAGTCTGCAAAAAAACTACAGCAATCCGCGGTTGATAAGTGCATGCCAATTTAAAATTGAAATTACATCAAATAAGAATTCATTCACTTGTGTATGTACAAATATAAGTGAGTGCATTAGGGTGCATCACTCCCATAAACAAAAAAAATCAGCATTGTTTTTCCATTCGAATATAAAATATATTATAAATACATATATTTGTAGACATAAACTAATATATCTTACAAAAATTTTAAGATTTGCGTGAGTTGTACCAATTTTAAAATAATTTTTTTTAATAACAATTTATTTTATTTGTTGAGATTAAGATTAAATAAAACATAATTTTATTTTATGGTGTACATTATTAAATGTGTGGGTATTTCAATTTCAATCTGAAGTAATCTTCAGGAACTTTGGGCTATGCCTTCTTGACTAAGTAATGTATTTATATAATTAACAGTGATATAACTATTATAAGCTAATCAATAACTATTATTGTAAGTTAGAAGTTTTTCGAGTAACCTATAACCATCATTCAAAGACTTGTATTATAAAAGTCTTTTCTTAATAGTTATCAGCGAGATATATGTTTTTCAGCTTTCGAAGACTTTTATTTTATGAATTAAATTGGGCCCGTTTCTTCGTCACCTAGTTGCTAAAGAACACTAGGCAGGTTAACGAATTGCATGTAAAGCAACAACACTAACTCGGAAAAATATACGATTTGAGCCAACTCGGTTAAATGATATCCGACCTGAGATGTAGTGTTGGGAAGTGAAAACACTGCGCTGTTGTGAATATGCCCTAAGGAAATATATGGAAAATTTCATTTTAAAATTTAATTCGTTTTTATTTGCTTAGTATTTTTAAAAATATAACTACATAAATCTAAAAATTGCCGACACAACTATTTTCCGTTCCTATATATCACTAAACAATTCGGAGCTTTCATGAAAGTATTTTATCCGAGCTGGAGCGTTCTTTTGCATCTCGGGTAGAATAAAACGAGCCCGTTATAAAAGTTTTCTCATAATCGTTATGCTGTTTCGAAAGAATTTCGGGACCAGTTCAGGATTACTTTTAGACTAGTACGATATTATTTTGGGTCCCGAAATAGTTTCGTCTTTCCAGACTTAAAAAAAGTTGCTTACTCATATTTATTATGCAAAGATTTTTATAATATAAGTCTCCAAATAATAGTTATTGTTGATTTAAAAAATTGTTTTTACTCAAAATTATTACGGAATAATAATAAAATAATATAAAAATTTTGTCTGACTCTTAATTATTATCAAAAGATTTGTATAATTCTTATCAAAATTAGGATGACTTTTTAAAACTCAACGCTCAGTTAATTATTATTCTAAATCTCTGATCGAAAGCCAATGGCAACAACAAAATTTTACAAAAAATAGTTTTTTTTTTTAATATTTTTGTAACCAGTATCATCGGATTATAAAAAAATTTACCAGATCTGCAAACAAATATTGAAAAATGTGTGCACTTATGTTATAATAATGAGCTTTGTTTTGGGGTTTTTGATTTTTTTGTGGCAAATTGAGATAAAAACAAACTCAGCCAAAACTTGACCGACTTGGACATATCAAGACATATTTGGAAAAGTTTTCTCACACTCTCATTACTTCCTTGCAAAAAATTTCAGTCACGTAAAAATAATTTTTCGCAAATCTCATTATTATAATTGTATTGGGTAAATAAGCTTTAACTATTTTGTAATTTCAGGTGGTTTTTTTTTTTTGAGAAATATTAAAAAAAAGTATCTTTATCAAAAACTTTACCTCCGGAAGTATCTTCATGTCGGTCCAACTCACGTAGATCTTAATATTTTTCTGAAATATTTTGGCTTGAAACATAATAGGGTGTATAATTGCGGTGCGAAAACCGCAACTTTTTTTTGGTGAGGCACCATAATGTACATATGTGCATATGTATATGTATACATACATATAAATATCGAAAGTAATATTAATTTGAAGAATCTCTAAAATACTTCCAAGGTTTCAGATAAATACATCTATCATAATTGGCCGCCGCAGTCGCCGTTGCTGAATGAGTAGCGCATTTGCGCTTCATCCCGTATTCAGTCCTGGGTTCGAGTACTCGCCGGCACAAGTAGCATCAAAAAAATTATAAAAAAAGTTTTTTCTAGCAGCGATCGCCCCTCGGTAGGCAATGGCAAACTTCCGAATAAAATTCTGCAATGAAAGAAACTTCTCACAAAATCATATACCAGGAGTCGTCTAAAATTGTAGGACTTTCAATTTTCGTTCCAACATGAAGATGCACACCGCAAATTAATGGAAAATTCCCGCCAAACGTCAAGCTGTATGGTGTAATAGCGCCAAATTTTAATTATTATTGTTATTAAATTGACCCGCTAGGAAAATAAAATTTAAAAAAATTTCTGTCATAATTTTATTATTATAATTTTAAATGCGCTCAGACCTTCCATTCAGTTTTCTTACTATATCAATTATTTACATTTCATTTGCTGACCTATTTGTAGATTACATTATTTTAAGTAGATTAAAAATTTTAAAACATTCTGTGCATTTCATTTTGGTTCTTTTGGTAAATGAAAAGCGCAGCAGAGGAAAAACACGAGCTTGGCCAATCATTAGTTTCAGCATGACAGCTGTTTGCTGGGGCGTATAAGTAACCTATTGACATGCAATGACAATTTTCATATTTCCCACTTGACCGGCGAATGCTTTTATTTCAAATATGCAGTTCTTGCTACTGACATTGAAGCGTGTTAATATAATACCCCACATTTTGAAAACTTAAATGTCTTTTATTTATTTAACACTCAAACTCTCCTTTAAAAAAATCACACTTATTACCTTTCGGGTCATAAAATGACCCATATGTATTTAGTTCATTTTTTTACCAAAGCATACATTTTTTTTATTTAAATAAATAAAAAGTTAACATTAAGTGATTTCAACAGGTTTAGTCTTTAAGTATTATAGTTTTGTAGAATATTATTCAATATGTTTTTGGCAATAAGTAGTTTTTTCTGTTTTAGTTTGGCTGTGTTGTGAGCAAACTGGAGTGTTGCATACGGAGCAATAATTAAAAGTCTTACGATCAGTTTCAGGAGGACAGAAACTGCATCGTTTGCGACCAGAAGCTTTATTTTTTTTAGCCAATGGTGTTAAGGATCCACCGGCCCCTTCAGCCTTTCTAATATTTTCCACAATAGCAGCTGATGATGGTGCGTTTGGAAGGCGACTTCGACTTGATACCCAAGGACGTACCAGCTCGTTTCCCAGCTTGTGTGAAATATTTTGCTTCCACATGGGATTTATTTCAGTCCACATAACATAAGCATTCATAGCTGACAAATCTAGAAAGTTTCCAAACAAGGCTACTGGCCAGCGATTTGTTTTGCGCTTGCTCGAGTAACAGCGAACCTTCTGATCGATCCTGTCGACACCAGCCTTAGTCGTGTTATAAAACTGGATTATTTCAGGGAGTTTTTTTGGATGATCATTAAGAATAACCTTCTCATGGTGCAGAGTACTCATAACTGTCACAAGTTTATACTTTTTTGGTACGTACTGCACCAATGAGATTTTGTCGTGGAAAAAAAAATTACTTGTATGCTCCTGTAGCATTCGAAGTTGTTGAGACGATGCATATTTCGGCAAAAACCGCTTATTTTTTCGTACTGTGCCGACCAGGGTGATTCTCTTTTTGAGTAACTCTAAGGCCAAATGATGTGTAGTGAAAAAATTATCCATAGTTACATTCCGGCCTTGATAGCTAGAAACCAAATCCAACACTACTCGCTCTGCTTGGTTTTTTTCCGGTGGCGCGTTCTTACTCTCTTTACCGACGTATATTTGGAAATTTGGGCAGAAGCCAGTTTTGGCATCAGCTGCCACCCATGCCTTTATACCATACTTTCCGGGCTTACTTGGAATGTAGACTTTGAAGGGGCATCTTCCCCGGAAAGTAATTAATTGTTCATCCACAGTTACATTTTCATGAGGAACATATATATGCTTAAGGTTTTCAACCCACGATTGATAAAAATCACGTATTGGAGCCAATTTATCTCCATGACATTGAGATCTACGCAATTCCCTGTTGTCAAATGCTAAAACGCGTGAAATTACCTGAAAACGCTTCAAAGGCATCACAGCCCTTAAAATTGGACGACCATGATTTGCGTCCCACAAACTTTGAACGCTTTCGCCATGAGAGCGGTATAAACCTATAAATATATGTGTACAAACGTATTTACAGTCTAACAGAAAATATATTATTTTTACCAATCAAAAGCAAAACCCCCAAATATGCGTCAAATTCGGCCTCGTCAAGGTCAACGTAGTTTTCCTTATAAACTTTTTTCCCTTCCATATTTGAAAATTGAATAATAGCTATCTTCATTGCAGCTGTAAAACACATGTTGAAAGAGTCCTTTATATCGGACACTCTATGTATAACATAGGCGGTAACGCCCATGCGGCCATGTATTATGTTTTCAGATTGCGCTCGTGATAGCGAAAATGGTGGAGGTGTTGTGTACCAAACTATTTGTTTGTCTCTGCTTAAGAAATGAATTTCGTCTCCAGAAATTTCATTATTATTTTCAACATTTATTTCGTCATCGTCAATATCTTCAAAGTCTTCAACTTCACTTTGCATTTCTGGTTCAAAATCTATATCCACATCACCACCGTCATCATCAGCAAATGTCTCAACGCTGGATTCAGAAGAATCAAGAATAGCACGAATTTCATCATCGCTGATGCCGTGCTTCAAGAAAGGGAATTTTTTATACAAACTACGGCTCACAAATAGAAAAACTTACTTTTGCACATGATGGCCTTAAATTATAAGTTGCGTCGGACATTTTTTTCTTTTTTACACTTTTATTGTTGTTCGAAACTTGAAAATTTATGAAGTGAAGCTCACTATAAATATATTTCACAACACAGCAAATATATTTCACAACTAACAAAGTTTCGTTTTCAAACACCAGTCGAAACAGAACGAAATGGAATGGGTCATTGGGTGACCCAAATGCATTTTTTATATGGGTCACAGGATGACCCGAAGGGCAATTAATGTGTATAGTAAGTTTTTCTGCTAAATGGAAATAGTAAATATACAATCCCCTTCATTTTTTTAATTAACTTTGAAATCCATGCACTGGGCAGGGAGGAAAAAAATATTGAAATTGTGTTTCAAAAGAAAATTGAGTTTGAAGTCGCTTTGGGTCACAAAATGACCCAAAGAGAGTTTGAGTGTTAAACAAAAACCAGAAGGAAGAAAGTTTTAACTTCCAATTATGACGTCTACATCCATTTTCGAAAATGTTCGAATTTTACGTATTTGAGCGAAGTTGATAGAACATTTATTAAAATATCAAATTCGTAATTTTTTGTTAACTACCGTTGTATAAAACCACGTCCACGTTTTATCCTATTTCTAGAATTATTCAAATTATACTTGAAATCCAAATTTGATTCAAAATTTGGTAGAGTTTGATGCAGATTTTTCGAAGATACACCTTCTCTAAATTTTCGATTTTTTTTCTAAATTGGGCGGAGCTTCACCAATTTTCACACCTTTTTTAACTTCAGTCGAACTCTCAAATTTTTATTTAATTTTTGTAAACTATCTTTATATCTGAACTAGTCGTGGGTTTTATCCGATTTCTATAGTTTTGAAAGTTTAAGGCGAACGCTAAATTTGGTAGTGTGGTCAGGAAGGTGCATAAATTTATCTACTCAAGCGATAGTGGGCAGTATCACGGCACTATTTCATCCCTGCTCATCAAATTTAAGCTTAACTATAACAAGTAATATTTTAAAAGAACGATAAAACACATGTAATAAATAGGTATGAACGACATTAAAAAAATAATTATGTAAAAATTGCGTCAACTAAATTTAATAAATGACACCTTCGAGATACAATTTTTGTTGAATAGAGCAACTTTCAGCTATATGGTAATTGAAAATTTGGCTTGAAAAGGTAAATAAATAAAAAAACAGTACAAAGTTGGTGAATATATTGAAGATGAAGCAAAACATCAAATTAAATTTAAATATTACAATGGTACAGTGGTATAAAATCTACGCCCATTTTTGCGCCACTATTTAAAGTTTTAAAGAGATGAGTTAAGAACGCTCGGATCGCAACAAAATTGGTTCATGAGTCATTAAGCTTTTCCTTTAGGGAAATTTAGTTAGGCCAATGTGTGTCTAATTTTTTATGCCTTCCATAGTGGCTTAGACTGAGTTCAAACTGACCAGTTAGAAAGCTTTAAACTACGTCAGCCATTTTATACCATTTTCTATTATTTATATCTGTGTGAAAAGAACTAAAATGGGGAAACATAGCAGGTCAAAAAGAGTCTAGAATTTTCTAGGTATTTATTCAGCCTTTCTTTGTTTTGTGCAGTTGATCTTCTATCTTTGATTTGAAAGTTGAACTGCTCAAACTCAGTATTAATTTATTCCTTGACTATAAAATAAGTTGAAGAACAAACATTAGATTTTGATGATGAACTGGGTATTTTATGAAAATCTTGAATAATATTGATAGCACTATTTTACTATATTATATTACATTCGTTTAATTAGCGAACTTTTTACTCAAGTAATCGCTCCGAAGAATCAAAAACAGTCGCCACCTACCGAGGCGTACTTCGGCTTCGATTCCACCTGGACTGATCTTTACTTCCTAATGAGTCGAGATGATTCGTCCATGAATACAAAAATGCAGAAAAAATCGTGAGCACAAATAAAAAAAAGCCGCCAAATTTCCTTCTTATGTCGAAACATTTGATATATAGTCCACTAATCAATAATATTTCCACTGTATTCAAAACAAGTAGTTCACATTTAGAGCTGATGTTGAATCAAATACCTCATATTTTGCTTGCAAACTATTATCTCCTCTTGCATGTTCATCTGCATATTTATGTAACTATGTATTTGTGAGCGTATGTATGTATGTACATATATATGTAGCTAATAATAGCTATCATCGTCGTTTCATTAAATTTGATGAACAACAATTAAGCTATCACTTGCAGAAAAATACGCAAAATAGCCAGCCAGAAATTTCCGATTAAAGCAATTAGGGGTTTTTAATCAATTTTTCCCCATCAAGTTTTGCTTGAAGTTTAAATACCGACAGAAATACCTAATAATCCGTTAGCTACGTAGATTAATTGCATTATTTACGTATGGATAATGAGGTAATTTACTGGATTTTAATAACAAAACAAAAAATGTAAAACCGTATTGATGCTACAGATACTATGTCGAATGCACTTTTTAAAAATAAACTTTTTCATTCAAAAAACTTTGTACAGTGGCCAAACATAAGAACACTGAAGAAATTCTATTAAAGTCGGTAAATCTGTAATTATTCAACCGAGTTCCCTAAAATTTGCTTAATAGGTTAAATCAAACAAATCGCTTTAACATCTGTTAGCTCAATCACAGTTATTTTCCAGATAACATTGAATTTCGTATTATAAAAAATAAAGATTTCTGTTACTCAATCGATAGAGCTCTCCAACTTCTTATACGGCAATTTGTTCTAAATAGAAGACTTGTTTTATAACTTCCCATACACTAGTTCAAACGAAAAAATTACTTCGTTAAAAAAAGGTTTTCATTTGGAATAACAACCAGAAAATAAGTTTCATTTAATTTTAAAGGAAGTATTTTCGAGATCCTTTTGCAGTTCTACCACACCGTTTATATGGAAATAGGAATATCACTATTTGAGTTATAGGCCTTTAAATTGAAAACTAAGAACATAAAGGGTGTTTTTTAGACGTGTGGTTTGAATGAGGCAATACTTTTTTTGGAGTTGGTAGATTTGACAGCTGTTACTATAAATCAAGTTTGTTCTGTTATTTCATAATCAACAGGATTTTTCCGGAACATCGTTTGGAAATCGTGAAAATTTATTACCAAAATAATGGTTCCGTTTGCGTGACGCATCGCGCGCTGCATCCAATATTCTGTTGACATAATTGCCCAGCACAGTCGGTAATTCGAGCAACCATGGATCGATTTCATACCACATTTACTCTAGTGGATAATTCGCATCCCGAATGAGTCCATCCGCCATCGCGCCCAACAATTGGAGCTGTGCCCATCCACTTTATGGAAGATTTTGCCGATGGATCTTAGTTTGCGGTTTCACAAAATCCAACTCGTGCAAGAATTGAAGCCGAATGCCCGTGAAGCGCGTCGCACGTTGGGTAGATTAGTCCAAAATGAGATGGCTACCGATCCCGATTTTCGCAAGAAAATTTTGTTCAGCGATGAAACTCACTTTTTGTTGAATGGGTACATTAATAAATAAATATTGTGGCGTTTGGAGTGTTGTGACGAAGTTACATCCTCAAAAAGTCACTGTTTGGTCTACTCTATGGGCAGATGGAATTATTGGCCCATATTTCTTCAGAAATCAAGACATATATAGTCAATAGGGAACCCCATAGAGCAATGATTAATGAAGTTTTCGCGCTTGAATTGAAGGATGTTATTGTGGACCATCTTTGGTTCCATCAAGACGGCACTACAATGCCCAACAGCCAACGAAACAATAAATTAATTGAACAAAATTTTTTGGTGAACGCATTATCTCGGGTCATGGGCCTGTAGCGTGGCCTCCAAGATCGTGCGATTTAACAATGATGTGTTACTTTTTGTAGGGTTATGTGAAGTCGCTTGCGTACGCAAAAAGTGGTGGAAAATTGGGCTTCTCGGCTGGAATTTATTCGAGCCAGCCGCAGTGGTCACTTATCCGAAGTGATTTTCGTTCTTGACCACAAGATTAAATTATATACGTTTTATTTCTTCTTGATAACCACATGTCTAGAAAAAAGTTTTCGGTAGTAGCTTTAAGCCAATTCTATTCAGCCGGTTTACTTCCCCGGTATAGAAGGGCGTGCTTGAAGAGCTTGTTCCACTATTAATACTTTGCTCAAGTTTTATGATGGCAAAAGTTGAAATTACTAGACCCTCAACTTGAAATATGGTAGGCGAAGTGCTCATTATGTACCAACTTACAAATTGATAGTCGAGGATTGGAGCTCCATTGACCGAATTGTTCCGATCTCGGAACCTAACAGCATATTTACTACCATATCAGATTTCTTTAGACTTTGTGTCGGAAATTCAGCACCTTTCCAAGTCGGAAATTCTTCTCAAAATACCTGGCAATGTGGCAGTCTTATAAAGAACTCTTGCCAACTTACTTGGTTAGGTTAGCTTGGAGCGGAACCCATTTGGTTCTCTCTTCCCCTTAGAAGATGTTAAAATATATCGAGAATATTCGTTGAGTTCAGGTCAGCTTAAAAATCGGAAAAGTAACGGGTTGTGGAAACTTACTTTAAAAATCAGTGTTCTGTTCGCCAAACTTATAGAGCACTTCGTTCTTGGTCCACAAAATCGAGCATCAGAGCAGCTTATTCGTCGAACTGGTGATAGAGGCATCATCGGTCCTTATTTCTTTAAAAATGAAGCCGGAGCGAATGTTACTGTCAGTGGTGATCGTTACAGATCAATGATTACCGATTATTTGTTTCCTAATTGGCATAACATCGACCTGCAAGCATTTTGGATCCAACAACAACTATCGCTTTGTTGAAAGAGCAGTTTGGCGATTCACAAAGCAGGTCGTAGCGGACATATGCCAGAAATCGTTTTCAAATATTAAATGTCATGAAAATATCTTTTAAATAAAAAAAAATGTGACATCATATTTCATTTTCTATGTGTTTTATTTCAATTTAAATTTCTATCAGTCTAAAAAAAATTCCCTTTACTTATTGAAGAAATGGTTTGGGGCCTAGACTAGTGCGATATATTGAGAGGGATAGTGCTCAATGAGAGAGGAGCGATCAAAGGGAATGAAAGCTTTTCAGCGCTTATCGTCAACCTTTTTCTAAACTTGTCTGTTAGTATGACAGATGGGCTCCATGGCCCGCCTGGAATTTACCTCCCAAATGAGTTCGGTTTTTAGACTATGTTTCCAGGAAGTTAGAGGGTTACCCACGCCTTTTGCAGAATTTGACTCGGATATTTCGATTCTTTCCCATACCATATCGGTCATAGAGTTGCCGAGAATGTATCTGCGCTCAGAGAATCACAAAACCATCACGGGGCAGGTTGGCATTGTTTATGAGGTTATTGCGTTGAGCATTTAAAGTTTCAATGGCAATTAATTGGCTATCATATTGTATAGCGGCAGGTCGTTCCAAGAGCGAGCGTAATGAGCTATCGATCCATTATCCATTCCATTTATCCATTATGACATTTGGCTCTGTCTGAAAAACGCTGTGTAGTCTGGTAAGCGAGAGCTGATGTAGGTGAGGCGAGTTCGAGGCCCGCTGGGCATTCCGATCAAATTTTTGCGGTTGCAACAGAAAATTTATATTTTAAAACTACTTATATAAACACAGTGAAAACAATCGAATCGAAACTGACCTGTTCTTGGTTCCACTTCAGCGCATGAAAAGTTTCACATTGCCATGTTTCACATATAATGTTTGAACGTAAACTTTATGTTCGTTGCATTTATTATCTGTTTCATATTCAATTTAGTCTTTGTAAATTTTTTTAAAACATTATAAAAATACATTGGTGCTATTAATATAATGCACTTTGCCAACATATTTTATTGGAATCATGGTTTCTGCATATAATCTGCGACTGATGGCAGTTCCTACAATAGTAATACTGATACCAGCTGATTCTATTTGTAAACAAACTCCATTAGATAATTCGAAGCAAAACCAACCTGCACGTCTGCATTAATGCTTTTGTAGAGGTTAGAACTCAAACTAAGTATCTTATCGAGGATAAGACACAATTATTTGAACTGGTTGGCATATTCAAGTATTGTATTCGAATTTAGACGGCACAACAATAGCCTGCTAAAGTTGTTTAAAAAAATAGTCGACTTCACATAATCGACTAACCGTTCATTTTCGATATTTTCCTTCAATAAATTATTGCTATTTTATATGTGTGTGAATGTTTATGCTTTTTGACAAACCTCGTTTTCAACTGTAATGAAGTTTTTTTTGGATTTTTATCGATTAGTCGATTTTCTACTACTACAACTCGATTGGTCGAAGGTGTGGGCGGTTAGTTAGGAATACTTGGTATTCGATTATCAACTATCAAAAAAGTTGGTATTCGAATAGTCGACTAGTACGTCAAAAAAACTTTGCTGAGGAGAGGAAATTAAATACGTATCTCATTATTACCAACAACAACTGGTACCACAACTATTTTCTTTTCACCTGCAGTTCCCCTTTTAAATGCCAGTTTTTCACTTGTCAGCACACAATTATTTATGTCAATAAATTCAAATTTGTAAAACTTTCAACAAAGTGCTATTTTATTTGATTGTTTGCAAGCAAAATTTTTCAAAATAATCATTTGAACTGATTATTTTTTGTTTTCATAAATACGTTGCTCAAAGTTTTCAACTCCATTACCAGGTTTATAATGACACAATGAACCATATCGTCCGTCCGTTCTTCATAATATACACTATTTCATTATTCCTTTTCAATTTCGATTGTGCAGACTCTTTGCCAAACTATCTTCCATTTGAACTGTAGTTTTTTTCCTTATTTTTCCTTATTTTTGTGAGTTGAATAAAGCATTTCACATTTCATTTTGAACAAAACTCGCCAACAGCATGACGCTTTTAACATTCTAAACTTACCTATTAAGTTGGTCCATTCTTCGTTTTGTTTGGGTAATTGTGTGCGAGTATGAGTGTGTGTATTTTTCTATGCATTTGTATTGGTAGTATACACGTGCAGTTGCTGAGAGAAAAATTAGAAATACCATGGAAATACACCAACAAGCTTTCATGGCTTCATGTCAACAGAATTTGTGCTGGTCTGGCGTGTGGAGGTGTGGTGGTTTTTATGAGTGTGCAATGAGTATCGTTGCGTACTGCGAAGTTTTTGTGAGACTTCGAAAGACTCTATGCCAGTCACATTTTTCTTTTCCTTCTTTTGTAGGTTTTCTTTTGTTACATCTCTAGTTTCTGACACATCATATGAATAAAAGAATAAGGCAAAGAGGTTATAGGAACACCGCACTGACGGTATGTCTGTCTTTCGTGTGGCGAAGCTAAGCGACAAAAATGAAATTAATGTCAAAACGTGCTTGTCGTTTCTAACTTTTAAGAATTCTACGAGCAGTCCTAGCTTTTTAGATACCAAAAACTAACTCCTTCCGCATACGAAAGTTAAAATTTGATGTACAAGAACAAAAATTTTGAAAGCACCAAAAATTCGCGCAATTTTTGAGTGTTAAGCGAGTCACGAAAAAATAAAGAAAAATCGCATGGCAAAGACAATGAATGAATGAGATAGTCGCAAACTGCAACAAGCCAAATTCAAAAACCATAAGAATAGCTAAGAATAGTGAAAATAGCTCAAAATAGCTGAGAAAAATGAACAATACGTCAAATATGTATGTTTGTGTGCTTGCAGCTGTGGCGTGACCAAAATGACAGCGGAGGAGCCAAATTTAATTTTTGTCGAGCTCTGCAATACATCCAAAACCACAATAGCAACAATGCTTTAGTTGCCAACACATACATACATACATACATCCAAAGCGCGTAATGGAGAAAAATGATGACAAGTCAAAGGCGATGCCAGTTGATGAAAAGCTGGCTAAGCTGATGACAACGCATTTGCATTTAGCACAATGTCACCGGCTGCCCCCCATTGCATTAGTGAAAATATACGGCGAGCGCTAGAAGAATGTACTACGTGGCGTGTAAGAAGTCGGGCGTAATGATTATAAGTTATGACGGCAAAGTCATGTAAGGCCCATTAATAGCAAAAAATCCATGACGACGAGATAAATGTGATGACGATGATGACGATGATACTCGATAGTAGTTTTGCTTGAAGAAGACCAGTAAAAAAATTGCGCCAAAGGTGTTAGAGGTGAGGAATTTTTTTTTAAACTGCCAACAAAGCCATAATCCTTGACAGAGCGTGTGTTTAAAAAAAAAACTTTCAGTTTGGACTGCAATTTACCGAACATCTTCACATAATACTTTTAAAGTATATGCGAAATCTGTCTGCTCTAGTTAAACTGAGCAGTTTTCACAATTTTTAATTACAATTAAATTTTATCCAAAATTGTTGTAAAACAAGTTCGGGTGCAACCGAATAAATACTATACATGTTAGTTTAATCTAAGTAATATTTACTTCTTCATAAAAGTCGAAGATGAAAAGAGAGCTCTATAAATTATACAGACGATTCATAAAAAATAAGGCCAAAAATAAAAAATAATTATAATAAAGGACGAGCGAACCTGAAAGGCAAAACTATAGGCAGCACAAAAAAAAATAATTAGAGATATGTAAAAACAAATAAAACCAACCACCCTATTAAGCACAGAGGGACGAAAAGTCACACTTAATAGCGGTATGGTTGGAAATGGGAATAGTGAGAAAAACAAAAAATTTTTACACGGTTAGCGTGGCTGAGTGGTTGCGTGCTCGCCTAGCAACTTCGTGTACCATGGTTCAAAGCCAGGTAAAGTCTAGAAAGAAAAGAAGTCTGATGAGGAGATGTGGTGATCTCCGAAATAGCAGCGATCACTTCTACCACTTTGAAAAATTGTTGTTTTCTCATATTATTCCTAATACAAACCTGGCCACAAACTCTATAAATTATACAGACAAAAAGAGAAATTATTGGATCACCAATTTAGCTACTTTTACAAGGTGGTGTGGTGTGTTTGTTTATTTTTGAAATCCTCCTCACAAGGTACGTGTTCAAAAGTTCAGATTAGGAAATGGCTGACCACCAGGACATGTAAAGGGTGGTTAAATTTTAAGGGCCGATGTTGATTTTGAATAAAACACAAACTATTTTGGAAATTATTGTAACGTTTTTTTTATTATAATAATATGGTGTGGTTCAATTATGTATGGAACAAAATATCACCCAAATGCCCGCCGCGACCTCGGCGGCACACCTCCATCCGATGGGTCAAATTTTCTATGACGCTGAGGCATAATTGAGGTTCTATGCCGTTAATGTGCCGAATTATCTCATCCTTTAGCTCTTGAATTGTTGCTGGCTTATCGACGTACACCTTTTCCTTCAAATAACTCCAAAGAAAGTAGTTCAACGGTGTCAAATCACATGATCTTGGTGGCCAAATGACATCGCCACCACGTAAGATAGCACGACCATTGAATTTGTCGCGCAAAAGAGCCATTGTTTCGTTGGCTGTGTGGCAAGTGGCACCATCCTGTCCACATCCATATGTTCCAATTCGGGCCATAAAAAGTTCGTTATCATCTCACGATAGTGAACACCATTCACAGTAACTGCCTGACCGGCCTCATTTTGGAAAAAATACGGCTCGATGATGCCGTCAGCCCATAAACCGCACCAAACAGTCACACTTTGTGGGTGCATTGGTTTTTCGACAATCACCCTTGGATTATCATTCGCCCAAATGCGGCAATTCTGCTTATTGACGAATCCACTGAGGTGAAAATCTGCCTCATCACTGAAGATGGTTTTCTTCGAAATTTGAACGCCCATTTTCATAATAAGCCTGAATAACTTTAACACGTTGCTCGATTGTGTATCTTTCCATGTTCAAATTGAGTTAGTCTGAAATTGAGAAATGTCAAATGAAATGCAAAAAAAAAACTTGACGTTTAGGTGTGGTTCACATTCAACATTGACCCTTAAAATTTACTCTCAGTTGTAGTCGCAAAGAGCTTTTCTTTTCAATGCATTTGAAAAACCAAATCAGAAATGAAATATTCGGAACTTAAGATTACATGCCCGTTATTTATTTCAGCGATACACAAGAGTCTACAAAAAATAAGAAATAATTTTGTCCCCTTGAAATATCCGTAATTAATATTAAAATTGCAAGTAAGACGAGCTGTTACCTAAATTTTCTTTAACATTTAAACCCTCCTGCCACTTTTCGCATTTTTAGTTTGTTTTTTGGGCACCACACTATTAAGCGGGATGTAATGTGTTATAAAACTTTTCGAAAATATGGCTCATGAAATTTTACACAGCGAAAGGCTAAGGTATATATTTTAACCATTTTAAGTATTAGAGAATAAAATTAGTAAAAACTTTTGATAATACGCATATGTTCTTAAAGAAAATTGAACTAAAATACAATAAACTAAATAAAATTGTTTGGAATGAGAAATTTACATTTTTTAATTACGAGTATTAAATTACTTGTCCGAAAACTCTTCTATTTGTGTATCGCATGGAGTTGCCTGCTACTAATATCTGAAACGACGGTAAAATCTGAACAATTGGAAAATCACAACTCTGAATACAAAAGCACGATAATCCTTGCTTTGTTTTGCCAACTGGCGAACAGTTGGGACATCATCCTCATCCTTATAATGCTGATCTATCCAACATAGAGGGGCCGCTGCCACCACCATTCTGCAACTCGAATTATCTGTTCCAACTTTAGGTTAGAGAAGTCGCAAACCTCGTTCACATCAAATGCTTCGAAGAGATTCCAATGCTGATGGTGTTTTCGGTGTTGCTCAACATCATTTTATAAAGCCGGTTAGTTAGCAGCCATGAGAATCGAGGGCAAAATTGTTAGTAGCAGGTTGTAGTTGCGGCCGCCGTAGCCGAGTGTGTAGCATGTGCGTGCTTCATTCCGAGGATCCCAGGATCAAATCCAGGCTGGGACAAGTAACATAAAAAATTATAGAAACGTTTTTTCTAATAGCGGTTGCCCCTGGGCAGGCAATCGCAAACCTCCGAGTAAATTTCTGACGTGAGAAAAAACTTCTCACAAAAAAAAATATTCGTCGTTCGGAGTCGGCGTAAAACTATAGGTTCCTCAATTTGTGTTACAACATCAAGACGCACACCGCAAATTGTAGGAAAAGTTCGGCCAAAATCGCTTAAGAGGTTATAGCGCCAATTAAGTAAATTCTGTAGTTGCAGCTCTCCGATGCCGAGCTTTTTCGTATATTCAGATACACGTTCTTTGCTTCTCAGGGGCATTTGGTTCTTGCTTGCAACAAAATAGTGATCCGAGTCAAATATGTCTAATGCACTTGAAACATGCCTTCTATCCATCGCATTATGATCGGGTTGAGTTCGAATTTTTCGATCTGGAGACTGCCTGTAACCTGCTGAATCTTTCTGTGCTAGAGCCTGATGCTATAGACAAAGATTTTTCGGACAACCATGTTTCGGACCCGAACAAGGTCGATCAGTCGCAGTCCATGAGCGAAGGTTTCGTAGTTGTGATTAATTTCTCGGCATTATGACCATAGATACCCTCTTTATCAAAACTGATGCTGAAGCTCCAATCACGGTTTTATTATCGTGATGTAGGCAAAGCCAGTTATAGGCGATTATAGAATGAATCTTTAATAACGTTATCGTTCTCTTCTGTACGGATGGGACAGAAATCAGCGAGAGGTTGGGAAACTCGATTTAATACAAATCGCAGCGAGGGGATCATTCATCGAAGTGAATAAAAGTATTTGATAGCGAAATCTCACTCCGAAAACAAATTCAATGTCGAACTAGCACTGCATTTCATGGTAGCTATAGTTGGAGTTGCAATGTCCTCAGAGGTTCCTGCAAAGCGTTGTTGCCCGCCCTAACTCTCACGAGGACATCAATTAACTTGACAATGACATCTTCTCTATTAAGCGTTCGGACATTCAAGTTGTGTACTTCTTAATACGTTGTCCGTGGTCTTCATCAAAAAAGGGAATCTCATCAGAGTGTTGTTAGAGTTATCCAAAAATCATTAGAATCGTCTTCTTACGTTAGCTGACTCCAAAATGGGTATTCGCGAGCTACCCAGAGGAAACTTGCGTGCGCCGAAGAATCGTTATCCACTCTCAAGTGAATGGCATTTAGCAAGAAATTTCATATATTTTATGTTACATCGGATATTTGTTAACAATAACATGCTTTTTTCACTCTCAACCCACATAGTTTGAAAACATTTTTAATGCACTAGCTATATATGTATCTAAGTATACATATATATGTGCAAATACATATACACTTGAAACGAATATCATCGCTGAAACCAAACTCATTAAACAACTCTGCTCGCTCAAGTTCCTGTCGTTGCCACTGCCAGTATCGTTTTCCTTTCAGCAGCTGCTGCAAAAAGCGACGTCTGTGTATGAGGAGGATGCGTCGCATGACTGCGGTGCGGGTCAAGGTTTGCCTTTCACTGATTTTGCCTTTGAAACATATACTATACATATATATTTGTGCTCTCAAAGAGCTACATATCAATTTTATTGGATTTAAACAAATGATTTCCGCACTAAGACTGCGAAGGTGTGTGGCAACTAGATGACGCGTTTTAAAGCTCATCGGAAGGGCAGGGATATGGTTTTTGCATCGAATTATTTTTATACTGCACCGCTACGCTTTAATTTTTTATTCTTTTTTTATCAATATCACCTTAGCGTTGTTTTCGTTTCAAACCAAATAGTATTACTAAAAATGAGCGCCCAGATGTAGCAGTGAAAGGCATATTAAAATTGAGAGTCTTTGATTATGTCACACAAGAAACCAGACATTATTTTGAGATTAACCCGTGAACATTTTCGTGCGATGATTTACTACGATTTTCGACGTGGATTATCGAGACAGGAGTGCATCAATCTACTTACTTCTACTTTGGTGTTAAATCACCACACTTAGCCGCTGTGAAACGATGGTGCAACGAGTTCCTACATGGCCGCCAATCTTTGCAGGACGAGTTTGGTGAAGGTCGTCCAAAAACGGTGGTTGTGCCAGGAACAGTCGATGCTGTGCGTCAATGGATAATACAAGATCGTCATGTGACATATCGCGAGATAGAAGCATCCTTGGCCATTAGTGTGACCAGCATACATTCAATATTGCATGAACACATTTGGTCGTAAAGAAGATTTGTTCTCGTTGGATACCGCATAATTTGACAATTGCCAAAAAAGGACTCGTGTCGATTGGTATAAAGAAATGTTGAAGAAATTTAGCCGCGGTGAATCAAAGCACGTCTGTGATATCGTAACAGGTGACGAATCTTGAATCTTTGTTGTTGTGTTTAGTGTGTTTATATGTTTTTGTTGGTGCAATTTGTGGCTTTTAGTTAAAGTTAATCCTACGACTGATGAATGATGGTTTCCACGCTTGATTGGATTGAATGCTTTCCAATTAACAAAGTGACAGCTGTCACAACTGTCAATAGTCTCTAACTGTTGTTATAAACGGATAACGGTAAAAGTAAAAACAACAGATCGCCGCAGATGCACAGAAAAGCAATTTGCAATGAATATACTTATATGAAGTATTTCGCTCATAGATTAGGGATGCGATATTTTATTGTCTCGTAGAGCGCAAAATGGACTTAATTTAATACTAAACTCGAGAAAATACTAACCTAATATGCGATTTCGCTTGTGCTGTTATGTGGTTAGTGTGTTAACCCTTCGTTGGTGTGGTGACTAAAAGTTCCTTGAGTGGTGTGGTGGGGTATGACATACCCCATGCCTATCAATTTCAAATAAATACCAAATTCCAATAATAGCAATATTTTGTGGTGATTTATTATTCTTTAACTAATTTTTAAAAAGTGTTAATTTGAAAACATAACAATTTTTCCTTCGTATTCAATATTATAGCCATAAAAAAAAGACAATATAAATTATTCCAAAAAGTGAGGTTCCAGTTTTCTGAAACATAATTTTTTTTGTATTTAAACAATTTCAAAACTGTTTTTACATTTCAAAAGTAAAAATAACATTTATTTAAAGGAAAGAAAATTCACTGTAATGCATTAATTACATAAAAAGTTATGGCGATCGAATATGATACCCCAGCCCACTTTGAAAGGCTGTCCCATGGAACAGAAATATCTGGGGTATGTAAAACGTGGCAGATCTCCTGTATTTGAATGTTAATGAAAGCTATTGGGAGCGATAACGTATTCCTTAACAAAAACATATATATATTTAAGGAAATACATGTGCTGGGGTATGACATACCCCACCACACCTCCGAAGGGTTAAAGCAGCGGCCTCAAGGTGTTCACAATTCACAAATGCAGGGAGGAAAGTATATATATAACATATATTTAGAGTATTCACATATGGGGAGGGTGGAGGTGATGCTTGCTTAAAACTCTCCATCAATCTTAAAATTAAGTGTTTTTGTATTACTATTGTGCTTCAAACAAAGATAAGAATCATCAATAAGGCGGTTGGTGCAATTACTTAACCGATATCTGTAGAAAAATTCTAAGCGGCTTTTGATGAACTTGCTACTAACCAATTGCTAAATGTTTATGTACGTATTTAGGTGTTTTTCCTGCCAACATTAATACTTTATTACCAGATGATAACTATGTGTACAAATTTATTTTAAAATTTTGACATTTTTTTTTTATTTTCGTCTATTTAATATACACAGGCTCTTAAAATTTAAGTACTAAAAAATATTTAATTAATTACAACGCAAAAAATTTTGTTTTTAATTTGAATGTTATTACGGATTTATTATAAGATAAATCTAAATCAAAAAATTTGAGAAAAAGTTGAGTTCAGCCAGAGTTCTATTTATTGGAAACATTAGCACCGTAGACCGTTCTATTAACACCAACTCAAAAAACTTCATAATTACGAAAATTTCTGCACGGAATATTAAATTTTATTCCATGAAAAGGAAAAGGGCAAAAAACCTTGCCGGAATTAAGATCAAAAATAATCGAGACGGATAAGAGAGTTCTCTGATCTGATAATGATAATAAGCTTATTAATCGACAACGTTAATCGTAAGACAGAATTGGTTCAGAAAAAAAAGAGAGCGCAGAGCAAAACGAAGAAATATCTTTTGAATTCTTTCCAATCGTTTTATGTGAATCGCTTTCATATAAAAGCAACATATTCAAGTTTGGAACGAACAAAACCAGAGTATAATATTTTGTAAATGTAAGGATCGGAAAAATTAGAAGAGTGACGTCTCACGAATGCAAGCATGTCTAATGAATTTGAGATTATGAAATTTAAATGCGTGGTGAAGCTAAAACTGCTATCAAACTACACTCCTAAGTCTTTAACTTCTTTGGTCTAGGTAAGAAAAGTGTTCGCTGTGTAAGAACGGAAGGAAGTCTACAGAGATTTCAACATCTTGGCATAAGTTATTTTATTTTATACCAAAAAACGTAGACTAAGAATAAGTGGAATCACTCCCACCGTTCCTCTAGCAGAAAATCTTATCACTTTCATTATACCTGAACCAATTTTACTTTTACTGATTGATATTAGAATCTGATTTGGTTGAGTTGGTTTCTGGTATGGTAAAATTGGATGGAGATTCGTGGCACAGGAAATGAAATACCAATCAACTTTTTTATTATCTAAGTTCTGTGATTTATGCTTTGTGTGAAAGTTGCTTGGTATATCGATGTATGGCTGCGTTTATAATTAAATAACCCGATGGAATATTTTCTAAAAGTTCGCATGCGAGATGCATGGTATCTATTCGTATGAAGCTATTGCCGTATTTAATTAAAACATTTTGCTCTGCTGATTTATTTTCCTGCTATCTTTTAATTACCCAAAAAGAGTAGAGATACAGGAGTGAACAAGAAATAAAATATACATAGTTTTTGTGAAACATCTTTGATTTCAATTAAAAAATGTTCCCTTTTAAAAAGCGATTCTAACTAAAAATTATGAAGAAGTGCTTAGGAGTGGATATCAGAACCTCTTCTAATTTGTAAAATATATTCTAGTTATATTTTGGTCCAGAAGTGCTAAAAAAGTTGAGCACAATTAAAAGCATATTTTTCAAGCTTAAAGCTGGTTAGTTGTACTTTTGTTTGGCATTTTTTTTAAATAAATCAAACAAATAAAAACATTTCACTTCACTTCCTTGTATTTCAAATTAAAACGATTCATTGCTTTTGAACTGGTGATATTAACTAGAAAGTGCTAAATAAAATAGCATATATGTAAGTCTATTCTTTACTCTTTCCCGTCCAGGATTTTTAAAAAGCTTTGCTTGACTTTTGCCATCGTGTTCGGGAAACGGTCAAATGTATCTTCTAAATGATACATGGACATTTTTTTGACACAATATTTTATTATCATTTTAAATTGTGATTTGGTTTTAAACTAATTTGATTAGTTACATTTTCGTTGAAAGCGTTAGACTCAGTTACATTGAGCTCTTCAAAATTAAAAACAAAATTGTCCTCCAATATTTGCTTATGAATTTCTTAATTTACTTTCGACATCTACCAGCCTGAACACTCAGGAACAATTTTTTTTTGCATTCATAACGCTATCCATTGATTTATATGATATGCTTGCAAAGCCACATAAATTTGTGGTAAAACTTTTATTCTTCAATTGATTTCATGTTCCTGCATAAATTTGAATTTTTGCTTTACCAACATCACAAAGTTATTTTGAAAAAGTAGCCGCTGAAGCTTATTTTTGCAGTCATATATGCAAATTATTGTTACAGTTTTATTTTTGAACTTACTACTAAAGATATTTTGCTTTTAATGAAGAATAAAGTTGATCAGCTGGTGTTGATTTGGGAATTACCGGAGGAGTCTGCCGAAAATCACCAGACGAGAAAGATATAACGCTTAGATTGTTCAATTAAATGCTTCAAGTGACTTTTTGTTTGTCGTAGTGAATTTTTCCAAGACAATCAGTTAACATATTTTTAACACTGCAATTGTAATTTTTTATAGGCCGGTTGTTTGTTCTTCAACTATAAGGGGTTGATTTACAGAGATGAAGTTTCAAATTTGGTTGCTCTGTAAATAAATTTCGGGCAGTCATTTCAAAGGCAGAGTTTTCTGGTGCTACCACTTCAAGTTGATTGAAAGTTTTGATGCTGATTTCTAGACATATTTACAACAACTTCAAGTTTTATTTGAGCTTCATTAAAAAGTATATGTGAAAATTTGGTGGCATTCTCTCGATTGATAGCCCAAGAAATGGTGAAAGTACTCCCCATTCGATTCATACAGGAAATGTACACAGGGGTGAGTGAATGATATGAATGCTTTCTTG
This sequence comes from Anomoia purmunda, assembly GCA_951828415.1. Classification (NCBI taxonomy): domain Eukaryota; kingdom Metazoa; phylum Arthropoda; class Insecta; order Diptera; family Tephritidae; genus Anomoia; species Anomoia purmunda. The sequence continues at coordinate 132,574,423 of OX639993.1, read as the reverse complement.
TCTCTCTGTTCCCTATTCATAGAGAATATTTTTAATAGAAGGCAAATAATAACTTACGGTGAAAATAGCCCTGATTAGCCTTTTGATTCTAATGAGAATATCATAACTTACGCATAACCAAAGCAGAAGGGACAAAAAACTCCTTGCGGCGTCCCTCTGCTGGGGCGTCTAATAACTTCGCTACTGCCAAGCTTTGCGCTCAAATCCCTGTACGACGAATTGACGAAATCCATTTTCCTAAGAAGTATTCAACCCTGAGGTTGATATGAGCCAGCTCAATTGCCCCTGAGCAGACATTCCTTAATGCTCCTTCTATATCGTAGAAAGCACCCATCATAAATTGCTTACTATCTAGCGAGACCTCCACTGCATGCAAAACTTCATGAAGTTCATATTCAGTAGAGCGCTTCTTCACATATGCATACTGGGCTGTAGATAACTCCGACTTACCAAGCCAATTGCGTATGTGAAAGTCTACTAGACGCTCGAGGGATTTTAAGATAAATGACGAAATGCTAATGGGTTTGAAGTCCTTAGGCAACTCGTAACCTTTCTTGCGGACTTTGCACATTTTTTCAATAATGAGGGAAATGATGAAGCATTAAACGTGCTTTGAAAATTCCATCCAATCAATGAATCACCAGCATTTCTGTTTTACGTAGCATCCCGTCCGGACCAGAAGATTTGTGTGGTGAGAAATAATTGATTGTCCTTGAATTTTCTCCACGCAACAATATCGTTAATGATATGCAGCGGAGGCTTATTCGCAAAGTCCCACGTCACCGATCAAGTCATGATCCGAATCGCTGCCAGGGAAATAGGTGTGCAGGAGTAGCCCCAGAGCATCCTTTGAGCTATTGAAACCTGTTCCACGAAAGCTGGGTTGGAATGATCTTTCGAAATAACCTTTCCAATTCGGGCGGTTTCTCTTGTTTACTCCTTTTATATGTCTAAATGGGAACTCACAAGAGGATACTACCACATAACTCAAGAACAGATTTGAAATTCTGTAGTTGGGTTTGACAGACTTCATTATTTTTATTTTGTTGGAGTAAAAGCATCGCGCGCATTAGCTGAAATGTGTCAAAATTTGATTTAGGAGTATAAAAATATTCCATAACTGTGGAATAATAGGAAATGCGAAAAATATTAAATATTACTCCTTATCAATTACTTCATTTGTTACAAGTAGAAAGTCGAAAGTGTAAAGTAGAAAGTCGAAAGTGTCAAGAAATAATGTTTTTTGATAAATCGACGTGTGAGGTGAATCGTGCAATTTGTAATATCTCGTTAAAGGTATGCATAATCAAAACACCCTTATTATAAAACATACATTTTTTGTAAAATATTTGCCCCTTTCAAGTCAGAACTAACTAAATCAGGTTTTACTTGTAGATTACCCGTACTAGAATTTGAAGTTAAAAAGTACATCGTTTATCGCTTTTATTATAAAAATTTACGATTATATTGTATTTAGTTATCAGAAGTTACGAGATTTCTAGTAATAACTTTTTTTAGAAGATTTTTCCATTACATCTTGTGCCAAAAAAGTAGTACTAAATAAGGTTTGACATTTGATGGTTATCACTTTTTCTTCAGAAAGTTGAGTTGGTTAGAACAAAGTTTCGATAAATAGAAGTTAAGTAGTTGTTGGGAGAGGATATCACTCTGTGTAATCCCGTCTTTAATTATTTTTGATTTTTGGTTACGAGACATAGCCAATGACAGCCGTTCACTCAGGTAATCCTCTCTTAAGTCCTGATAGGGGATTTTCGACGTCATCTAGTAGTGCTGTGAGCTCGGCCATGTCGAAAACTTTGCGCAGCAAAGGGTGCAGAGTAAATTACCAGCTAAAGTAGCTCACACCCTCTTCTTGACCGATAATAAAAGAAGATGATAAAAGACCAGAGTTTGGTTTCCCACGGGGCGAAGTCACAGATTTTCAGATGCAATGTTTTGAGCATTAAAGTCGTCTTAAACTGGGAAACAGGTGACTGGATTATACATGTATATGTAATATATTTCGAGCTCGGGAGTTCCTTGGCTACTCAGTGGAGCCACATAACGCGTGGTCCACTCCTCATTCGTCCTGAGATCGCTCCATCCGTGGTAGGAATTATACCTGATCGAAGTAGGGTTCGGGTATTCGTTGAAAAACGCAGCAGAATTATACCTGTGGACCATTAAAAGCATTTGGAGCAATTGGTATTTTCCCGAACACTGGAAATTACAGTATGCTGGGCATGCTGTACCACTTGGTAGGTGTGACTTTTGATTGTCGACAGAGAGGTTTACTACTCAATCGAAAGGAGGACTTTTTTGAATCTCTCTTGCGGGATTTCGAGTATGGTTCCCTAATATGCACCTCAAAATTATAATTGGTACTACACATACTTATATATCTAACGACATTTTCTGGACAAAAAAAAACACCAGGGCTTAAGACTTGACATGAATTGTCCATACATCTTTGTACCTTCGGAGATATTTAATTAAAAACTGTGTGCTCTCGAACATTATTAAAATAAGTTTCGATAGACGAGTTATGTGAATGTCTGAAATATACAGTAGTACTTGATATTATTAACAATTTGAAATTATAAACGATATTAAATGCTCATTAAAAGCCACGAAAAATAATATCACAATCTATGGCTTAATACTGAGCGCTCTTGTTATACTTCTGCATACTATCCAACAAGTATTAATTTATAAATCCACTGTGCTTACATATTACAAAAACAAACACACACATACGTAAGCGCATACATACATATGTACATATGTAGGTATGCAAATATGAATGCGTTTTCATTGGCGGCTGCGATTGGCTGTGACTACTGAGCTGCCTGTTTATTTGGCGAAAAACCGTAAATATTTTATTTTCACAGCAGCGGTAAAATTGAAATTATGTTAATGCGAATGAAAAAAAGGAAAACATGCAACAACAACAGCAACATACAGATAGCACGATAAGTACCGCAATCGCTATGTAACAATAAAGAGGTAAAACTATGAGAACTTTTCTTACACAACCCCCGATTCCCCCAACCGACCGTCGCCAACAAAGTCCCACAACAATAAACAAATTAACAACCAAAGCAACCACAATAAAATGCAGATATGCACAATGGGCGAATACATACATAGTGCGGGTTGTTGGCGCGGAATGGGTGTGGCCCATTGGTTGGTCAAGGGCTTAATGGGTGCTGTGGCTGAGGTGCGGCGGTGCGAGAGGGGTAGTTTGTGGTGAATTGCGCAAAGTGATTAACATTAAATATTTTAATTTTGTGCACAATAATAAACAAGCTGACAAGCAACAGCAACAACAACAAAAACAACAACAACAATAATAACAGAATTAACGGTAGTACGCTTGTAGCGATTACCGCAGTCATGGTAACAGCGACAATGGTAGTAGCGGAAAAACAATCAACGTAAATATTAACAACAACAACCTACAACAAAATGAAACAACATGATTACCTGTGTTCGCTGTGCTGTTGTTGCCGCTACTTTTTGTTTCTCTTTTATTTGCGTCTGTTGCAGGCAAAAAGTCAACAATATAACAAGAGTTTTCAATTTCATTCGAAATTCGGTATGCTCTGTTTATTGTTTATGGATTTGTGTGCGTGTGCCAATGGTTGACATGACTAACGGGGGGAAAGAGGCGGTAAATGTGCACGACCGCGTGGAATGTGAATGAAATGTTAATGTGGTTCCAAAAATTGGCTCGTTAAGTGGTGCATTATCTAACGCCAACGAATGGCAGCGCGCGCTATACTCAAAAAAGCTGTAGTAAATTTTTGACGTTTTCTCATTCTCTCAAAGTTCATTGACTGGTGTTTGCCTTTTTCTCTCTTTCTTTAACCTATATCACCCAATTTCAAGGAGCAACGTGCTATCAAAATTATAAATTACAGTTGCTCGGCGCATCATTATGGGATGCTCCATACAAATTGAATGGCTATGAGGAATTTTGGCAGTACGTTGACTCTTGACTCGCCAATTTTTTTTTTTCTTGTCTTTATTTACATACAATCTGTCTAAGGACAATAAGCAAATGAGGTGAGTATCTAAATATCACTTGAGTTGAAGCCCCCCAACGAGAGCAACAACTATATACAATTATATACATATATACAATCTTATTCTAAACTAAAAATAACATTTATTTTATCTGAATAGCAGATCGAGAACATGAAAACGCTTTAAACGCGAGATCTCATCACTGTCATCCAGCAGTTCTATGGCAACTGGATTGCTGTGATTGCTTAGCCTTTCTAGGTACCTCATACTGAACCTTTTAGTTTTCTCTTTGACCCTTGGTACGCTCAGATCGTTCATTATGGTTTTGTTAGAGACAAACCATGGTGCATATAATATTTTTCTTAAAAAAATACTTTGGTATCTTTCTAGTATTTCAACGTTTGAGTTACTTGACGTGCCCCATAGTTAAATACCATATGCCCATATTGGTTTAAGTACGACCTTGTATAGCAGTAGCTTATTTTCTGTTCGTAATTCGGATTTTGGTCCTAGTAGCCAATACATTTTTCTGAGCTTATAATTGAGCTGCTTTCTTTTTGCTTGTATATGTGTTTTCCAGGTGAGTCTTCTATCCAAGTGCAAACCTAGATACTTTACGTTTTTTTGAGTAGGTATTTGTGAGCTATTAATGAAGATGCTTGGGCATTCGCTTTTTTTTTAAAGTGAAGGTAATGTGAACTGATTTTGTTGTATTTACAACTATATTCCACCTTTTAAGCCAGTTGTTAATTTTATTAATTGCTTTTTTAACCATTTTTGAGGCATCAATTGCTATAGGACTGCATGCGAGTACAGCCGTGTCATCGGTCGTCCTAGAAGTATTTTTTCAAATACTTTGGAGAGTGTTACCAGCAGGCTAATTGGCCTATAAGATTTCATACCAAAATCAGGTTTGTTTGGCTTTGGTATCATTACGACTTCGGCACATTTCCATTGAAGGGGGAAGTACTGCAAACGTAGTACTGCGTTGAAGACTAGTGTAATGTATTTAAATGCCTTTTTTGTTAAGGATTTTAGTATTATTGAGCTAATTTTGTCATTGCCAGGTGATTTGGTATTATTTAGTTGCATAGTTTGGCCTGCAATTTCGTTGTAGTAAAGGCTTTTATGGGCAAATCCATTTTAAGGAGGGCTTTTAATGGCCATTGAAATAAGGAAAAATAGAAAGCAACGAAAAACGCTTGCAGTGCCGTATCACCCCGGAGCTTACCGGCGCTCCCAACTTAAAGATACTACCCCAATGCAGGTCTGCTTTGCTCGCTTTGCTCGCCTTGCTGTTTTTGTTTTGCCTCGCTGTTTTTGTTTTGCCTTGATTTGAAAGCTGCGATATTCAAATAGCAACTTTAAATGTTGCCGATGCAACTAGTCGTGAGTCTGCTAACTGCATATCCGTTTCTTTCTATTTGCTCACAAGAAAAAAATAAGAGACGAAGTTTGGAAAAGATTGTATTATTTCAACCAAATAGAAATTTAGATGAGGCCACATATACCTTTGCTTCCCTTTTTTCGAATATATTTTCAACAGTTTTGGGATCTGCAAAAACAGTTTTACAAAATGCGAGAATTTTTGACGCTTCGTTCGATGCTATGAACACACCACATTTTGCCAAGGCCAATAAGGCGCTGCCAAATAGAGTTTTGCGCTATTCGAAAATTTGAGGTGCCTCAGGTAGAAAGTACCATTTATCAAAAAATCACCGTCCTTTGTACAATAGAATGTCGCTCTATTACGGGTTTATTCAGATACTACAAGTTTTCATCATTTGTCACTATCTATACAAGTTTTTAAAAACAACCCTATTAAATTTTATTAGCACGTTTTTAAACTCATCCCCAATAGCCGTTTTTTGAACAGCGGTCAAATTGTGCAGTGAAAAGCAATTCCCGAAATTGATATCCTTGAGACGCTGTTAAATCAAAACTATTGGTGAAATTTTTATCAATATTGCTTACCTTAAGAATGTCATGATTTCGAAAATCATAATATGACATCCAAAAAAACGGTACGTTACGTTTCCGGTAACTAATAGGGTTACCCTCGTACTAAAATTATTCGATAATGATATAGAATGGATAGAAACATTTTTCCTCGATTTAAAACTATCGGATAGCATGAGTTGGAATCAGTTCGAATGTAACTTTCACGTAATTTAAATTTTTAAACCAATGTACACAATAGCTCCTCAGAAAAAAGACGCGCCTGCTAAAATTATAGAGGTTGTTAATTAAAAAACGCACGTATAAGCTCAAGTTAAAAGAAAAACTTCTTTGACAACTTCACAAAGATATATATAGTTGAATATGGTAGTAGTAGTGGTAGTAGTCGTTAGTAATAAGTAGTAGTAGTAGTAATCGTAATAGTGGTTAGTAGTACTTAGTATTAGCAATAGTTAGAATAGTAGTAGTAATTAATAATAAAATTAGTAAATTTAGTTTTAGAAATTAGTAGTGCCATTGGTAAAAATAGTAGTAGAAATTACTAAAAATGGTACTAGTAGGAGTAGTAGTAGATAGTTGCAGTAGTTGTTAGTAGTAGTAGTAGAAGTAGTGGTGCCAGTAATTATTTTTATTATTTCATCATTCGTTTATTATTCGTTATCCATTTACAATAAGACTTAAAATACTTAAATGCAACCCGTGAAGCAACAGTGCTTATCTGCAGGTTTATAGATATTTGACATTTACATTTATTCTTATATATCTATATGAGAAGATTCGTACAATTTTTTTGTCTTAATTTCAATTTGACATAATTTTAAGTTCTAAATGATTTTAAATAATTTCATACTTATTAAATAATTTTTAACATTCGATTATAAATTTGTTCAGAAATTTATTACAATAAGCTTTTTATATGATTTTTAGTTAAATACTTTCTTTTGGATGTGTTTGATAGATGCGTTAAATTTATTGGGATTTCATTAAAAAGTATTGGGAGCAACACAGAAGCGAACTTTTGGTCTAGTTGTTTAAAAACTTTGGCACCACCAGTATATTTTCTAAACATCTTCCCTTGCCATGTTTATGAGCAATCGGTTTCCTAAAAGTATTTTCATCGTAAAACTCATTTAGAACCGTTATTTTAAAAATCGACTTAACGTCAAGCAATTTTAATGCCCTATTTAGTTGAAGATTTGGAGTGTATATATTTTTTTTCTTTGCTAGTATTTTTAAAATATAATTTTGGCAGTGCGTCGAAGAACCACATCCCATGATCCCATGCTTTAGATACGACTCTGATAATGCTAAATATGCTTGATGCAATACTTCATAGTTGGATGGAATATGTGTGCATTCCACTTAAAGTTTTCGTCAAGTATAATACCGAGATATTTGCACGTTTTAACGATGTTTATTTCCGTGTTACAGTCACAGGGTATCAGGTTTTTATGAAGGCAATCATAATTATGAAATATTAGTTTTATTTTGGAGCGGTGAATATGCGATGGCCTTATGTGCATTAAGTTCGTCTTTGTTGCATTTATTGCTAGTCCATTATCGTGCGACCATTTAGTTATTAAATCCAGTTTTCTTTGCATTATGTTTATTGCGGTGTGGAGGTCTCTGTGTGGCACCACAATTGCCGTATCATCGGCGTAAGCGAATACTTTACAGTTATGAAGAGCTTTCAGCATACTATTTGTGTATATAATATACAAAAGTGGGCCTAATTTAGACCTTTGAGGAACTCCATAAGACATTGTTATGTGATTACTATATTGATGATTTAACTCTATATTGCCTTAACTCTAGGTAGCTTGCAAACCATTTAAGACAACAATCCCCCTTAGTAGTAGTAGTAGTAGTACTACTGAAAGGTCCAAAAATGGTAACGAAATATCTAGTCCGAAAACAGTGCCGAAACGGTCCAAAGGTATGTGTATACTGATATACAAACATATGTATATAGTACATACACATGAATACATCCCGGCAGTAAAAAATTATCAATTGTTAAAACTAAATAAATTTTAACTAACTATTTTGTACTGATTTAAAATCAAAACCCATTTTCATCAAACAACCAGAAACACATTTTTAGTTAGTTGGCAAGTCATGCAGAAGAATCCAAAAACGTTAGCTGTCAAAAGTTTGACGTTCGCTTATCAAATCACAGACAACAGCTAAGCGTGGCGGGGTCGTGTATTGCTACCAAAGGCTAATTTGTGCCAAATAATAGTTAGATGGTAGTTAGCTGTCAACTAATGCAGAGTTAACCAGGGCTGACTTTTTTCGGCCATCGCTATACAAAAATAATTAACTTTTCTCAAAGAAAATATACAATTAGTAGTCAGTGCTAGTATTTCCTAGTAAAGAGATTAAAGTTAGGTGTATGCTACTTTCACTTTCTGCAGGAATAGATGCATATATGTCATGTCGTTAACTTCATGACGCGATATTGATGCGACCTTCGTTACGGGATATCGATACGAATTTATTATACGATGTAAAAAATCGCTCCCATGGCACGAAGTTTTATTTTAAAAATCATATTCTTTATATCAATATATTTCATTTAGCAGATTATCATAATTCTACGTCCCTATCAAACTCATGAACCTCTAGACACTCTTGAAGTACTCTGTTGCTTTTCAACTACTCAGCTGCTATTCGAGCTCTCTCCTTCAAATTGCAGAGTTGGTGATGGCGATGGCGATGGCGATAGCGACGGCGACGTGGTGTAGTATGCTATGCAAAATTAAAATTTATTGCCAATTTGTGGCAAAACTCGATTTTTTTAAGCTTTTTTGTTTCTTTTTTTTATCACTTTGGCTATACGTACACATTCTCCGTGGTATATTGTTTTTGCGGGCGAGTGTTTGTACATTTTTCCTTGTACTTATTTATAACTGATTACTGTTGTTTGTGCTATTGTTGCTGCTGCTTTATTTGTTGACGCTATGCAAACAAACAATTTTGGAGCATGGAATTTTCTGAATCCAGAGACGACGTGCTCGACGTTGGTAGCCGGAAATGAATACAAACGGTATGCTGTACTCGAGGATGTTGGCTACTAAACCCGATTATTGTAGTTGTTGCTTTTATGTAATTCTACTTTATATCAATGGCTTTTTCCACAACAACGTTAAGCGGAAGTTATTCAAATCCATTAGAAATACATGGCAACATAGCTATGCATATATACACACATACACACATACACACTTGAAATCAACTTAAATATCAACAACAATAACTGGTAATAGTTAGAAGAAAGTACTTTAAACTCATATAAATTTAGGATTATCCAACTCCTGCATTGCACATACAAACAGCCCCACAATGGCAATTGCAGTGGTAACGGCGACTCACGCATTCTAAGCTCTCATTTTTCAAGATGTCGCATCTTTTACATCGGCGACTGCGCCATAGACTATGCTATAGTTTTTTTTTCACTTATTCTCTTATTTACACTTTCTCCACGTTTTGGTAGGCGAATGAAGGTAAGGAGGAGTAGTGGCTAAAGAATATAAATCAGCTGGCGGGCAAAGCATAGCTTGCTGGATGCGCACAGCAGTCGTGAACAAAATGTTTGATTGGAAAAATATTCAAATCACTTTGTGGGTGGTTGAGGCAGGAAAACACATGGCCGTACATTCAGCGGCACAAATGCTTTATATTTTAGGTGGTGTTGGGTGGGCGGGGGAAAAAGGTGTGACAATGGGTTTACCTCTATAGTCGTTTCGTTGAAATTGAATGAAATCATGGCAGCTTTCTAGCTTTCGCCGAATCGTTACATTTTTTTTTTTGTTTTTGTCTATGGCGTTGATTAAATTTAGTCAGTTTATATGTAGGATGCGTGCACTGCTGGGCGTTTGTAGCGGTTGAGCATGGATTTTTTGTGTTCTTTTTTTTTTGTGTTTTGGGAAACGATATGCTCGGACATTCTTCCGGACGCTTCACGATGAGCTACGTTAACTGCTCTACCCAGCATTTCGGTGCATGGTCTCTCTGCACTCTGGGGAGCTAATGTATTTACGCTTCATTGAGCGAAACGTTTTAAAAATTAATTACCATTACTAAACGAAGTGGCAATAAATATTGTGATGCTTATTAGCAGAAATAAACGAGCGTCTGCGTTAAACCAAATGAGATATGTAAGTGAATTAATGTGTCTGTCTAGTAAGATGCCCATATATGTACAAATGTACGATATCTTGTAGGGATGAATAAAATTACTCAACTTAAATTAGTCAAATTACTTACTGATTATTACATTTGATCCAACTGTGGCCTGATAGAAGAAGGCATAGCCAATTTTTTAGAGACTAACTAATATTAGGAGAAAATAATAAAAGTTGATCAAAAATTATTATAACGTTATACATACAATATTTTGAAGTCATCGATAACTTTTATATTAAAATTATAATTCTTAATTTATTTTGATTTTTATTATCATTGAAAAAAGTTAATTAAGTCAGCGATAACAATTATTTTAAGACTTTTAATAAATTATGAGAACCAGATTTAAGCTGTCAAGAGACCTTTATCTTGAAACTTACGTAGCTTATAAAAGTATTTCCATTATAATTATGCGTGAAACGATATTTTTTAAATCTTGAAATTCGGAATTACTTCGGAAATCTTTCGGAGCTCATTCGGTATAATTTCGGAATAATTTCCTGACTAGTTCGGAGTAATTTTAGTTCTCATTCGAAACCACTTTGGAATTAGTTCCACAATGATCAAAACCTAATCCCGAAATAGTCTCGAATTTCGCTCGAAATAATTCCGCATTTCAACACATACTAATTTTTCTCTCACAGATATTTATTTTGGACAACCTTTATAACACAAATTTCAAAATAAAACTCTTTTGATGATTTATACTGTGTTTAAGTTGACGTTTTAAACCAGTAAAATGTTACACAATTTTTTAAGTTTAACTTATAACTTGAAACAAGTTCCAAAATGGCCACGACTAGACCCGGACTACACTGGAAAAGGTTCCAAAATAATTTTGAATTTCAACATATACAAATTCTGTTTTCACACATATGTAATTATTATGGATATATTTTTATAACATAAAACTCTTTTAAATACTTTTACTGTGTTCAAATTGACGCTCTAAACTAGGTAAATGGTATTTTACTCGCTAAATAGGCAACATCAGTTCGTAAACAAGTTAACTGCCCTATGCTGATGATCTGACAAAACTTACCAACCTTATATCACAGAACAAAACTTCGTTGTCACGTTCTCAGTAAGGCATAACAACTACAATGACTGTTGCCATCATTCGAAGGGTTAAACCCGCTTTTACCGCATAGGGGCGTAAGCCTGACAACTGTTAGGTTGATGAGTTTTGTCAGGTCATCGCCATGCTGGAAGTTTAACGGGTTCGACCATTTAATACGTTTAAAAAGCTGCATACTTTTTGCCGCTCCGTCCCCAAATATGTAAATAAAAATCAATTGATGCAGGGCGAACTAATTAAAATACTCATACTTCTTTCTGGTGATAATTTAATTTGATCATTTCATTTGGATCACTTTGTTATATTTTCTTAATATTTCTACCTCATGTGACACTCAGTTAACTTTAAAACGGAACCTACAATTTGTACGGCCTAATCAATTCTTCATGTTCCGTTATGCCAGCATTATCTTTTCTATTCAAACAAAATGAACAACAGGCGTGCAATGTTCTAGCTTTGATCAGCAAAAGTTGAACTTATTATTCGGTTGCAGTTTCGGTATAATCGCCAGTATGTTTCTGCATTGTCGCACCCGAGGGGGCGGGGGCTTACGTAGTCTCCATAAAAAAAGAAACCGTAGAGCTTTGTCAAACTGAGGCCACCCATCGTTTCCTCGTACTGATTCTGCATGGTATCAGCTCATTTGCGACCTCGTTCTCAGCAGTCCTGCTGTGACCAGCTCACCAACCGGTTTTTCCTCGTCAATAGCTGGATTGTAGCACACTCTTTTAACAATTTAGAATAAGATTTCGATGTACTAGAGACGTAATGGACAATTGGCTATCAGAAAATGTAGCATCAAAAGTACACTTGTTCCTTTTCTCAATGTTTATATTGGCTAAGGTTGAGATTGCTGATATATATACATATTACCAATTTAAATATCTGCCGTCCAAGATAACAGCTCCATTAATCCATTTATTCTGGCTAGAGAATTTCGAAATGAATTTTCTACCAAAGCCGATTCCTTTAGTGTTTGGGTTAGAGATTATACACTTTCCAAATTTTCTCAGAATATATGTTAGGTTTCTAGCCTGTTGCAATATACCATTAGATATTTGCATATACTGTTTTATCAAGGGTGTGGTTGTGTGTGTGTATAAATATAGAGAGGAATTAATCCTCACTCCATAGCTTTTATTTTTAATTTAAGTTGAAAATTAAAAAAAAAAATATTTTATTTAGAGGAGAATTATTTTAACCATTCCTCCAGTATATACATATATATTTTTTAAATATTTTGATAAAATATACCAGGGAGTATTGCCTAGTCCCCAGTTAATATTCCATGAAAATCGATTCACTACTTATGGATATTATGGAAATGGAGCTCAAATATGTCAAAACACAGACTCTAATACATTTCCTTCATCGTCTTCGGTAATTCTTTAAAATAAAATAATATACAGACTCAAATTTTCACAGATTTCCGAAATAGGTTTGAAAAATAAGGTTTTTGTATTTCATTAAGGGGAGGAAGAACAATTAGAAAGCAGAAAAAGGTCTTTTGGCAATTGATTTGAAGCGAAAAAAAGACTGATCTTTTCAAACAAGTATAATATTTATTTAGAGTGATTTCTAAGGTTGAAAAAAGAACAACTTTACAAAAGTGAAAATTAAAAATTAGCAAATGTTTCAAGAATCTTGTAAGTGATATCGCCGCTGACGTCGTAAGTTGGGCATCGCTAGCCCCAATTTTCGATTGAAATCAACAAACCAAACATTATCTTACTCAAAAGGGGGTTTTATCGTAGATAGAATAAAATATTTGCAATATCCGAAAACTAATTCATGCCCCAAAAATTACTATTAAAAAAAAAAATCGTTGTACTTGCGTATAACAGTTTTTATGCTCTTTTAAATGAATGTTAGATGATGAAAATGTGTTCACTAGTTTCTAATTTATTATGGGTTACATAATTTTGAAAATCATGGTTTTGAAAACCCCGTTTAAAATTTGCGATCAAGAACTCGGCGGACTCGGCGACAACCACTTCCGAGTGGCGTTTCGGCCACAATTTTTAGATTTAGCTATTGAAACTTTCACACGATACTCTTAGGCGATATACCTATCAATTAAAATAATAAATAAATCGGGAGATTGAAACGGCTAAATGTACTTCCACCTTAAAATGAGAGATTTATGTGACAGATTTCTGCTCAATTATACAAAAACCTTTTCAAATTTTCCTATGAGCTGTCTGCTACATATTTTGCGAAAGTTGTGCCAGTTTCGTTCTATATATATAAATAGTTTAAATTATTGCACTATCGAATAAGTTAAAGCTTATTTGGTAAAATTTTATCCACGCGGCAAATGACATAACTCGACGATGTGAAATACCCCGTCTGAACATAGAATGTAAAGAATTTATCAATTTTTTGCTGACGCATAAGCCACTCGCGTACAATCAAATTCGTGTCTGAGTTAAATAAAACAAAATCAGTCAATACAATAAAACAAATAACCACTACCACATAGGTAATAAAAATGCAATCGTTTTTCCATAAACGAACTACAAAATTACCTGATTCGTATTGCTATTCACTCAAAGCTCTGAAACCCTGCGCACCTCACAACCCATAAGACTACAACTACATTTATACGATTCTATGAATTTCTATCATGCAATTACCTCATATCTATCCATTCAAGTTTAATAATCCGCTTCAATGATGACCTACTAAATATTTCCAATTTAATCCGCCTATGATGCTGTAGTTTGGTGAAAACTGAATGATGAAAAGTGGATGAGAAATGAGTGCACGTTCCTCAAATTGAATTGCCCATTTGTGTGAAGCACACGTACTTGCTAACAACAACAACAACAACAACAACAACAATACCAACAACAACACACAAATACACAGACGTGACTTTACAACGAATATCTAACATTTACCTTACCTTGCAACACAATTCCTACACACCTTAACAACTCGGAGTATTTGTACGAGTATACCTTTCATGGCACTATAAAGAATGCACTGGTTTGGCATTCTCGGCGTGAAACAGCTTTCAAAAGTTCAAGCGACTGGCTGGCAGTATGGCCATTAAGGCAAAGCATACTTCTCTATACATAAGTGACATCCGTGCTGCCAAAAATACATATAGTATTTCTAGTAGTCGAGTCTCGATTCTCTAGTCTTTGAATGCGAATTGCACTGCCTTGTTACAAGCCATTCCAAATGTATTACGACAAACAAACACATCGCACATTCAAATATTCGAACAGATATAGCACTCCATACATATGTACATAGGTAATCCCGTATATCGTAGGTATATCGGAGGCATGTACATAGGTAGTAGATATGCTTTCGCTTTGGTGTCGCATTCAGTTGCAACTTTAAAATGTGCGACAAAAAAACAAAACTACCATCGGTCGGTACTAACTCAGCAAAATGGAATTTTTCGATATTCCGATATCCTGCTGTGCGGCGTATTCGATTTCTTTCAAGGACAGCACGACAGTTGGCTGGCGGCAAAGCAGCTGCTGTTACTCAGCATGGCATGGCTTAGCAAACGTGCCGTGTGCCGTGCTGCTTGACTTTGGGTAGGGCCAGGGCTTGCTGTTTTATTGCCACAATGGTAAGCAGTTCATCAATTCATCTGGAACTTGCTGCGCTTTCACCTTTTTTTTTGTTTTGCTATGCCCGTGCGTCTACGTGATGCTTACGAACTTATCGACAGGAATGCGCTAGGGAAATCTCGAACTGTATTTGCAATGTACAAGGTTACCAAGTTTTGAGTTTGGTGAATTGAAAGTGTAGTGTGACCTTGCTTAAAAATGAACTACGAATTTATATTCGTTGGTAGATAAAAATGAAGAGTTAGAAACTTTAAAAATTGTTTCAGAGATTTAAGAAAAGCAAAGACGTGAAATGAACGAGGTTAGATAAATGTCAAATTCGAAGCAGCTAATTCTCAATAAGTGAAGGATAGAAATTCATGCACCGAACTTTATTTACGAGTAAGAGTCTATATTAAATTAGTGATGCGAAATATTCCTAAGTTACCTACACGACACGTACTGTCAATGCTCCAATGGGACAATATTTGACCGGTACTTTTGGCGATTTCATTATGCGTCTAAAATTATAAAATTCTTTTCATAATAACTGACTGAATTTTTTTAGAGAAAATAAATAATGTAGAAAAAGCTAGCCGGCTTCTGTACAGCAATATTAGAATCACGCTCTGGTCTAGCGATGTTTATCAAAGAGAAGAATACGTCAGCATTAACATCGCATTGCGTCTTTCATTGCCAGGCATTAGCTTTCAAATTTCCTAAATGCATTTACAATATCATGAAAATGACCATACCTTAATAGATTTTATTAAAACTAGTGCTAAAAATTTATGTCTTAAAATAAAAACCAATGCACTGATATGACCCACGAGCATGAGAGCCTTCTATTTCGCACAAAAGTTCGTTGATTGTCGAATGGCAACATCTTTGAATGATTACGTGAGCTGAGGAAGAAGTTGTGTTTTTTTTGCAAATGGAGGAAAAAGTAAAATACATCGGAGCCCTAGCAATTTTCTGATTTAACTTAAAAGATGCATTAGACTAGAGACCAATGGTCAGCGAACTGTTTAGACGTTATCAGTGCGGCTTTAGGCCTGGTAAGATAACCCACACAAGATATTCACGATACACCAAATATTAGAAAATACACGTGAAAGAGCAACACTACCAGCTCAGTTCTCTCCGATCCGTTTGATATCAAACGAAGTTTCAGGCAGCGCGGCTTCCTATCGTGTGACTTTTTTTAAAATTATGGTCCCGTTTCTTTGTAACCTAGTTGCAAAAGATCACTAGGTAGGATAATGAATCGCATGTAATGCAATAGCACTATCTCGGAAAAATATGCGAGTTGAGTCGAATCGGTAAAATGATATCCGACCTGAGATGTCGTGTTGGGAATTGAAAAACTGCGCTATTGTGAATTAGCCCTAATAAAATACATGGGAAATTTAGATTTAAGACATAATTCGCTTTTATTTGCATGGTATTTGTAAATATATTTACTACGTAAACCTAAAAATTGCCGGTAAAACTATTTTCCGTTCCTAAATACCACTAAACCAATCGAAACTTACATGAAAGAAGCTAACGGGGTTGCTTTTGCATTTAAAGGAAATTTTATTCGAGTTGGAGCGTTCGTTTCCAACTCTGTTACATTAAAACGGGCCTTTGTTGCAAAAGATAATTCGAGGCAGAATTAAATCGGCCAGGCGCAACCTTTTTCAAGAGTGTGCAACTGCTGATGTATGCCGATGACATCGACATCATTCAAGTCCAAGCGAGTCAGTCTCGAGATGAACGGTGTCAGTTTTGATAAAGTAGATGGCTTTGTTATTTTTGGAACTAGCAGTAGCCCCAACAATAATTATAGCTTTGAAATCCAGTGAAGAAATTCTCTTGCCAACGACTCCTACTTTGGGCGGAAACCCCAGAATGGCGCAGAAGCATGGAAGTTGTTAATATTAAATGAGGTGACCCCTGGAGTGTTCGATAGAAACATTCTGAATACTTAATGATCAGAAAAACGATATCTGTTTTGATCTATTTCAAAATTATATCTAAATACGTCGTTACAATGACCGTGGAATAAACCCTAAAGTGGGTATTTTAAGAGAAATATCTGGATGGTGTTGAGATGAAAAAATATGTATTTGTCAAAATGTGCGAGATTGCTGGTATTCTTTAAATACGCTTTAGATTATTTTGAGTTTAACAATCATACTAAACAGGCTGAAGATTTCTTTATTCTTACGCGAGCTTTTTTTTTTTTTGGTCCCAGTTAACCGCGTAAAAAGAGGATGAAGTGTATGAGACAAGTGTGCTGAAAAGGCTATTTGTGAGTGATTTTGCATAGACTCTGTCTTGACTATTCTATGCGCCTATGATTTTTTTAAACAGGCTTAATAGATTTGTGGGAACATAACCTAAATGCTGTGTTCTGTTATTGTTGTATTTTTGTATAGTTAGTAAGAGTTGAAATTTTTCGTTTAATTTTAGATTTTTGTTTTATTTTGATGTACGTATAAAACATAATATCTTTTTCTTCTTATCGTTTTAAAAATGCGAGTTGAAAATTCTATATTATTTAAAAAAAAAAATTAAACAATGTAATTTAAAATAAAATGCAATGAGCGCGTCCCACGCGGCTGACATGGGTGCCTCGCTAAGAGAGATCAAAATCAGAAGTGCTGAATTTTATTATTTAATAGCTAAACAGAGGGTGCACCTAAAACCAAAACTCTTTTAGGAATGATCAAAGAAAAAATCTACAAATCCCCGACAGCCTGCACAGCGCGCTGGCTATTAAGCGCGCATGCCCAAATAATCGGCTTGCCCAACAACAGGTTGTTTTATCGCAGCTGCGAGAACCCCGGGCTCAAGAGGGACAGTCGAACTTTGGGAGTTTCCAACTTCATTTTTACTATTTTTAGCCGCACTAGCTATAGGGTAGCATGGAAAAATTTGCATTAGCATATTATTATTATTGTGATAATTTATATTTCTTTAGTGAGCTTAGCTCCCTATTAAAGGATATTTCCACATGAAAACCTACGCTAGAGAGAACGGTCTACACGTGGGAAAGAAGACACTAAATTATTCTTTGCAAATACAATCTACTATTACGTAGAAAAATCGGGTGATGCTGTCAAAACCCGTCAAGAGTGCGCTAGCGGTATCATAATTATGACCACTTTCTGTATTCATTCTTTACACAAGATGACGAAACCGAACCAATTTTAGGTCTCAGTGAAATTTAAATTGGTTCCAGCGACACGCCGAGTGAGGGTGGTGTCAATCCCACGTTTTAAATGTCCAATTAAGACGCAAGATAAAATAATATGATTATCAATTTGTGTTACAGGTGTCACTCCACCGATGCCAATGTTACTACTCTTTATACGTATAGTATTTCGTTACCCGGACAATACAAAGCTGTAAGTTTGAAGAACCAATTGGTTTTCAAAATGTTTTATAAGGCTGTAGTCATAAACTGTGATCTAATTTGCGTTTTACGTGTCTTTGACTAGATATCATCTGTTTTAAACCGAGTCTATAAGGCTATACATGTAGATGTGTTGTCATAAGCCTCTTCTTTTATACTGTTTTCTCTTCCAGTTAGCGCAAATCCACAAAATTAAGCTTTTATATCTCTAAGTTCATTAAGCATTTTCTTTATTCAGAGCGATTAATCAATACTTTTCTTTTTTGAGCAATTAATCAATAATAAGCGAAATTATAATCGGAAAACCCGAAGAGTATGAATCGACTTCAGTCATACCATTTTGGGGTTCGCTACATAAGAATACACATTTTTTGTGAAGTTATACGTTTGTTTGTGAACATTATATTCGAAGTTGAATAAATCTGTAAAAGGATCATGGAAACTATTTGTCCATATCTTTCCATATTTTAATAGAAAAGGAGTGAGGATAAGAAATTTCACTCATCAGTGTTTACGAAAAGGGAAGTCAAAATTATTTCTCTGAAAAATGCCTTGCTTATTATTATGATCAGAAATAATAGTAAATCAATATTTTTGATATACAAAATTTGAAGTTTCTGAATATACCTTTTCTTCTTCTAAATCATCGAAAACTAGACGAAATGGTATTTTTTACAACGCCAATGCTCTTTACATAGAAAAGGAGTAACACAGTAGTTCAAATAGTAAACACTTTACACATAGCTCTTAACGTTGAACCTTTTCAGACTAAAAAATTTACGACTTCAGTATTTCGTGTGCCCTACACACGGAGAGAAAACTCCATTCAAACCTTTCCACGTAAATATCTTTCGAGTTGCACACTATTTAGTGTTTCGATATATACATTACAAATGCCTTCGGATAAACGTTTGGTTTCGCTAAAAAGTTTTACAGGCCAAACAATTTTAAATGTTCGTTTTCTGAGTTTTGATGACAGAAAATGATTTCCATATTTTTTAATAATAATTTTAGTGGGATAAGCGGTCGGATTTTACCGGAGAACTCATCATGATTATAAAATTATAAAAGTCCTAAAATTATTATTTATTTGACATTTTTTCATTTCATAAAATATTTTAGGAATAAAAAAATATGTCAGTTCATGAATGTTTAGCTTCACAAAGATATTTTTCTATAAAACCTCAACTTTTAATTTATATTTTTATGTATATTGTATTCAAGGCACATCGAAGAGCATAGTAGCTAATTAATTTTTTTTTTCCAAACTTTGTTAACATTTTAAATTTCATTGTTATATATTTTATTCGGAAGCAATTTGATTGGTTGTCGGCGCTCATTGACATTTCAGCGTCGACAGACAACAACCAAGAAAAAAAAATATATGCAAGGGTTGGGCATTTTCTACCGCTAATACCTTTTTAATGTGCCTTGATAATATTATAATACTAAATTTATAAAAAGACCGTCACACAATGAATCTTTAGACCAAAAGCTCTGGGGTCTGCGCCGTTTAAGACTTCCACATACTTTATAAGCAAATGTTATAGACTATTATAAGATTCTCGAAAACTATCGGGTGTTTTTTTTACAGGTTTGTTTTTCGAATAGAGATAAAACTGGCATTTTGTGGTCAAATCTGTCAACTCTAATGTCATTTATGTTCAGTTTGGTTTGCCATTTCATCATGAACAGGTTGACAAAAGAACAACGCTTGCAAATCGTGCAAATTTATTTCGAAAATAATGGTTCAGTTCACGAAGTTTACCGCGAGCTCCGTCAATTTTATGGTCGACATAATCGTCCATCAGAGCGATTAATTCGGTTAACCATGGATCGTTTTCGCACTACGTTTACTCTATGTGATAATACGCATCCGCAGAGACGTCGAACAGTGCGCACC
Organism: Anomoia purmunda; assembly: GCA_951828415.1. NCBI lineage: Eukaryota > Metazoa > Arthropoda > Insecta > Diptera > Tephritidae > Anomoia > Anomoia purmunda. Next base: position 132,554,291 of record OX639993.1, on the reverse strand, counting down.
GAAGAAACAATTGCCGCTGTAGAGCAAAGTGTTGAAGAGGACCCGAATGAATCGATTCGCCACCGTGCACAGCAATTGGAGCTTTGTCCATCAACTTTATGGAAGATTTTGCGCAAAGATCTTGGCTTGCGACCTTACAAGATCCAGCTTGTGCAAGAATTAAAGCCGCGAGACCATGCAATGCGTCGTGATTTTGGTGTATGGGCCGAAAATGAGATTGATCTCGATGCTGATTTTCATCGCAAAATTTTGTTCAGTGATGAGGCTCATTTTTGGTTGAATGGCTACGTCAACAAGCAAAATTGCCGCATTTGGAGTGAAGAGAATCCACATGAGACCCTTGAAACGCCATTACATCCACAAAAACTGACTGTTTGGTGTGCTCTATGGGCTGGTGGAGTCATTGGGCCATACTTCTTCCGCAATAATGCTGGAGAGGCAGTTACCGTTAATGGAGCCCGGTATAGAGCCATGATAACCGACTATTTTGTTCCCGAATTGGATGGCATGAATGTGGATGAGTTGTGGTTCCAACAAGACGGCGCTACATGCCACACAGCGCACGTCACAATCGATTTATTGAAGGAAACATTCGATGAGCGCATAATTTCGCGGAATGGACTTGTAAATTGGCCACCAAGATCGTGTGATTTGACACCATTGGATTATTTTCTTTGGGGATATGTGAAGTCGCTCGTCTACGCCAACAAACCAGAAACGTTAGGGGAATTGGAAGCCAACATTCGTGGCGTTATTGCCGACATACGGCCCCATATGCTCGAAAAAGTGGTTGAAAATTGGACCTGTAGAATTGGCTTTATTCGAGCCAGCCGCGGCGGCCACATGCCCGAAATCATATTTAAACATTAATGGCATAAAATTATCCTTCCAATAAAGCCAAATTGATGGACCTTAAAACGATTTTCTTGTGTTTTATTTCAATTCGAAGTTCTATACCCCTAAAAAAAACACCCGATACTAACTTACAATTTACAAACTAATACTGGGCCCGTTTCTTTGTAACTTAATTGCAAAAGAACACTAGGTAGGATAACAAAATGCATGTAAAGCAATGGCACTAACTCGAAAAAATATACGATTTGAGCCAACTCGGATAAATGACATCCGACCTGAGATGTAGTGTTGGGAAAAGAAAAACTACGCTATTGGGAATTAGCCCTAAGAAAATACAAGGAAAATTTAGATTTAAGGCTATTTTTCGTTCTTAAATAGCACTAAGCAAATCGCAATATTCAAGAAAGAGGCTAACAGGGTTGATTTTGCAACTAAAGGAAAGTTCTTTTTCAACTCGGGTGCAAAGAAACGGCCCTAATAAAAGTTGTTCGCTCCAAGTCCTTGCTTCTGCGATGCTTTTAGTATTATAGTATATTTTATAGAGTAAATAGGTAGATTATTTGTTCTTAATTTTTGCGCAACTAACCTAACAAAAAACTCATTAAACTAGTTGTGTTAACCGGCTATGCTTTGGTGGAAACCAAAATTTGTTACTATTTGTAATAATTAAAAGATTACGTTTCATCTAATATCTTTATATACAGATATAACCTCATAGTCTTTAGAGAACACAGAAGTAAAACTCAAAGTAAAGCTTTCTCTTGTTTTCCCATCGTTAACATTGAAAAAGAATTGGCCGATTTTCCAACATGTTGGGTCCAGCACTATCTATCGGTTAAATTTTCATATAAAATATTTTCCTATGAATGCGAGTGAATTCAACCGCTTCAGTTGTTTTCGAGTCTATAAATTACATACCAACATTTTCAATTTTATTGAATGAAAACTTACAGAAAAACGCAATCGTACATCGCTGAACTAAAAGCGCCCTCTTAGTACAATATTATTGTAATAGCCATATATCAAATTCATTCTCCACCTGGCAATCCTGCTGCAACACCAAATAGCCTAACGCGGCAGACTACTAGCTGTGTAACACTTCTAGGGCATTTTTTGAACGATGTTGCACATTACAGGAGTTCACCGAATAGCTGACACCTCAAACGTATAGCAGGTGTTGCCCGATGACTCCACACCTTGCTGCATATCAGAAGAAAATTCTAAGGATGTGTGATGTGTGGCAAGTACTACATGTTGTATGTGTATATGTATGTAGTTGGCACATTGAAGTCTTCGTGTCGGTTGGCGCCACAACGAAGATGCAATACAATTTCTTACACGTAAGTGAACAACAACAAAAAAATCACAATAATAATAGCAGCAGTAAAAATGTCACCGAGGAAAAAACGAGTGCAAAGTGACTTTGACAAAAAAAAAATCAAAAAAAAAAAAAAATAATAATAATGAAAGAGTCAGATTGGAATAGGAAGGAAAACATCGAGCTGCAGAAAGCTTGAATGCACACAGAAAATGTTATTCGTATAAGGCAAAGGAAGGATGATAAGATGACGACGATACACGCCCGAATGCCTCTAGGGCTCGGCGACAAAGGTGTCAAACTTATCCAATAAATGTAATGAAGTTAAGCAGCAGAGCTAGGGGAGCAGAGGAAGATAGAGCCGAGCTTAAGGCATGGCCAGGGATTGGGTTTGCTCGATAGGCTGACAGGCGGCGGTATACGAAGACAGTGTACATATGTAGATGCATACATAGCTATTGACAGTGACAACACGCCCCTATGTTGACACTGGGCTGACATTACTAATGTTGTTGTTGTTGTGGACCGTTGTTATTGCCCCTGCTGCTGTTGTTGCTTGTTGCTGCTGCTGCTGCTGCTGCTGCTCTTGATGTTGATGTTGATGTTTACTTGACTTGTTGGCGAATGATGCGTTGACAAACGTTGAGTTACGCCTCGCTTCGTCTGTTTTCACGGATGTTTCTACTGCTGTTGTTGTTGTGTTTGTTATTGCCACTGCTTTTATGTTGCTTGCAAATACATTTACTTTGCCTTTGCAGAGTGATTTTTTCTTTGCAACTTTTATATGTAAATGTATGATACATGCTCGTACATACAAACATAGTTCATACTTAAGTAAGAAAAAGTACTTGCATACTTACACTAAAACTTTCGAGCACAAGTAAGATATAACTTGTATATACATTCACACACACACACACACACACATGCATATGCACATATCATATCAAGGGGAATGTATGTACAAATGTACATATGAGTATACACACATTTAAGTTGCAAATTGAAACAAACGAGCATACGACTTTAAAGTGCCTCGTAGTTGATTTTGCATTATGCATGCAACACAAATAAAATGTGAACTTTTAATACACATCCAAGTGTCAACGGTGTTTGTGCTTCATTCTTAGTTTTCGTTTGAGTTTTTTTTTTTTTTTGTTTTTGAGTCCTCCTATTTCTCGATGTTTTTTTGGAGATTGCATTAAGTTCTTTTCTGAGCACTTCTGTTATAATTTCTTTTTTAAGCATTCTTAAGAATGTGTGAAAAAATTCCGTAAAACACGAAGTAAAAGTACTCACTGAGTGTTGAATTTTAAGTGGAACGAATTGACATACAATTGACACGCTTACAAAGGTGTATACATACATACATATATAGTTTATACATAAATATTTATATTTACACGCATGCATATGTAACCGGTTATGAAGAGGAGCCTTAAAATTTTTGTTGAATTCCACCAAAGTGATCTCGTTAACCATCCATTTGAAGCATTTAACCCTCTCATGCCCGATGTTGCATATACGCAACATTGTATTTATGAGCCTCTAACTACCGTTATTTTAAATTTTTTGTTTTGAACCTTTCGCAGAAATATAGCTGCATGTGTTGAGTGAGCTTACATCTAATTGTTCGGTAGTCAGCTGCACACGCGTTCAGTTAGTAGCTATTCTCCCGAGAACGTAGTTGACAAATTCATTGTGCAAAAAAATGTGGTTTTAAAAAAGTGTTAAAAAAACAATAAAAAAAGAAGCAGGCTGTGTCAGAGACACGGCCATTAAGTTTAACGTAGAATACGCCATCCGATAAGACAGAAAACATATGTATGTAACAATAAATGATAAATAATACAAGCAAATGAATTTCTTTATTTGATAGTTACTTTGGATGATATACATAAGCTTATGATAGGAAAAATAGGATAAAAATGTTTTTAAATTATCAATTAAATTTCTCGCAAAAACGAAGTCAATGGCTGTTATCAATAGTAAAGATAAATGATAAATAACATACGCGAATCCATTTTATTATTCTTTTTGCAGTGCTTGGCTCTTTTACTCTACTTTAACTTGCCCGCCTAAAATTATGCAATACAAATAAAGGGCTGCACGAGTACATTTAAATCGCCCAACAGCAAACACTCAACCAAACACCACACACATATTTGTGTGCATGTGTTTATACAATTTTCATTTGAGAAATTTAAATATTAGGAAGATATCAAGCAACATGAAATGTATGTCAAACGAAAGCTAACATCTTCATTTGACTACAAAAAAAAAAAAAAAAAATTAATCGAGCCGTTTCCTTATAATTAAAGAAATAGAGATTACAACAATAAAAACCTGACATTGGTGCCCATACCGTAAGGTAAGACGTATTCTACGCCAAAAAAAAAATTAATCGAACCGTTTCCTTATAATTAAAGAAATAGAGATTACAACAATAAAAACCTGACATTGGTGCCCATACCGTAAGGTAAGACGTATTCTACGCCAAAATAATAACTTCATCCTAAAACCAAGTTCAACAACTAAATAAAGAAAGGTAAGTGAGTATTTAAAAAAAACCCCGCATGAAAATATTATTTAGTTTGCCTGTAATAATTTTGTAAATGTCGTGTTGCGTATATGCAACATTGGTCTATTGTGGTAATTTTCGAAAAATAAAACTTTTTTGTATGCACATTCTAACATGCGCCCAAAAGGTCTGACTCAAGCTGAGATTGAAAATTTTGCCAACTTTGATTGGTATGATTCGGCTGAAGAAACTTTGTGGGGTTTCAAAATGTTTATGAGAGCTGGTGTATCTAGGATTATATATGATTTTAATCTGTACATTGGAGAAGGGACGTGCAAGACTTATGGCTTGGGAATTTCATCAGATATCGTGCTATTTTTATCATCCAATTTGCCAGTAAACCAAAGTTTCCAACTGTTTCTTGCCAATTGGTTTTCGTCAATAAGCTTGATGATTGCTCTGAAAGAGAAAGGCATATTGGCCGTTGGTACAATTAGAAGCAACCGATTGAAAAATTGTGCTATAATCAGTGAGAAAGACCTTCAAAAACCAGGACGAGGATCAAGCGATTTCAAATATGAAGCAACGCACAATTTGATTGCTTGTCGTTGGCATGATAATAAGAGCGTGCAATTAGTTTCAAATTATGCAGGAGAAGAAGTTTATAACTATACGTCGTCCAGGTTATTGGCTGCTATTTTTATTGCTTTTTCCTTAAGATTCGGACCAGAAAGGGGAATTTTCTTCTAGTAGTATTAGCGAACCAATGAAAACAAATTTTGTCTATATGAGACCAACATTCTGAAAAAATGTTACTTTATTTATTTACTAAATTTGTGCAGCTTGTGTTTTGTCAATATTGAACCATTAAAATGAAAATTTTTTATGGGAATTAAACCTTACCGTTTAGCAATTCCACATGCATATTATTTAAGAAACTAAATGGAAAAACCACCGTCTATTTGGCACGTAAGTTCCAAGTATGTATGTGAATACATTTTTAAAAGGGAATCACTAATTCCTTACTTATAAATTATTAAAATGATTTTTATAAAAACTACTATAAAACTTGCTTGTGATTTTTTGTTGTTGAATTTTGTCCGTTTATGAGAAGTTTTTTGATCAAATTAGTTTGAAGTATCATGTCCGTGGCCGGTTATTAGAGCGTCCGGTTATTGTGAATAATTTTGGATGAATAAATTATTGAAAAGTCTGAGATCAGTCTACGCCTATTGAAGCTGTCCAGTTATAAGGACTGCCAGTAATGAGGAATTTCACTGCAAATGTATAAAGAACAACGATTTGTTTGATTCTTTGTATAATTTTATCCCGTGAGCTGCCAAATCGATTCAAAAGTTCCGTTCAACTGTAGAAAACTAGTAATTGTAGGTACCTATTTTTATAAAAATAATGGCAATCAAATTTGAACAATATATCCCTTAGACCCGTGACACGGACATAGCCTAAATTTTAGTCAGCTAGATGTCAGATGAGCCGAAATATTCAGAAAATCCGTATTTGTAGTTCAATATTGATGATTAAAAAGAAAAGTATCGTGCTGGTGCAATAAAAAATTACTTTTTTTAAAAACCAGATGCGCTATGTGACGCTAGAGTCGAGTTATTCAGAAAATCTGTATTTATAATCCGCTTTTAATAAAATTAGAGACGTATAACGGAAGTGCAATGAGAAATACTTTAATAATGAAAGCATCCCCTAGGTGGCGCATGAGTCGAGATATTCATAAAATCCTTATATACTGTACGATATTGATAATATTAGAGAATTATGGTTCAAGTGCGGTCATCCAACTTAGGTGACATTGAAAATATAGTATCTACAATATATGTACGTAAAAAATATTTGCAAACAAAATATTGAAAATATGTCTGAAAATCCGTTAGACGTATGGATGTAGTCGAGAGTTCCAAAATGTCCATAATTAAATCGAACAACCTTTGCGCAGTTAAAGTTAGCTTAAGTTAGTTGCAGCTCTTTTTGGCAGATTTCGCCATAAAAATTAAGTCGAACAATTCCTACCTACTTTAGAGTTGACTTCATCTGCATTGTGACTACGGGATATTGTTTTTAAATTAAGCTGCATTTTTAGCAATAAAAAAAACCTTCTGCAAGTATATGGCAACGTAATAAGCAGCGGAGACGAAGTCGCGAGTATTCACCTGTATCGGGTCTTGCAATAGGAATGCTACAAAAGTTTTTTTTTTAAGAAAACAAAAGAGAATTGGGATATGAATTAAATGCTTTATTTCTGTAAAAGTACATTCGATGCCATTATGTATGGAACTCGATTTCTTTTGCATGGACCCCACGGGCACGCTTGCAGAAGTCTAGACGCTGAACCCAATTTTCGACGGTTTTCAAGCATAAATCGACCGATACTGCTGCAATTTCACGTTCGATATTCGCACGAAGTTCATTAATCGTCGCTGACTTGTTGGCATAGACCATAGACTTGACGTAGGCCCACAGGAAATAGTCTATCGGCGTCAAATCGCACGATCGAGGCGGCCAATTGACTGGGCCATTAACCGCATGGCCCATTAACCGCATGGCCCATAAACCGCACCAAACCGTAATTTTTTCGGGATGGAATGTTGACTCATGGAGTACGTGTGGATTGCTGCCTGTCCTGTATAAATTTTAATAATTTCGACTCGTTGTTGGATCGTATATCTTTCCATGATGAAATGGCAAACCTTACTGAAGAGAAATGTTAAAAGAGCGGGAAAAATATGGCGTCGTTTGCTATCACTATCGGTCTACTTTTGTAGCGTCCCTATTGGAAAACCCTTTATATTACATGTTGGTGAAATACTGATGCTACAAAATTTGACAGCGTTGCTACATAATGGAACTGAGATACGAAATACTTTTCATAAATGGTAAAGTTATAGGCAAACATTTTGTTATACCTCGTCGAAAATTTCACATTTTGATATACAGTTATTTATTACTCAGTCTAAGGTAAGCGATCTTTTTATCTGGTTATGTAGTATTCTGTGGGTACCAAAAGAGAAGTTCGGCTAAACATCTCTGGTAGCGTCCATGCTTTTGAACCATACAAAAGCACGGGAAAGACGAGGGAATCATAAAGCGTGATTTTTTTTAGAGAGGGCTTTACTGCTCATTTGCTAACTCAGCCTAAAGTAGCGCTTATTGGCAAGCGATAGTCTTCGCGGGATATATAATACTGACATTGTTGTTGGTGTTAATGCCGGTTCCAAGATAAACAAAGTCATCTACTTTCTCAAAATTGTCAACTGTGATGCAGGAGCCAAGACGCGAATGCGCTGACTGTTTATTTGATGGCAGAAGGTACTTCGTTTTTTCCGCGCGGCTGTTGAGGCCAATGATGTCGATGTCATCGGCATATGCCTAAAGCTATGTACAGATGGTTAATTCCGCCGCTCGAATGATATTTCCTAGTATAATGTTAAAAATTACACAATAGGCAGTCATCCCATACGAAACCGGGTTTGGTATCAAACGGCTCGGAGAAATTCTTCCCAATTCTGACGGAGTTGGTGGTGTTGCTCAACATCATTTTACATAGCTGTATTAGTGTTTATATAGGCAACTTAATTTCATTCAGTCAAAAGTTGACTTAAAGTCGACAAATAGATGGTGTGTATTGATGCTCTTCCCACTGGTCTTTTGCAATATTTGGCGTATCGTCGATGGTAGATTTACCAGGTCTACAGTCACACTGAGAAGGTTCAATCAGTTCGTAGAAAAATGGCTTCAGTTTTTCTAAGAATACGCTCTACATAAACTTATACCAAATGTTAAGCAGGCTGATTCCACAGTAATTGGCGCGCATTGCAGGGTCACTTTCTTGAATTTGGCAGAGCCCACTTAGATTCCAATTCTCCAAATGAGCTGGTGCATGAGCCTTATCAGATCTTCGCCACTACCCTTGAATAGCTCAGCTGTTAATCCATCAGCGCCCGCGACTTTGTTGTGCCTTATCCGCGTAATGGCTATACAAACTTCGTCGAGGTCGCGTGGTGGTATGGTAATGGCGTTTTCAGCGATTACGGGTTCGGTATATTCATCTTATCCGATGGCTGTCATCACTTATCAAAGGTAAGAAGTCTACACAAGCACCTTTCGGAAGTCACCGCTTCTTTTGGTAACATTTGAGTGCACTTTTCTTGTCATCTCAAATTCTCTGTACCCACAATTTCTCTGACACTCCTTTCTTTCTGCGAATAATACAACCCTTTTCTTTTTTCAAGTCCAACTCGCGTTGCGCGATTGCAGTTTAGCTCTGTAGTCACCACTTTTCCTGCCACGACATTCCTCGTCGAAGCAGTCGTTGAATCGGGTTCGCTGGAATTCAATAACTTCTTCAAGTGTGAGAGTCGAGTAACGAAGTTGTTGATTATCTTTTGTGATTGCAGTTTCTGACTATATTTTGTGGTTGCAGTATTTGTGTATTCAAACGAACGTTATTTCGTGGACAGTGGCGTTAGTTGCGACAAGGTAACTATCCTGGTAAGCCTAGTTTGGGTTTTCACAACTGGAATAATCGAGTAATACAAACAGCTGAAGCAAATTTGTATTACTATTTTCAGTTGATGCAACCTATACCACCACATTTGTACCACTGCTCTCATTTTAATGTATAATTTCAGCCTGGGGACCGATATTTGTCGAACGAAAACCCAATTTTGTAGCCATACTGTAATTTTCCACGGAATTGTAAATAGCAACAGCAAAAAAAAAGAAACGAGTAATTTACAATTTCTCAGGTGGCAAAAATATTTACAAGTGCTGAGTATTCTTTTTGATATGCTGAATGGATGTTTGTATATTTATGTGAATATGTTTTACTGTACCCGGTTATTTTTATTTATGCAAGTGCTGGTAGTTGTTGTTGGTTATATATTCGTAAAATATATACACCCAACGACCAAAAAAGTATCCATTTTGTATTTGAACAAAACTGTATTTATTAAATAGCTTGCAATAATTTTAGAACCGGTAGAAGAGTTCTCAAAATATCATTTCTGGAGGCTACCGTATTTAGATTGCTGATTTGTAAATAATGTACCATCCTCTTTTAAAAATTGTAGGTGTAAAGTTTTAATTTTGTAAATATGACGAGATTCACTAAAAGCGAATCTCTGGAGAAATTATATAAAATAATAGTTATTTTTAAGGAAAAGCTGAGCAAAGGAAAAAACATCTTGAACTACTGGTATTAAATCCAAAAATTTCAGTTGTCCAAACAACAACTCCTCAAACTGATCAGTTTGTGGGTTATTAAAGTAAAACTTCTTAGCGGCAGTGATTTTTTACATCGCGTAACGAATGTCGATTCAGAATTACTTAACTAAATTCTACCACTATATTTACTAATTTCAATCCCTATGCTACTAATTCCTACTATTTTTACTCATTTCTGCCAATATTTATACTAATTTCTTCCACTGTTTTTATTAGTAGAACCATTTTTATTAATGCTACTACTAATTTTTACTACTATTTTAACTAATACTATTTTTGCTAATTTATATCTTTATTTGTACTAATTTCTACCACTATTTTTATTAATCCAACTAATAGTTTCTACCACTATTTGTACTACTCCTTACTACTATTTTTACTCATTTGTACTAATTTCAACCACTATTTTTATTAATGCTACTACTACTTTCTACTACTAATTTCGACCACTATTTTTACTAATTTCTACCACTATTTTTACTAATTTGTTCCACTGTTTTTATTAGTAGAAGCATTTTTATTAATGCTACTACTAATTTTTACTACTATTTTAACTAATACTATTTTTGCTAATTTATATCTTCATTTTTTACTAATTTCTACCACTATTTTTATTAATCCAACTAATAGTTTCTACCACTATTTGTACTACTCCTTACTACTATTTTTACTCATTTGTATTAATTTCAACCACTATTTTTATTAATGCTACTACTTTTTCTACTACTATTTTTACTAATTTCGACCACTATTTTTACTAATTTCTACCACTATTTATACTAATTTCTAATATTTATCTTTATTTGTACTAATTTCTACCACTATTTTTATTAATCCAACTAATAATTTCTACCACTATTTGTACTACTCCCTACTACTATTTTTACCCATTTGTATTAATTTCAACCACTATTTTTTATTAATGCTACTACTTATTTCTACTACTATTTTTACAAATTTCGACTACTAATGCTACTACTAATTTTTACTACTATTTTAACTTATACTATTTTTTGCTAATTTATATCTTTATTTGTACTAATTTCTACCACTATTTTTATTAATGCAACTAATAATTTCTACCACAATTTGTACTACTCCCTACTACTATTTTTACTCATTTGTACTAATTTCAACCACTATTTTTATTAATGCTACTACTACTACTTACTAAATTCTACCACTATTTTTACTAATTTCTACCACTATTTTTACTAATTTCTTCCACTGTTTTTAATAGTAGAACCATTTTTATTAATGCTACTACTAATTTTTGCTACTATTTTAACTAATACTATTTTTTGTTAATTTATATCTTTATTTGTACTAATTTCAACCACTATTTTTATTAATGCTACTACTTCTTTCTACTACTATTTTTTACTAATTTCGTAAACTATTTTTCTAATTTCTACCACTATTTTTACTAATGCTATTACTAATTGCTGCGACTACTTTTATTCATTTCTGCTACTACAAAGGAATTTTACTTCAAGCTCGCGGACTTAGGTGCAACGGTTTTTTTTTTTAATTTTGTATCGTGATGACAAAATAAAACGTCAACATTAGTTTAAAATACTTCCAATTAATAAATATAGGCTAATTAGCATATGTATTTTATATAATTTAACAAAAGTAACATATTGGTATGGTACTTTTTTTTGGCGTTGGGTGTAGAGTATTGACATTTGATTTCTTCTTCAGTTGATTATTATTTTTCTTTTTTATTGTTCTTGCTTTAACGTTTGCCCAGGGCATAAAGGGTCGAATTGGATTTGTATGTCCATATACAGCGATAGCACTGCATATGACTGAGGGAGAGTGCGTCGCACTCTTGTTACTACCGCTGTTGTTTGCCACATCCATATCACAACTGATTTATATTTATTAACACCAATTTCGTGCTATGACAATCGACATATTCGGGATCAATTCGGTCATTTGCTGTTTTTTTTTTGGTTTTTGGAACACTCTCGAGGCGCACAGCCAACAGTTATACTACTTACTTACACACCGAACATAAATATATACATACATAGCTATGTATGTTTTCTTGTATTGCTGAGTTGTTTTTATTTTTGTTGTATGTTGTATTTTATGTTGCATGTTGTTGGTCGTAAATTTCCAATGCGACAGCAAAAACAATAGCAACAGCAGTGACAACAACGGCCAATAAAGTAATAAAGCTAGTTGCGACTGTATTCAGCACACAACGCACACATACATGCCCCATTTGATTATATTTGTATGTGTGGGCGCTATGTTATGGCACTGACTAGCAACACTAATAACAATAACCTCGACAATAACATGACACTGACAGTTTATTTATCGCCGGACGAAAGCGAAAAATGTTGAAATTGTTTTAATTTTGGCCAATAATGTCGATATCAGTGTCAGTCGTGTGGTGGTGCATGTAACGCTGAAGGACATTGGAATTGTAACTTAGTGAAATCAAACAACAACAAGTAATGCCAAGTGCACAACAACAGCTGCCAACAATCACTCTAGTAATGCGTACTGGTAGGGTGCAGGGATGCTGTTATTCGAAAAATAAGCAATATGACACAAATATAAACATAATGCTACAAATACAAAAGAACAATAACAACACTCTGGTGTAGTTACTTCATTGCACTTAAGAGCAAGTGGCAAGTAATGTTTGTCGACAGAGGAGGGTGTGGATTTTAGCAAACATTAACGACATGACGACATCTTAGCGTCGCCGACAACTCTAAGGCCTTGAAAAGCAAGTACATTCAAATAATTCCTATAAACCCATTAGGGAAAATCAATCTGTTTAGTGTTGGAAGAACTACCTGCGTTGGAATTATTGGTATTGATTTCAGATTTTAATCTGGTTTCTGCTTTAAATGGTTGTGGGTTTTAAGAAGGTGACACCCAAACCCTATGATGTGTTTTAATAGGAGAGATAAATTAAAGTTATCTTGATTTTTTTTCCGGGTACAATACAATAATTTTTTTTTAACCACTCTTATGAAATAATTTTTTCTTTATTCTTACAAACTATTAGTTATATCGACAATTTTCTTGTCAGTACTTAGAAGATTGAAATATTTCTGAATATTAAGGAACTTTCACACCAACTTTCACCAATCAGGGTCCGCTCTCGGTCCGCTTCGGATTCGCTCTCTGTGCGGTGACATTTTATTAAGTAGGAAACAATGTGTGGATTCATATTATAGGTAACAGTGAAGTTTCGGTCCGATACCATTCACGGTCGGTCTCAAATTCATTTCCTGGAACAATATGTACCGAATGGTGTGAAAGCTATTACCTGCCGTTTTGTAAACTTTGTCGCTGAAGTAGGGATCAAAGTAAGTTTAAAAGATTCCATGAAATTTATATTTACTAATATGAAGCATTTAATATTTAAGAAGATCATCGTAAAATGATATCCATTTGTGCTTGAAAAAAAGAGTTTTGAACTGACTTTCATAAATATGAATATGTGACTTATAAAAATTAAATAAATGATTGCAATTTTTTAACAAATATTAGTTAAAAATTAAATAGGTACAAACCTGAATCTTGAGCGGAGTGTGATCATATAATGTGCACATTATATCATTTACCATACCGCGAGCGGACCAAAATCGAACCATAATTGGCACTATGGTGCGGCCGTTATTCCCGTCAGACCCTCTGGCTCTGTTCACGATCCATCTATTTACTTTTAACCAGTTCAGTCAGCGATTCGCCTGAAAAAAAAACATTAATAATATATTCCTTTAAAAAATGCAATTTATTAAATTCATATCATATATATCATAATTTCATCAATAATTGAGATACTGAACGTAAAAATATCATTTTAAACACAATCAGCTTTTTGTTCACATTAACCTATTTCTAAAGTCACCCTTACTTTACTCATAATTTTAAATAAGAAATATTTCAAATAATGACTATGAATTTATTAAAAATCAGTTAAACTCACAACATTCACATTTTAAGCCCTTACTTCAGAGAAATGTTGTTTGAATGGCGTAGCATGCCGTCCCCGGTAAAATTTGTTTGAGACCGATCGAGACTGGAGTGGAATTGGACCGAAACTTGACTGCTACCGATAGTATGAATATTCACGTTATTTTTCACTTAATAATATTTTACTGGATTGAGAGCAGACAGTGATCGGTATGAACCGACCCTTCGTCTTAAGGCCCTAACATATTATCTTAATTTAATTTATGGCGAATTGATAATAATCGAAAAATGTGTTCCTCCATAAGCAAACTGGACGATGTACTAGCAATTCTATCAACTGTTTCCTGATATTATTGCCTCTAGAAGCTTTCTTTAGTGATCGTAAATTTTAATTTAAATATATTAAAAATGTTCATAATTTCTCATATTTTTTACTTTGCTCAAATGTCTATGCAACCCTGTGGCTACAGAGCTGCTAAGATATACCAGACTTACAAATCCACTATCGATTCCAATGTTACGGCTTTAATCGTGGTCGGAGTACTTAACCTAAGGAACTATCGGTAATAACATCGAAAGTATTGGTAGGTTAAATTTTCCGACACTATCGATGGTTTTAAAGGGTTACGCTACCTTGGGAACCCGTAATCGATGCCCAACTTCAATTTTTTTTTTTGCAGAGTATACTTTTTCACTGTCAGAAAAATCTTTTTTAATGCGCGAACTTTGAAGTTGGTAAGAAATTCTTTTCAGGACTTTACATCGAAAATTATAGTTTAGATGGTACTGTGAATATTGCCTCCCGCGAGTATACCTAGTACAGAGTGTAGCCGCTCAAATCTTCGCCCGACTACAATAATCAAGTTTTTGTATTCAATATATGTAAATGCCTTGAATATGGTCTATGGTAGAGATTTGCTATTATATGAATTTGTTACGAAGTTGCATTTATATGAAGGCAAAATGATTTTTTTTAACTATGCTTTTTATTGCTTTAATTGCTATAAAACAAAAAAAAAATATGTATTGTAAATGTCCCATAATTGACCCAAGAAGAGGATTATATTGGAGTCATTTGAGTTTTGAAATTTGCAAGACATATTTCCTGTACCGTTTCTAAAAATTCTATGTGCGGAGAAACTCGTTTAAAGTATCTTTTCATGTTTATGAATGTGTGAAGTATCGTTACGGTTTACAACAAAAAAAAAACTTTACCCATCAAAATCGTATATGATATTTTTAGAATCTAGGCTTATCTCCTTATGTTACTGTCCATAGCTAAACTGTAGAGAATTTCCAACATTATACATTTCTGATTGAAAGAGTAATTCAAAATACGATTTTTCATTTTTCAAACGGAACTGTGAGTAAAGTGGCCGTTGTTCGTGATGTGAGATTTAAAAAAAGCGTTTCGAACAAGTTCCAAGAATGCTTGCAAATACTTTACAGGACCTTGACCTTTCACTATACTAGAAGACGATCTTTTGCGAAATACATACAATTTTCTTATATTGCAACTTAATGGGTTTTTTAGATTCCGAAAACGTATACTAAAAGCATTTCCGCTGTTTTGGGTAAGTCAGAAGGGATGTTCAGTAAAGCAGGGTTTCTTGAGTCTAAAAAGGATGTTCCTTAACAGGATATAACGTAGACAAGTTACTATGTTTAAAATAAAACAAATGGTAAGATATTTTTAAGCAATATATAATCCGATGTTGATTTAAAGTATTTATAACTGTTTTTTTAAATTTATGTAGGCGTTTTTGTGTTTTAATAATTTGTTCTTTTTTAAAAAAAAAAAAAAACCGGACAAATGAAACAAATAAATTCCTTAAAAACATCTAAAATACTTCCTATTTTATTCTGCAAAATAGGCATCAATTTAAACGACACTTTCGCCATAGTCGTTCCGAAATACAGTCGGGCCTCTATTATCCGTGATCCGGTTAACCGGTAACCCCGATTAACCGTGATGGCCAAAGATCAGTCTATTGTTTTTTGTTTGCAATGTTTTCAAATTGTTTGCTTCGATTAACCGTGGTTACCTCTATTATCCATGATGGCAGAATTTTTTTTTAGAATTTTTTTTTTTTTTAAGTACAGAAGCAACTAGGAAGCAAACGCTCTCACAAGTCTGTATACGTATATGAAAATGAGAGAGTAAATAAATCAAGCAGAGAGCGCAAAACCACGAAAATTGTGTTAGTTGGATTGAAAAGCACCACACATGCAAACAAGCACACAAGCACGCCACTGTAGCTGAATATAATATACATGAAAACGGGAAATTCCCTTGTTTGCATACGATGAGCCAGAAGCATTTACAAGTGATTAGTTTTATTTTGAAATTTGAGAAGTGCGGGTGGTTACATCTAAATATGTATATGTATTTAGTATGGCATCGTTACCAGTGGTAAAAAGACAATGCCCTTTTTTTTGCCTCATGTTTTCAGTAGAAAATTTAATGTATACATACTTTTTTCATTTAAAAATGTACATAAACTTCTTGAATTTACTTTTTTTAATGTAAATATGTATGTACACCAATGTTCACTTGTTAAATAATAAAAATATAAAAAAAAACCTATAATCCAAATTTGTTATTCGATTAACCGTGAAAATCGATTATCCGTAATGCTTCTGGTCCCTACCATCACGGATAATCGAGGCCCGACTGTACTACAAATAATTCCGCCATCGATAATTATCCTTAGCTGCTTTAGTGTAGTAGTTTTAATGGAAAACCTCATATCTGAACAATCAGTTGCATAGCTTCTGATCTGGCCAGTCCCGACAAATGATTGCAACATTATAGAAGTACATCTTCCTACAAAAGTTCGGTTAAATATATTAAAAATTGAAAGACTAGTTAGCGTTCCAACACACAGATAGATAGACAGACTTGGGTAGATCGAATCAGCTCGTGGTACTGTTCATTTTGTTTCATTGTTTCTTTTTCTTATGAAACTTACTTTTTGACCTACTTTTTGACTAAATACGTCGCCCTAGCTAGGTCGGTCTTGTCGAGGTAAGTTGAAATTTTTGATCTCAAATACGTTTTGATGAAAAAGTGAAAAACAGACCGTTGCAGAAGCATTTCAAATATGTGTACAGTAGTTACTGAGTGTACTAAGCAAAATTTATGTAGATAAAAATGAAATCGAAGAATATATGTAAATCTTACCTTATTTATAAAATACAACATTAATATAAAATACAATGTAATATAGAAGAAACCTTGACTTCTCAGTAACTATAAAAGGAAATTTGCTAAAGTGTGTAATATAGGAGTTGGTTAGAAATGAAAATCGATTGAATCAAATATTTTGGGAGGCTGTATCATAATTTTTGAAAATTGTAGATATCGGAAAACACCTTTCGTTTAACGGTAATAACATAAATCAAAAGAATTCTATATTAAAATATCTTATTGGTACACTTTTGCCCTAATTTTAACACCTTTTTCACAGAAGTGAAGAGGTTTAACGCCTTTACAGGAGACTCCCCACCAAACCATTAGAGCAGCTGAGTGGTGTCCACGTTGAACCCTGGGAATAACATTTTTTGCGGCTTTGGAAGATTTTGTCGCTTTGCTTATTAAAAACTTCTTCAACAGTGAAAATTTTCTCATCTGCAAAAAAGGATACTTTCATGCCCGTTGACCGCATGCCACTGAATAAACCGTTTGAATCTCTAGGGCCTAATTTGCTACAAGCGCGTTGTCAGAAGAGGGCCAGTTGACCGACGTTAGGTTTTTATGTAATTTTCTGTTTTCTTAAAGGATTTCTGCGAATGCGATCGCGAACAGTTTTGGAAGTGGAATTTTACAAAACCGAGGCTATCAATTTCCCAGCTCGCGGAGTACAATTATCTTGTCACCGCATTTTTTCCCATAGAGTCATATTTTCGCGTGAGATGATGATGTTTCAGGCAGTAAATAGTCCACCATCACGTTCGAGACGGTCTCATTTTCACAGAAATATGTACCAAAGACTTCAGCAGCCCACAAGCCACATCAAATGAGCCCCATAACTGAACACACGTATCGCACTTTAACATTCCCCAAATTGCACCTTTAATTTCAAAATATTTATTTGCAAAATTTGCAAGCGTTAGTCTATTCGCGTTCCAATTTTGAGTACAACTGATAATATCATTACCAGACCAGATTAATTTGTTTAAGTTTAACGGCATATTTAATCTTGAACAAAACACCGTAAGGAGCTTCATTCTCATTCAATACTCATATGATACGAGAGAGGAAGGAGGGTTGTTTTTTTAATCTACGCGCTTTCTCTGATTTCAGTGGGACAAAATAGAAAGAAATTCAAAAGAAAATAATTATTTTTGCCTGGTTTTTCCACTGAACGATTTATGAATATTAAGTCAAGAAATTTGTATCAGAGTCACTTTTACAACTTCCTTAAAGACTATTAATATGTAGAAATGAAATCAACCATTTTTTTCATAATTTGACCGATACATTAAAAACTGCACTTCACCAAAAAAAACCAAAATTGGATCTCAAAATCAGGCTATAAGTGTGTTAAACAAAAGGTTTATCTCCTTCTGGTGGTAACAGTTTATTAAAATTTGTAAAGTAATGAATTTAGAAATGCAAAAATATTGTTACTCAAACACAGAGTATGCTTTCTGTATGCTCCGATCCTACAGGGACATTTAACACTCTCTGCCTATTACTACGTTAAGTGGATATGTAAGTATGTGTGTGTGGAAAGTGAGCAGACAGGCAACTTCATAGTACATTCATACATATATTTCTTTACAGCACCACGCCAAGTACTAAGCGACTAGGAGCAGCAGCTGACACATGTAATAATTCAATTGTGCGAACGACTATTAAATAAGATTGATGACAAGCATGAAGCACTCGATGGCGGCTCACAACTGACATATCCTTCACGCTATAATACAACCACGTACGTACGTACGTACATACGTTCGCTCGCTACTAGCGCTACAATGGACCTACTCTCAACAAACGTAGTAGACGTCATGAAGGCTGTTTACCGCTTTTAGCGCAAACGACGTCAAATGAACTTAGTATACCGTAAACATAGCGCTTTTACATTGCTATGTACATATGTATGTACATATGTGTGTACTCGACCACATTATTCTTCGCTGGCAGCCATATTGTCGCCTGGCACTTTTCATACACTTCTTACATACCGCTACATACTTTCGATTTTTCGCACACCACCCACCGTTCCATTAAAGAACTGTATTTTGAATCTCGTTTGCAGCTACATAGACATCTTCCGCCAGGGAGTAAGTGTACCTGCTAGAAGAATCGTGTCGTTTGTGAGGCGTGTTGAAGTATTCTTAAAAATATATTGTATGTTAGTATATAATACGGTGAGGATTAATTTGTAAGTGAAAAGGACCGATATTTATCACAAAAGATTTATGCTATAATTTCCTACATGAGCCTGTGCAATCAAAAAACGAAAAAAAATACGCGAAACAAGATGCCTATGATTAAAGAAATGAATTGCATGCACTTAACATCAAGGTGTCACATGATCCACGAAAAACACCTAGTGCAAGTACTATTTTTCTACGTGAGCAGTGAGCAATCAAATTTTGTATGTTCCATTAGAGTAAAAATTTATTTTTTGAAACTAAAATGTCGTTTTTAGGAAAATTATTTTGTACACAGTAAAATTTTTGCAAATTCTCGTGTTCAAGTTATTATTTTTAAAAGATATAATTTTTTTCGATATAAAATTTTTGCGACGATAAAGCTATATCTCTATTATTCGTGGGTGCCATTTGTATCAAAGTAATTTTTAATCATGGATAAAAAAATCGACCTCTTCATGAATGTCTTACTCCTTTGTTTCATGAATAATGCACAAATTTAACAAAAATGTCATTATTTGTAAAATGTAGCATGCTTCTGTCAATATTTTGCCTATAAAGAGAGACAAGCGAAGCGGTAGCATCATTATTGGGACCATGGCGAATTCAAATAAGGTGACTTTTGGCAAAAACAAAATACATGTAGGTGAATAATAAAAAATCAAATCGGCTGCTCAACGCGAATTCTACTAAGGTGAAGCTGATCAAGCAGATGACTGAATTCGCTTGGTGAACATTAAGTCAATATGGTGAGTTTATTTTAAATCCTCACGTCATTGTGCGTATAGTTTTTTAGTGTACATTTTTTTTTTGTACTTATAACACCACCTGATATGAATTCGCCTTGCGGCTGCTATAGTAACTACTCCTTATATGAATTCGCCTTGGTTGCGGCTATTGATCGGAATCATTTATCAATCATGGAGGTTTATGACAACCACTTCGATCAAATATAATAAAAACGCGTTAAAATTTACAATCGTCAAGATGTATTCATTTGTTTTTATTCTGTTCTTATTTGCCGGTTTCCTCCATTTTGAGATTTAATTTGGCAAGGATGCCAGCTTTTGCAATTTGAATAAAAAGAAAAAGGCAGCTGTTAAGTGTCATTAAGAATAAATACGTCAATCGTAAACGTCAAATAGAAACGAAAAATATTGTCGAAAAATTTGTGATCTCTGATTATTTGCTGAAAAACCTAGTAATTATTAGGGGAAAATAAGAGCATATGTGAAGAAATTTTTCTTAAATTTGGAATAAAGAAATTATCTCGATTTATAAGATAAAAAAACATTATTATATGCCAGAAAAACATATCTCCCGCAAACAAAAAATATTAAGGTATGCCAAGTCCTCGATCTTTTCAACACCGAAAAGAGCTTTCGCTTGCTCTGCCGTCACCAGTTGATACCGCGGTGAATAGTTTTAGGGATCGAACGTTGGCTGTTTATTTGATGGGAGGAGGTGCTTTGTTTTGATGTGACAGCATCTTTCCTTTCCGGTGCGGTGTGGCATTTCTCATCGTAGCATTCGTTATTTCCAGCTCACTAATGGGCGTTGCTCTCAGAGAGCAAGAAAGCTAGTCGAACGCAAAGTTGTTGGCTGTCTGTTTTGATTGCAGCTTTGCGATATGTGGCATTCCTTGTGTCAATGAACGTATTATTTATGTTGCATAGAAGAGAATCTTGGTTACTATAAGACGATGACTTGAGTAGATGAGATCTCCTCGAATAGTTGGCATGCCCAATATCCTTTAAGCGTGCCTTCTATCTACCCCAATATGACCAATTCAGTTTTGTTTTTTACTACCAGGAGATATTCTACGCAATATTAACTATTTTTTGACCCTGACTCTTTTTTCGGTAATGGAACCATGTCTTTCTCGAATGCCAGCTCCGATTGTGATGATATAGCTAAATGTTGCTTCAACACCGCCTTCTTTTTTCAAAACGCAGACTCACGTTTATTACACACCAATCCTTACTTTTGGTAATGAAGCCACAATATGTGCTTTATTTAGATCTTAAACCAAGTTGCCGAAATTCCGATAAAGTTGATGTATATTGGAACGATTTTCCGTCATCCTTTGTCAAAAATGAAAAATGACAGTGAAGAGGGCATAACGCCGAAATCGGTTTGTCTACAAATCAAACTTGACAAAATCGTGTCAATATACATAACTTTTTTACCCTGTCGAAAAAAACAGAAGATAAAAAGGAAACATCTCGGTAAACATATTACAGACAGGCTGTATTATTTCTGGCATTTGACGACGGATCGATTTTAATAGAAAATTATAATTTTTTAATATTACGGAACAATTTTTTCTTATATTCTCGTGAACTTTTTGTGGTATATATGTTTGATATTTGTTATTGCAACATACATCCCCTTTTCGTACACCATCTTACAGATTTTATTTTTACTGTTGCGGCTTGTATTGTCAAATAATTAAAAAAATATATAAATAAATAAAAAATAGCCAATAAATAGCCAATGAGTGTTGAAGGAATGTACGAGTATATACAAATTTTAGTTTGTCATTCGAACCTCTAAGGCAAATAAAGAAATCTAATCAGCTGTACTGCTAACATCAGATTATAAAATTTCGCTTTGTTCCTTACAGATTTTTATAAAGGGGCTTTTTAACGGCATTATAATTATACTTTTTTTAAGTTGTAAATTTAACATCCACTGACCAATTGAGTGAAGCGCCTGTTTTGCTGAAACATAATCTGAGCCAACCTAATGTAACTACATACATATACATATAACAAACTTATTTTCTATGTGCACGTCTTCATATTGTGTTTGTCTTAAATGTCAAATAAATTTTATGTCGAATGAAAAATGATTTGACATTTGGCGATTAATACAATATAAACTGAAGCAAAAAGAGAATAAGAACTGTGCAAATATTATTACTTATGTGCGTTCGTGCGTCGCTTGGACTTTTATTGTTGTGACTCCGTCGCACGCTATGGCGTGGACGTGCTCGGCAGACGCCACCAATACTGCCAATGCTCCACATCCATTGTGCGGGGCGGGCGGCAGTGTGCTAAGTTTGTTGCACAACATGTTTTAATGTTGAAAATGGCTCGTCGAAAAAGCAATTAGCAGGTTGTTAAGCGTTGAAATTGGTTTTAATTTACATTTACATTATCTGCCTGTCACCGGGGTTTCTGCAAATTATGACCCTCTCCCTCCCATTAAGACAAGCTGTAATAATTTTTGTAATTATTTGTACGGAGAAATTTTTAGCAGTACGTACACATAATTGCGGAGTGCCCGAAATATTTAAAGATTTTAGCATCCATTTAACTCAGAAGTAGAGATTATTAAAAACTTTACTGCTTCTACTAAAGCGAATACAGCCAATAGCTGTGAATATGTACGTGGTTTGTTGTTGGTAGTATGGACAATTTTTAACTCAGCTTTTGTGTAACATTTTAATGACACGTTTAGCTTCTCCTGTTACTACAAAAAATAAATCTGCTAAGTATTTGATTTTAACAAAAACCTTTAAAGGGTAGCGCGCGCTAAACATTTGACAGAAGAAAACCTTTTAGCAGCTGCTTTTAACTAATTCAGTGGAAAGGAAGTTTACGGATGCATATTGATTTAGGAAAAACCAGTTTTCGTACAGTGAAAACATCACTTTAAATAAAAACGTTAAGCAGAGTTTTTTTTAAATGCCGTATACGCTGCCGCATTAACCTCTGATTTTTTTTAGTTTAGAATATAGTCAACATATACTATTTCATATCTAAATATTCATATGTATAGCCTTTTAAGAAATCTAAATTTTATATCAGTTTAAATCAATTACTTTATTTATTGTTTCGTTTCAGACTTAGCTTAAGAAGTTATAAAAACCAGGCGAAGAGATACAGCATACCAAAGTCTTGTTTTTAAAAGTAATTCCTTTTTTGTTGTAATGAAAAATCGCTTCAAAGCCTGCCCCGCTACGCTTAAAAATAAATCAAAAAAATAAAAATAAACGACGGCACACGTAAATTCCGTTAAAAAAATAAAATTGTATTTAAAAGAAACGGATTTTAAAACATATCTAAGAAAATAGGGTTTTCCCCTTTTATTATCCTAATTGAATATAGACAATGTTATAACCGAGGTTATTGAATACTCACTAATCAAAACTCCATCATAATCAATGCAATTACATTCCCTACATAATCTTTGATAATTCTTTTTTTACAAAATTACGGAGCCGACTTTGCTATAGTTTTATTATAGTGTAGCTTTCTTTACATGTGTTAAATTTTTTGATCAAATATACAAATATGATATTAAATATTTGCATTTCATTTCATTATTTATTGATGCAAAGTATGTAGTACAATATGATATTAAAATCTTTTATAGTACAACAAATTTCAGAGCCACAATAAAAAAAAAACATAACATATTTTAAAATAAGGTAATAAGCAGTAGATATGTACATAAATATTAAGCAATAAGACTTATAAATTAAATGACGGATTGTAATGGTCAACTTAGCAATAGCGAGTTCACAATGTTTTAATAAAGAAATTAGTTAGATAGTCATAGATAGATTGTCTAAAGTTGATTTTGTTTATCTGCTTTCTAATATTGACAGGGATAGAGTTCCAAATGTGGATAGCGTTAACGAAGAACAGCCTAGCTGAAATCAATGAGGTAAACTGAGGGACTATAACGCTAAATATGCGGGCAGATTTGGTAAAACACAACTTATCATAGAGATAGTTAGGAGATTTCGAAGTGATAAGCTTATACATAAAAAAATATACAATTATTGGCCTTGTGATACTGCGAGGTCTCACATCTTAACAGTCGGTGCTTCCTTGTTCAAAACTTGATAAGCCGTAAACATAGCGCAACACATTATTATAGAATGTCCCAATCTTACGCGCAGAGCTACAATCTAGCTTACTATATATCAGATCAGAATACGTTATAATTGGGATTCTTAGCTGCAAAGCAAGACGACGTCTCGTTTGCAAGGGGGTATAGAATCCAGTTTGCCGTAGATTCCTCAGTGTGACATATACCTTGCTTACTACTTTTGTTGACATGATCAGTACAAGTGAAATTATAGTTTATAATTAGACCTAAATTAGTTATTTTGAGAACTATCTTTATAGGCTCATTGCCAATGTAAAGCGGAGGTAAGAAATTGAAGTCGTTGGTTTTTTTTTGCTATATAATGGTAGCACCCAAGATTTATATTAAATTGTGTAAAGAAATTCACTACTGAGTAATTTTTGGAAAGATTATATTAACATATAACAACAATAATTGTTTGAGCTTAATCCTTTCCGAACAAATTTGGGAGAACTGAACAAAAAATTTTATTTTTAAGTTTAACTAAGAGAATGTTATTTCTAATTTTAACTCAGAGACAAATTTGTAATTTAACAAGCTCGATGTTGTATAATTATCAAAAACCAAAACCAAATGAAAAAAAACGCTTTTGAAGATTTGGAATATGCGAACCAATTGCCATGAAGTGAGTAGAAAAATCCGATCTTTTTAATATTTCATTTCTTCTTAATCCCAAAATTAACTT
Source organism: Anomoia purmunda (assembly GCA_951828415.1). Classification (NCBI taxonomy): domain Eukaryota; kingdom Metazoa; phylum Arthropoda; class Insecta; order Diptera; family Tephritidae; genus Anomoia; species Anomoia purmunda. The sequence goes on along the minus strand of OX639993.1, from coordinate 132,529,442 downwards.
AGTTTTCTTTGGAATTCATTCACTTTTTTAGAAAGTTTTTATAATACTTATTTACGAATACGAATTAAAGAACAAGTACAACTTCAATGAAAGTAAGTAAAAAGGAAACGAATTCAAATATTTTTACAATTCAAAATTAACAAAATAAAGTACAACATACCCAGCTACACACATATATAGGTAAGGATATAAACATTCGAGAAAATAATATTTCAATTACACAAATTTTTATAAAATATAGCCGTTTCACAAATTTTTGGAATAAAAAAACTGTCGAAAGTAGGGAAATGGGTTCCCAGAATTTTCAACTTCTTTAAACGGAGCCCCACTTGTATAAAACTTGATCTGGTTCATAATTTGGTTTCCATCGTTTGATGCTGTTCTTGCCTGTAACAAGAAATTGAACACTGTTTGAATTTTTAACTTCACATGTCGATTCGAGCGTTTCAAAAGTTTTGAAATTGTTAAAAGCTTAGTTCAAAAATGTTTGCCTGCTAAAATTTGCGCTTTATAAAATACTTTACAATGGTCGATATCTATTTCTGCTGGAACACGATTTTCGGCATTGTTTACATTATCGTCTGCATATAATTTCCTTCCTATAAATCAAATTATAGTGCATCTGTGTTATCCAATATATCAAGTTTTTCATTTTCGTATAAACCTTTTTTACACGAAATCATATTAAATATGCTTTCTGGAAGAAAAATCTATAAATGAAATTCACAATTAAAATGCGTAAACTACTTTTCCACACGTATTTGGGTACATAAGATCTTTCAATGGAAAACAGACATTAGAGTTGTGTGCATTTGTAAATTATATTGCGAAATTGTTTTTGGAGGCGTAAGTTATTATTTTTATTTGAAAATTGTTCAAGCGAAACATTTTGTTATTGAAGAGTGAACTTTGGCTTTGTTTTAAGCATACGCAAATGGCAAAATGATTTCACGATTTATTTTGGCCGTGCCTTTGTAGAAGTTCATAATTTCTCCAAAGAACATTTGGGCAAAGTTACATAAAGTGAGTGATTATTTTTTTACTGTGTTCATTCGCTTTCATAATATGAAATAGAGAAAGTTCTAGTTTCCAAAGCTTTAACGTTTTTGTACAAAGCTATAATCAAGGCGAGTTTATAGAAGATGATGGCATAAGAGCAGCTGATTTGATTTTTTTTTATTCACCTGCATGTATTTTGTTTTTGCTTTTGCGTATGAGCTTTCAAAAGCCGTAAAAGCAAAAACAAAATGTATTTAAATTTTGACAACTCTTACGCAGAAACAAAAATAAAATACATAGGAATTTTGTAGTTGTATTTATAACACCACCTTGTACGGACTCGTCTTGGCTATAATAGTTCAAAATTTTCAAATGTTAGACTTTTTTATAATATATGGAATTTTTTATTTGTATGCTGTTGGTAAAATCAGTAATAATCAAAGCAAATGTATATTGGACACACCGGTGTCAGCATTGTGCCATCCTCAGTGCCATTTTCGAAAACGGTTTGTCTCCAAACCACCCTGTCGGAAAAATAGGAATTTAAAAAGAATCCATAGCGGTATAAGCTAAAGTTACATCTTATTGTTAGACTTCTTCTTTCTAGACTTTAGTCCGCGACATTCAACAAGCACGTTGCCCTCTGTGCTAAGCAAAGTCGTGTTAACTTTTGTTGATTTTCCAAGTTCCTATTTTCAAACACAATTGAAATACGGCAGTTTGCCGCTACTACATGAACGTGCGGTTGTGGTGTGTTCGTTAAAATTTATTAACTATTACGCGCACTACTTGTACAGCAATGAATGTTAGGCATTAACTAAGAGTTAAAAACGTACAAATTTAACCTAGCAATTATTCAGGGTTAAATTGTTAAGTTTGTGATATTATTTTATTAAAAAAAAAAAATTCTGAAATAAATTTTTTTTCAAACGAACTAAAAAATTTAAAGCAAATCGTTTTTTCAATCAATGACGAACAAACCATCGAATCTGTTGGCTCCAACTCCTTTAGCAGAGCTCCGGCAATGCGAAGTAATCACTTCCCCGATATTATAGACTATACTAAGCATTCCGGTGTTTTACAAAAATATCAAAAATTAGTTTAATTTTGAATATCAAAAAAAAATCATCAAATTAAAGGAAACGGTAAAAAAAAGAAATGTGCATAGTTTGGATTACTGTAATTATTTGATGCAAGACAATATCTGGGTTATGAAATTGCAAATTTAACTGTGAGTTACTTATTTTTTCATTTGTAAATTTAACTCTGGGCTATCCGCAAGTGAACCTTAGAATTTGTTATGCTCATTTACTTCATAAATATAAACTTTTTTGGGCTGATTACATTTATATTAACAATAATTTGTTGGTAATCATATCTAGATGATCGATTTTAAATATTCTTTACTTGTATTTTCTCTTGACTAAAATAGCTATGTACATATATAAAAAATATTTACAAATTTCCTCTTCTTTTTATTTCAGGTTACTGCTTCATCTCTCTAATGCTACGTGAGTGAAATTTTTGTAAAACTAAAAATTCGATAAACACAAAATTTGTTCGAGGTCAAATAAAAATTAGAATAGAAAATGTAAAACAAACTAAAGCAAGTTTACCAGCTTCTCATTCTTAAAGTGAATATACAATCTATACTCTCGCTAGGTAACTGTTAGCACTCGTACAACAACTACTGTTGCGAAAAATCGTCCGCGAAAGAAAAATTTTCCAAAATTTTACTTTTGCACTTCATTCATAAGCAAATGTTCAAAAAAATCAGTCAAAAGTGCTAATTAAATTTTATAATCTAAGCTGTTAACCTACAGTTTTCCTTATGCTCCAAATGGTTTTAAAAATATAACCTCCATTGCGAATAGTTTGCCAGAATAATTGCCCTAAATATTATTATGGTCAAGTGAAATAGCAAAAAAAAAAAAAAACAGATGAAAAGTTGAGCTTCCTGCATTGCTGAGAAGAACAAATTAAAATATCTGTAAGAACAAAGTAAAATAGCGAGACAACCGAATAGAACTGAGTGGCCAAATTTTCTATGATAAATAATTTATTTATTCATCTACAGGGATACTCCTACAGGACTATTACTTGTTTCTTTTTAGTAAGAATTTCGTTTAACGTACATTATCTTAAAAAGGGCGACCGCGTTTTACCCCATAAATAGGAGCGTATCGATGAAATTAAGGCGATATACAAATAGAATCGGGAAATAGGTCCTTTTTTCGAAAAGGTTTTGCAGACCAAGCAGTTTACGGCGCTCCATAGAGTTAAGTAAATTCGTAATGCAAAACTTATGACAACTTTTTGTTCCTTTTCGATCTTTTTTTCGTGAAATTTATAAAATGGGTTCCAAATTATGCATCAGTAATATAATAGACTACGCACGAGTGATACGTAAAGTGAATTTAGTTTCACAGGATCTGAGTAATCTTTGGTATTCCTACGCATGAAGCCGATCATTGGGAAAGCTTTTGATGCTACGTAGTCTACGTGTGGGGTAAAAGTTAATTTTGAGTCAAAGATTACGCACAGGTTCTTAATTGTCTTGTTTTGACACAATTTGTTATGATTTATTTCATAATCATAATTGATTGATATTGTCTTTTTGGTACGATACAAATGATACAAGAATTTGCAATATTCGTACAACATGAATAATGGATTTCCTAAATTTGCCCGTAGCTTCAAACAGTGGTTCAGGTAAAGCTTCAAATCAACTACTAGAAACAAGCATTTTGCAAAATTGAACCATTAATAAATATTAAGACTTAAGCAACTTAAGTCTTATAGTAAATATATGGTCAATATTTTTGCAAATGTTATTTGCTTTGCATCATTGACTGCTTTAAAAATAGGACTCATCTCACAAAGCTTTTTAAAATCTAAAAATATTTGTTAAAAAGTATAGAAATTGCCAGTCTGAACTAAACTTGAAAAGTAGCGACAAAAAACCTTTAAAAATGTAACTATGTTATGATTGAATTGTCAACCGTTTCGATAGCTGACTCCTCATAAGTGTGCTGAAAAGTAGGTATGGATTTCTCATAAACAGCTAGAAAAAACAAACAGCAATCAATTGCATTGTCTGATAAAATGAAGGAAAATCCATTAGCTTTTTTCCAGGTATTGATGTAATGTCAAAAACTAAATGGATTCGATTTTAAATTGGATTCCACTTTGAACATGCACGAGGGAAATTTAACCAAATTCTTTCGGGCAAATTTCATTTTATTTTTAAACGTAGTCTCCTTTTATCTCGATACACTTTGTCCAACGATGCTCCAGCTTTTTGATGCCTTCCAAAAAGTAGGCTCAAAAATAGGCCTCAGTTTTCAATTCAACTTCCTCATTTGTTACAAATCTCTCTTACCACCGAGCCATGTCTTCAAGTTTGGAAACAAATAATAGTCAAAAGAAGCCAAATATGGAGAAATCGGAGGAAGAGGAAGTAAATTGTAGCCTAAATCACTCAGTTTTGCCATTGCTTTCATTGAAGTGTGAGCCGGTGCATTTGGTCCATTGTGAGTAAACGCGGCGGCACCCAACTTGCGGATAGTTTCTTCATACCCAATTTTTCGTACAAGACGTTGTGCACGCGTTTTTTGAGAGATTTTCACCATGTCAGCTATCTCGCTCACTATCACTGTTCGATTGTTCAAAACGATATCGTGGCTTTTTTCTATAGTTTCTTCAGCGAGAGCGTCTTTTGGCCTTCCTGAACGTTCAGCGTCATTGGCGATCGTAAGACCAAAACGAAAATCTGCGATCCACTTGCAAATCATTTTAGTTGATGGTGAAGAGTACGGGAAATGTTTATCAAGCTTCGCTTTTATTTCTGCAGGCGATTTCTTGCGTAAAAAATAATATTAATAATATTTTTCCATTGTTTACAAAACTCAAAAGCTGTTTGCTCCAAAAGAAAACAAATTCACAGATCTTCTTGAAACTTTGTATTTAATAGTTTAAAGGTTGGTAACGGTAACAGAATTTTTTTTTTTGTGGAGACTCCTGATAAATTTTGAACGGATTTTCTAAATTGTCACGTATCGATAAAAACTTATAAAAGCAATCGTAATATTTCCTTAGTTGAATGAATTTCTAATGGTCAACTTCGCGTTGATGTAATATATTTTTTGAAAGCTCTTAATTCCGCATTTAACAAGTGACAAAGTTTTGTTTTAAACCAGTGTGACTTATTGTGAAGAGGCATTTTAGGATGTTAATTTTGCACAAGGAATTTGGTAAGGTAGAGAGGGGTCAACGACAATGTCCAAAAAAGTCCAATCTGTATCTTGAGTAGATTTTTTGATGGCGGATATATCAATTTCATTATAATCTAGATTGATGATCCCGCCTCGACAGATTTTATCAAAATCAGAAAAATTAAGTTTTACTAATATTGCACTAATATAAATAAATAAATTGAAAATAAGCAGAGATTCTATTGGGTGCAAAAAATTGTAGGATTGTTTTTACCAATTCTGTCTTCGCTAGCTATTGAGCAAATGAAAAATAAGACAAACACAGTAGCGTTTCCCGCAAGGAACGGAACAGAATTTGACCCAAATTGAATCTTTACGGATGTAGACAGTTATATACCCTGTCCTTTTTTTTGCTTTAAATTTCCAGTTTTTGTTCGAAAGTGCAACTAACTTAGTAACATATCGGCTAATAAATTTTCTAACTCTTGTACTTACATAAAAGACTTTACTGTGGGGTTTTATGAAAAGCGATTTCCGCTCTTTACAACTAACTTACTTTCCTTGCATCAGCGAGCTGACCTATTTCATGCAATAAATTAAGATAAGGCTTTAGTTATAAATACCATTTCTTTTACTCAAAAGTTATACCCTTATATTAATTTCTTGCATGGGTTTTTTTTATACCAAGAATAATTTTTTGTACTTAAGCTACAAAAGTTTTTTTAATCAGGCCATCAATATGTATTTGGAGTACAGAATAAATCTATTTTATCAATTTTCCCAATTGTATGGGGAAGTAAACAATTAAACTACGTAATCTCGTCTTCTGCACCCTAATAGCCAATTCTCATACTTCCAATCTACTATTTTGCTAAAACTTTTCTGAATTTACACTTCTTACACTCCCATAGACACAGACGCACTTGTGTGGCGACAAAATCATACAAAACTTATCGCCGAGCGATCAACTAATCCATGGTTGGCAATAGATTTTCATTCATAGCAAATAATAAAATAAGCGGAGAGGCGATGATAAGCGATTGTAGGTGAATGTTAAGTAAGGCTATCGGGCGAGGGATTGCAGAGCACTCATACGACCCAGTGGCTGACTGAGAGGAATATCAACAAATGTGACAACAAAGTAGTATAATAAAAAAAATATTGAACTTGTACGTCGGAAGTTTGTCACTCAGCAGAGTTCAAAAGAAATCGCCCAGAGGAATGACAATGTGGGAGGACTGCTAAAAGGGGGAAGAATGGTCGATGCTGGGTGTTGGATTAGAAATGACGAGTGTTTAGTACAAGCCGGTGGATTTTGTATTATAGGCGAGCAAGTAGCCTTGTCATTTATGGAATTTGCTTGACTGACATAATGTTTGTGTTCGTCGGTTGCTATGTAACGTTACTGCTGCTTGTTGATGTTTTTGTTTTTGCAATTGTGATTTACGTGACAATGGAAGATAGCTAGCTGGACGCAGACATAGTATACTTTTTATTGACACCTAGTACATAGGTAGTTATACCCAGCAAACAAAGTGTCGAACCTTGCAAAAATTCATATTGTTGTATTAAGACAAATTCTCAAATGATTAGAGAATTAACTAATATTCTCAAATTCGCGTTGCAAAGCTATTATAGAATTACTTAAAAAATTCGAGTAAAGTTCGTAATGCTAAAATGCAAAAATCTTCATCAAATCTACCACTTAAATCTGCTTAAAAAAGGACGGTATTAGTTAATTGGCTGATTGGGGTAATTTGTGGTCGTTGATCACGAATGTCTTTTTCCATAACAGCTCAAATCAGACTCAAAACTAGTGCTTAACAAAACTCCATTTCTAAAGTGTTTAAAGTAAAAATTAATAAATTAAATTAAATTTTAGAATAAAGATATCAAACATTAAAAAAGCTAAAGAAAAAATAATTTAAAAACGAGTTGTTTAAGGGGGTTGACATGTGTTGAAAAAATTAAATATATTAATAAGTTAAACATGACAATGTGGGGGCAAGCAAGAATAGGTTGGAAAAGCTATGTTTCGAAAATAATTTACTACTTTACTGCAGTTTGTAAGATTGCTGAAATATAGTAGGACTGATGTGAAAGAGAATGCTTTACGCTCTTTTAAAGAGGGCTGACTCTCTTTTGAAAAACGTTGATTTAATTGAATAATATATTAGTGTTAAACGAAAAGTAAGTCTAATTGCAAAAGCATTTTGAACAGGGTTACCAGTTTTTTTAAAAAATGTAATGAAACTAAATTTATTAGATAAATCAAACATTGCAATAGATGTGTGAACCGATCGAAGTTTATGAGGGCTTAGGTTAGAAAGCCTGCGACGCCCAATTACGAGTGAGTGCCGCTAGTTTCGGAAGGTGTCTGAAAGACTTGCCAACTGATTCAAAAATTAAATAAAACTTAATAAGTAACGTAAGTGAAATCGGAATATCTCACAGATATTATTTATACATAAATTTGTTAACAGCAGTTTATGAGAGTTTCCACTTTTCCAAAATTGCTAAAACGTTTTCAGTTTAAATAAGGCTAATTACAGTTATATTGATTTCATATGAAAATTAGTTTTAGTGATTTTATCAAGACACACTTTCGAACAGAAATACCACCTACGGTGTTGCGTATATCATAAGCAATTCAATTCAATATAATATAGTGGCCGGTCATGTTTACTAATTTGTTTTTAATATTCTTTTATACAGGTATAGCTCATGTTAAAATATAAACCATACGAATAAACTTTTAGATATAAACTTTTTACGAAATTCACAAAAATTCATAAAATTTCCAAAGATTATCATATAATTATCAAACTTTTTAATCAGAACTTTTGGGTTAGGAAGTTTGCAGCAAATTTAATTTTTATATGTATGACAAAGTGTAACATTCCAGTGACTAAAATGTCGCGATAATTTTTAATCTTTTTTTTTTTTTGCGGACGCTGTTCAACATTTTTTTTTCACACAAAAAAAAATTAATTTTGTTCTTGCGTTATATGGAAGAAAAATGGCGACACCATGCGCAAAAAAGATATTTACAATCAATTGAAATTTTTAAGAATTTGCAACTTGCAATTTACAATAAAATTGAGAGGGTTACAAACTGCGTACTCAGAAACTTCTAAAAATTCTGAGAGGCAAACTGCCAACTTTAATGTGGTTTTTTTCCAAGTATGTTAAATTCACCCAAAATTTTTACAAAAACAAATTCATTTTTATGCTTTATGATATTAAAATGAACTATATTTTTATAAAAAGCATGTCACTGTATACTTGCGCAAGATGTGTCCAGACCGAGATATTGTCAAGTACATCAATTTTTTTTTCGATGGCTTATTTGCCTGAATTTGTGATATTCATTATATAAGGTAAGATACGACTAATAATATAAAATATAATATAAATTCAACCTAATTTAGTAAAAACTGCTTTTACACTGTGTCTCTTAAAAGAGAACATATTTATAAGTATAATACAACTTTAAAGACAAGGATAGGCTTTTTCAAATATTAACTATAACATAACTCTGAGATCCAATAAATGAAAGTATCAATATTACAAATTATTAATAACTAACAGAGTTACTTTGGTGGAAACCAGAACATACCATAACAGGATGTTCGATACATTTAGTAATTTTCTCTTTGCCGACATAGTTAGTTTTTTTTCTGATGCTTACGAAAACTCTTCAAATTCATTGGCTAAACCTTCCTCTTGACTAGTCTCGGCATTTCCCCTCTTTTATTTCCGGATCATAATTAATTTCTCTTTTACGGTCGTAATCGTAACTTTCATCGGATTATTCCATTCTCACATCATTCTAATATTTGTTTCATCCATTATGATAACAAAAAATGGTTGACTTTAAAAAAAAAATGGATTAAACAATGTTAATAACAAATTACTTTCAATAGACACTACTACATGAATAAATAATTTACTTGAGTAATTATCTAAGTTTCACGGATCGATAACAGTGGTCCCGTTTTAATGTAACCGAGTCGCAAAAGAAAAGTTTTTTTCTCATGGCGGTCGCCCCTCGGCAGGCAATGACAAACCTGAGAATGTATTTCTGCCATGAAAAAAACTTATCATAAAATACATTGAGTCGGCGTAAAATTTGAGGTCCCTCAATTTGTATTAGAACATCAAGCCGCACACCACAAATTGTAGGAGAAGTTCGGCCAAAATCGCTTAAACGGTCATAGTGCCAATTAAGTAAGTAAGTAATATTTTAAATATGTTTTCTTTGTTTTTGGTAGGCTGATTTATATTTCATTGAACCTTCAGAACTAATTAAATTCATTTTAACTTTAACAATGATGCATTCGTTTTTTAAATAACTTTTTTATTTATATACTCCCACATGAAACTTATCAATTGTAATCTTAAATAAGAAAAAAAAGAAATCAACACAACAACACATAAACTATCGAAACAATGATGTGTACAATTCGCTACACTTTTGTTTTCCACATTTTGCTTTTCGATATTCTTCGTTTTCTAAATAAATTTTTTCCGACAATTTGGTATTTTCAGTTTCACTTTGTAAACCTTGATATATGGTACCATACCCAAGAATAATGCTTATTTTCGATCGAAAGTATAAAAATCACAAAATAACCATTATGCAATGATTTGAAACAAACAAATCTTAAAAAAAAAATAATAATAAGGCCAGATTTGTTTCGCATATGACGTAAGGACTGGATTGATATATTCGAGTTTTGTTTCAATGAATTCTTGCTAATGATTTATTGATCTGAAAAAAACATCAAAATGACAGATATTTTCCGACGCTAGTTTTCATTTTTGTTTTGTTCGTTAATTTTAGTTTAGTTTCACAATTAAGCTAAAATTTTTAAATAGATGTAATGACTGTAATTGAGAAAATGCCAAAATTACGGGGCTTGCTAGCATTTCGAGATCGCAAAAAAATTGTTTCGTTTGTATGTTTCGTCATGCAAATTGAATTATTATTGCATTTTAATTATTCACTAAAAGTTTAAACAAAAAAAAATATTTATAAAGTGACTTTATTGCACAAATCATTATCCTAACTTCATTAAAATCTGACTCTGACTGAAAAGCGTCAACAATTTTGTTTTGGAAGCATTTTAAAACTGAAAGAAATCTATTAATTTTCGCTTTCCGCTATTCCAAATCAATCACGTTTTTAATGTTGTAATTTTTTCATCAACCGTTTGCTGGGTTCATGCTCTCAATACAGTTCTATACTAAGCAGTTGTGACAATGAAAGCGATGGAATCCCTTCGGGCAGAGCTTAAAGTAACTAAGCGAATGTATAAATTCAAACAGCAGTAATAAGCTTAGAAACATCAACTGCAGTAACGTTCTCTATGTTAGCTCAGATATGTATGCCAGTATACGCTTATGTTTTTGCTACAACTACAACAACACTAGCCGCAGCAATTGTAAAAACATCAGCTGATATTTACGTATGTATGTATGTTTGTATGTTTGTACATTATCTTAGCCACTGCAGCATTAACCACAATTTCCACTGTTGCTCTGCCTCTTCGAAATACTGCAACTGGCCTCTTCGTAAAACACTTTAGTGACTGCAGTTTGTGTTTGTTGTTTTTTGTTTTAGTTGTTGTTGCCAAAACGCTGGCACTATCGGCATGTTGGGCATTTAATCCGTAGCTTGTTTTGTCTGTCTGGCTGCTCGACAGCCAGTAGATATTAACTCGGTGACCCGCTGCTATCTTCTGACCACACGGCGCACTGCAAGGAAATTTCCCGGTTCACACGGTCCTTCGACGCCGCAGAAACTGACATCATCATGCATTCCAGTGCGATTTATTTAAAATGATGAATGACAGTTGAGAAGTGTGCGAACATACAAATAATATGTGTGTGTATATGAGAGTGTGCACTAAAAATAAAAAATATGCTGCCTTTTCACGCAATTCACGCATAAACTTCAAAAAAAATAAATTATGTGGCTCAACAGATGAAATTGTACAAAAAGTTTAAAATAAGGACCGTAACGGTTAAAATTTTTATAAAACAAAATCATGATATAATCGTTGCATTTTTTTAAGTATTTTCTTTTAAGCAAAAATAATCGTTATTCTTTACCATTTTTTCGATCAAATTTGATCGTTATTTTGGGATATGCAGTTTTGAATTTCCCACCAGCAACAAATTTGTTTGTGTATGTTATGATCGAAAGGTTGCAAATACTATAATAGCGATTATTTTTGATAGATAAAATAAAAATAAAATAATTACGATCAAACTTGATCAAAAAAATAAAAGAATAACTATAATTTTTGATTGCAAAAATAAAAGTTACAAAGTACGTTTGCGCAATGATTTAAAACAAAAACTCTTCAAAATATAAATAAGTTCAGATTTGTAAAGTTTATGGTATAAGGTTTAGATCAACATATTCGAGTTTTCTTTTGAACGAATTATAGGTCAATGAGTTTTTGATCCAAAAAAGTCAAAATAGCGATTATTTTCTTTCGTGGTTTAAAATATTGAAACTTTCGATAACATTTTCAAAAAATTAATCTTTTTTCCCAATTTAGGCCAAAAACAATGAAACGTTTTCTGTTATTTCTTGTATGGTTGCCCGAAAATACACAGAGTTTTAAAAAAATCTGGCAAAGTATTCTAAATCAATATTATGTCGTGAGACGAATAGAAACTAACAAAAAGTAAAATTCAAAATGTTTCTAGACAAAAATTTATTTTTCTCGTTTTGTGTCAGCAAATATTTCGCATGGTAAAGATACGTTAGTTGATAGCCAATTTCTTAATAAATGGAAGTTATACAGGGCGGATCCAGCAGGGGAAAATGAGGGAAATTTCCCTATCCCCAAGAATTCAGAAATTTGCTTTGGAATCATTCAGGAATAAGCCATATAAAAATGTCGCTCAATTTTTTAGTGCCATCTTGTATCAAAATTGTTTTGTAAGAAACATGTTTCTGGGAAGTAGGGGGAAAAAGGGTATTGTGGATACTGCGGCTATTGTGAAGCAACTATTTAAAAAAGCGAGTTTCATTTGAAATTTTAATTCCAGGCAAAATGAGATCTCTGAAAGAAAAATTATAAATTTATCAAGAATTGCCGTCAAATAATGTGCTTAAAAAGATTTTACAGTATGCATTCGATTTTGGTCCCTTTCGATGCAAGTATCGTGTGTACTTGGGAATTATTTTTGCAACTAACGTGGAACGTACATTTTCTGTCGAGTTTTATAATCGTATATTAAGCATTTTTGTGCTAAAAAGTTACTTTGTTAGGTCGTATATGCTTGTTGTTAATTTTTAAAAATTTAGAATTATTTTCCCCCCCTAAGAATCGTTTCTGGATCCGCCACTGAAGTTATAGCAATAAAAATTGCTGGACCAAATAAAACTACAAAAGATGATTAAATAATTAATAGATAATAAATAAATAATTAATAGTGTATGCCAAACTTATGTCAAACTAAAGTATTTTATGGTTTAGGTTTACTTTATCTGATTCGGGCTCTTTTCGTATCGCGAGCGAATAACTCAATATTTCAGGGAATATCATTCAGCACTTTCGTTATTTCGAACACCAGGTTCTGGAGAAATTTTAACCAAGTCATATTCCAATGCATCGCAACTGCTTTCTACGATGAAATTTATGACCTCTATTTTTTTCTAAACCTTGGAAGTTGTAACATGAGTCAAATGTTCGCTTACGACTCATTTTTAACCTTTGCAAAATAAGTATAAATTGTACAACAAATACTTAACTTTTCTATGTATATACGTTATGTTATTCATTTAGTTTGATATATTGTAAGCAAAAATTATAACTATATTTAGGTACACATTACAATTAAAAACTTGATAAGAAAATTCAGCAAATAAGTATACAAGAATCACAATTAATTTATAGTCTTTTTTTTATATGTAAGTGTATGTATTTAATCACTGCATTACTCTAAACTGAAATTGCACTCTCAATAATTAGGTATTACCAAATAGGATAACAGAAAAATTCAATTAAGTTTTCCACTTTATGTTCCAAGTACAACTTTCGTTCAAATACATGGACAAATTTGAGTTTTTTAATTTAAATGACATTTTACAAGGAAATAGTTAAAAAAAAGTAAAAATAAATATCATGTTCTTTACTTTTTACACAAAAATGTTTATTTGCCAGTTGTGTCTCATACAACATACGCACACGGGAAATGCTTTTTCACACCCAACCTCCTTAACCCTGCTGTTAGGTTAAGACCATTTGGTCCAATTTTTTTTTTGTTTTCTTTGTAACTTTGGAACGGTGATATATACTGTCTAAATTTTTCAGCTCAGGTGGTCTTTTTATAAAAGAATATTATGTGCGAAAATTTAATTCTCTGACTTAAAACTGGACTAAGATAAATTGAAAATTACGAATCTTAGGTTAAGGGACCATTTGGTCCATAGTATATTTTCTTTGATTTTCTTTACATTAATTTTCCAAAAATAAGTATTTATTAGTTTGTTCGATATTTTTTGGCACTACATGATGAGCAAAAAAATGTTTTTCGGTTGGTTTTGCAAATAAACGCACTGCAAATGGAGCATTTTACATCAGACTTAGACTTGCAGCAACTACAAATTCCTCGCTTTCGAGCTCCTGAACTAGAAGCATTTTTAGAGCAGGCCACTGGTGCTGGGTTTTACCAGAGTTGAGTAAATAATAAAATAATAATATTTAGCAAGTATTGAACCAAACTAAATATAAAGACTAAGATTAAATTGTTATTTTGTATGAAAACTGCAGTATGGACCGAATGGTCCTCTAACCTAAGATTCGTAAGTTTTTTTTAACCTAACAGCAGGGTTAATGCACACAACCATCCCTTGTGCTTTCCTAATTCAAGATTCAAAAATATAATTAAACACCAATAAAAAACAATCTTTATAATGCCTAGTATGTTATAACTTAGAATTTTGTAGCGAGTTTAGTATTTGCAAAATAAATAAATATAAAACATAAAAATAATAGCTAGGGGACGATGCATCTAAGATTACCTGACCAATATTTTGTTTGAACGACCTGGGTAAAGTCACCTCGCTCATGTTGAATTCATTGGCTTCAATAACTTTTTTAGGTTAGGTCATTGAAGTGAGTTTTTTTTCAATTTGGAAACTATTTTTGGTCTTATAAGACAGTCGTTTGTCGGGGCGTATAAGTAACTTATTACCATGTATGATCGGCCACCTCAACGTAGTAAGCGATAACTTTTTATACCTCCATTTTGGTAAATTTTCCTTTAAGAGTATGCTTGAAATAAAGAGGTGCCCACATATATATATATACATATATTCGACATATACATATGTTAGTATGTATTCCTTTTCGTTTATTTAGTACAATTAATTAATGCAGAATAAAATTTTAGTGAAATAAGTTTATTTAATTGCATTAAAAATTGTTCTAGAAAGTATTTTTAATATTTAAGCACAAAAAAACCGCACCCGTGCACCTCAGCGCGCGAGCCAGATGTGAAACTTTGGCGCCGGTTCTACAAAGAGATAGTGAGTTTAATATAGGAGTAGGAGTTGTAGTAGTCGTTAGCGGTAAGTTATCAAGGGTTTTTCAATAGGGACGCTACCAAAGTAGACCGATAGTGACAGCAAGCGAAGCCATATTTTCCCCGCTCATTTGACATTTCTCTTCAGTAAGGTTCGCCATTTCATTATGGAAAGAAATACGATCCAACAACGAGTCGAAATTATTAAAATTTACTACCGAAATTCGGAGTCAATGGTCTCAACTTTAAGAGCGCTACATCCAATTTATGGTCGTCGTCATTTCTGGCTGAATGGCTTCGTCAATAAGCAAAATATGCGTTATTGGACAGGCAACAATCCACACTTACTCCATGAGTCAACATTGCATCCCGAAAAAATTACGGTTTGGTGCGGTTTATGGGCCGGCGGCGTCATTGTGATGATCAAGACCGGCACGTTACTGTGAATGGGAATCGCTACCGCTCAATGATAACCGAATATTTTTGACCCGAATTGGATGATATGGACTTGGACAATATGTGGTTCCAACAGGAACAGGCGCCACAAGCCACACAGCGAATGTTACAATCGATTTATTGAAAACCAAGTTTGGTGAACGTGTTATCTCACGAAATGGCCCAGTCAATTTGCCGCCTCGGTCGCCTGGACTTCTGCAAGCGTGCCCGTGGTGCCCAAGCAAAAGAAATCGAGTTCCATAGATAATAAACTTTTGCGCGTTCCTATTGCAAGACCCGATACTAGTAATAGTGGTTAGAAGTACTTAGTAGTAATAGTATTTAGCAGTAGCATAAGTGAAAATAGTAGTAGAAATTAGTAAAATGAGTGGCGATAATTAGTAGTAACTTTAGTAAAAGTAGTAGTAGAAATTATTAAAAAAAGTCATGGTAATTATTAAAAATAGTAGTTGGAAATAGTAAAAAGAGTAATCGTAATCGTAACTAGTAGGAGGTTTAGTAAAAATAGTAGTAGAGATTAATATAAATAGTATTGGTAATTAATAATAGCTTTAGTAACAATAGTGGTAAGAATCGTTAAACATAGTAGTAGGAATCAGAAAAAAGGGGTATTAATTAGTAGTAGCTTTAGTAAATATAGTAGTAGTAGTTAAGTGGTAGAAACATTAGTAAAAATAGTAGAAGAAATAAGAGGAAATACTTGTTGTAATTAGTAGTAGCATCTCTAGTATTTGAGAGCTTATGGCAGCTTCGCTTCATATCGCTAGCTATTAGCGTTTATCACAATGTAATATAATTTAATATATTGGCCAAATTTTTATGAAGCTTTCTATATTTTATTCTAGATTTTCGTTCGGAATATATTTGTAAAAATTGTTCTGTTTAAAAACTATAATAAACCAAATTTTCATCGAAGTTTTAAAATGTAAACGAGTTTTTCTTCAGTAGTGCACGGGTATTTAATTCATTAGCCAATTCGATGGAGCGCGTTTGATATATAAGGAATCGTAGATCATTTTTTATTTAATTTTGCTGAAGGTTGGAGTATAGGTTAATTCGAAAAGTTAGTAAATCGGTGAATGAAAAAAATACCATCAATCAATTGCGTTATTAAATAGCTACATAAACTATTTTATTATACCTATGAAATTGAATAGTATGGTCGATACTTGTTTTTTTCAATTCTGATTAAAAATGCTTGAGTTCGTGTTATAATTTTGAATTATATGGCATCTGTCATATAGTATACTACAATTTTATAGAGTTAAAACAAATATTGCGAAAATTGCAAAACAGTTACAGTACACATGTATATGCCCTTGTCGACCCACTGTATATTTATAACTATCTATAAGCAATGAGTAAGAAAGTTGCTGATAAAAAATACCAGCACGTGTACAACAACTACAACTAATAGCGTTACATTCGTTTAAACTTACACGTACAACGTTCGCAATTTAAAGTTGTGAGTAGCAGGATTTTCTCAGTATCCTTGTTAGAATTCAACAAACCTCGATTCTTCGATTGCTTAGGGGTAGCAATTGTCTAATGTATGTGTGAACTCGTGTGTGTAAATATTTGACCAATGACAATTGGATGACAGGATGTGTTAGCGCTGATGGATAGACAAATGCTTGTACACTTGACTGCTTGGAGGATATATCTGCTCGAAATTTTACTTGACGCTATCGTTGTTTCGAGTTAAACACATTTGAGTTTAATGAATGAAGCCAATAAAACAAATACAAGTTACGTGTGGACATAAGAGAAAATGAAAAAAAAATAAATAAATAAAAAGTGTACAAAATACTCAAAATGACAGGACAACTGAAATATTTGAAATTGAAATGTGGGAATTTAGAAGATGAATTTAGCCACAATATGTTGCAATTTGTGTTGAGTGCTGGAGAAATAAAATGAATGAATAGAAAGGAAAAAAATAAAATTTAACGGTGAAATATTGTGGAGTTTTCAGTGTTGTAATAAAATGTTCGTCCACGTTTCGGTATGAATATCATCCATTGATTTTTGTATTACTATATAGTATATTGTTGTGATTTTAAAGTTTCAAAACGCTGGCTAAATGCGAAGTGAAAAGGCGATTTCTATAAAATATTAAAAGTTTTAAATGTACCAACAGATTAGTCTCTGAAAATAATCATAATAATCAATAATCTGTCTCAGAAAAATTTCGAGTCGTATGGTTTATTTTATCGTCAATTTTTATATCTTTAAGTGATCTAGGAACTTAAATTGTACATGTTAGAAGAAAGCAAAGCCTTTAAACAACCGTTATTTTGGTTTACGAATTCGTTCACAAAAAACCCCAAATATATCGATATTATCCTTATGTCATATGCTATGCAAATCTGACCTTATTTTTATTTAGAAGTCTTTTTGTCTTAAATATTTTTTATTTTTGTTTTAAATATTAGCATAATGGTGATTTTTTCTTCATTAAAAATAATCGTTTTTCTTGGATTTTAATTTTATCGATCAAGTTTGATCGTTATTCTTTTCGATAGAAAGTAATCGTTATTCTTGCATTTAATGTTTTCAGATCAAATTTGATCGGTATTTTTCTGATATTTATTTATACAACATAAATCGTATTATTGTTGTTGTTGTTATGATTGCCGCCGTCGCCAAACTTTTTTGCATTTATTATGAGATCCAAGAATAACGACCAGACCACACTGAGTTTCAAAAATTTTGATTTCTGAAGTATTTTGCTCCTTAGTTTCCTAGTTTAATAATTTATACAAAATATGAAAGAATGCTCGGCACGATTTAGTAAAACATTATATAATTTGCATTTGTTTGCTTTCTATAATTTTTGAAATTGTGCTTTATGACCAGAAATACAAAATATCGGGGTTTTTGAATTTTGCAAATCACCGCTATATGAGAGGTAGGGATAGTTTTTGCCCGATTTTTACAATTTTCAGAATTTTCCTTATTGAGTTGAAAAGCATTGTATGTACCAAGTTTGATAGAGTTTGGTGGCAAAGTTTTTGAGATATACCTGCTTGCCATTTATTTAAATTTTTCACATCTGCTTATGGAACTCCATACTGCTCATTAAATTTTTGCAAATTGTCTTTCGTGGTTTTCTGCTTTTGAAAATTATCGCAATGTTAACCACGCCCAGGTTTTTTTTAAGGATTTCTATTATTTACAAAATTTTGATTAAAATGCTGTACGTGCGCCCAATTTCGAGGAATTTGGTATAGCATCTTCGTGGATGTAACTTTTTCTTTTAAAGAAGGCAGTGGGCGTGGCACTATATGGCAAAAGCATTTACACTCATTTTTTTGATTTTGAAGTGATGATTTCGTGAATGTGATGATTTTCATTCTATGATGGGCAAAAAGTGATGGTCAAATTTGCTTCAGATTAATTATCTGATAACATTTGTGTAATTATTTTTGGAAATATAATATTATTTACAAATACAAAATACAAAATTTAAAATGTATTTTGAAATTACCAACTATTAACTATTCGATATTTGGGTTAAAAAGATCGCCGTGCTTCTATATATGAAAATATAATATATGAATAAATATAACCACGACGTCACACTCAAAAAGAGTCATAAAAAACTGGGCATTTTTAGTAGGCGTTTCTGTTGAAAATTGTCAAGTTAACTGAATCAGGCTGAAGCAACGATTTTTTACAATAATAGTAAATGACTATAGTCTAAAGGTGATTTCTTTTTTGCTGCCCAATTTTCGTGTTCTTTTCTCAGCATTTTCTCTGAGTTGTTTCTTCTTTTCTCAAATTTCCGCACTCTGCCCCGGCAGAAGTGCAACAATTTCTACCCGCAACCGAACGTGGGAGTGCGCGTTGTTCGAAAGTCTCAATTTTGACACCAAATGCAAGTTAATTGAATAATTGTATTACGTTCGATGAATTAAATTGATGATGTAAGTGAAATTGATAGGGAGGAATTTTCTTGTTCTTTTTTCAAATGAAAAATTCAACATCTTCTGAGGGTCTATGACAACATTTTCGTAACGTTGCTTTAGAGAAAGGAAAATGCTATAAAATAAGCTTTTCAACAGTCATAATAAAGCCAAGGAATAAAAGACTTGGTGAAAGGCCTTCTAGAAATTTTAATATATGTGCTTCACGAACAAAAAGGGGGAAAATATAATAGTTAGGGAAAAATGTCAGCAATGAATACGTCTCTATGAGAGCTGAAATTAAGTATTTATTAAAATTGATTTTTTTATTTTCAAACCCATACATGTGCAGATTAAGAATACTTCCAAATAGTTTAAACAAAGTTCTAACTCCCAAAATTTTGTCACTTTAAAAAGTGGCTCAGGTGTAGGTCAGTGAAGCACAATCTTAAGAATATTTGTAAATTGTATTGTTTCATATCTATACTTTTTTATTCTAAAATAATTTTTTTGTTGTAATAAACCAGTATTGAATAATTTCAGTTAACCTACTAACTAAATTAAGACAACGTTAAAAAAATTGTTGCGAATCTCTCCAAAAATGTGTTCGAAAAATCGGTTTCCTTTCGCAACATCGCTGTTATATTTCAAATTGCTTATAAATTTAATTTAATTTGATCTAACTTTTTATAATTGTAACTTAATTTTTAAACAGGTGTCAATCCTCTGCAAATATATTTTTAAAATTAAGCTTTCTTAAACCTTTTAGTTAAACATAGATCGATCGAATTTATCATATTAACTTAATTTTCGTTAAAACAGGTGGCAACCTTTTTTCAAACCATTAAAAAAATTAAGCTTTGGCTTGATAACCATAATTCAATATTTGATTTGACTGATTACTTTAATTGATTTTAGGCTTTTAAAAGGGTGGCAGCACTCCTTAAGAATTGCTTATGCTTGATTTTAGTATTTATTCAAATTTAAAGAGTTTGAAGAAAGAACTAACGAAATGAATTTTTACTAAATTACTAAATTGAAAAAAAATCAGTGGTACGCTAAAAAATACTAATTTATTTTGTGTTTATTCAAATAAATAAAAGTGTTTTAACTGTGTTACTCTTTATTTGAATTAAGAACATAAAGCGGGTATTTGAAATAAGAATTCATATTTTTGTGTACCTTTTTTTAATTATCTAGTTCTTTTTTCAAATTATCAAAGCCATGTGACACTCAAAAAACTTGTTCAACAAATTTTCGACATAAATTTAATTTTGCACTAAATAGCATTCTAGTAATAAATCGATTAGTATAAGCACAATTTAAATTAGCAAATATACTTTATTTTGGTTCCTAAACAGGCTATGTCTTTTATACGTACGTATTATGGAAACAAGTAAATGATAAGCGAAAAGTTTTGACAAGTTTGGCAACTATCGCAAGTTATAAATTTACATAAATAAACCTGCTGTACATTTTAATTAATGTGCTTGACTTTTTGCTAGCTTTTTTAAATACTTTATTGCATTATTTCTACCTTGTTCATTATTTATTCCAAAAATACCAAATTTTCTCTAAAATGAGAAGCATATTGTGTATTCGATGCTATATATCCAAATCTCCAAAACGAGTAGTAGTAGAGTGAAAATTCGATAAGTCATAATTATTATCACATGATTATGTCAACGGGAATTCATTGTCTGAATCTTGCTACAAATTAAATAAATATAAAATTTATACGCATCAAAATGCGTTCCTTTTCTTTGCTATAATGAAAAAGCTAATTGCAATTTTCGCGCCAGCTAGCATCAATCTGCCTTCTAAATTAAATTTAGGACACCATTTGTAGTTCTCCTTTCGCTGCTTTAAATTCAGCAAAGCGGGAGTAAAATAAATTGCTAACAATCCACACAAATACATACATGCATATGTATGTAGCGTAAACTTCAAAGTAATGCAGATTAAAGCCACTAAACGAGAATGTACACCGTTTCACGAGCACTCAACTATTTACATAGGATGCGCTGAGCGGCCATTTATTGTGATTTTCATTCTCATCGACAATTTTTTTTTTTTTTTTGTACCTTCATCTGGTATATATGGCCATGGCTTCATTTGTGCTGAGCCACAAGCGTATAAATGCTGGGTCCAATTGTGGCATATTTGTAACACTGAATGCTAATAGCATTACAAACTCATAAAGGGGCATATGCTTCCATGCACACATCATGTACATCATGTACATATGAGGATAGATATTTTTTGCACATGAAGTGAAATCTACAGATACTTTGTTAGCGGCTTTCGGTTACTTCTGATCCGCGGCACAGCTGTTGCTGTTGCCATGATATCCCATCAAACATTTAGGCTTTTAGAAAAGTAGTAGTTCCCAATAAGGATTGGCCATAATGTTCATCGCGTGGAAATTTAAATTCGGTAATGTAGTTTTAATTTTGTAATATGGGATACCCGAATATACCCAAAGCACACTTAAATTATGGAGGGAAATTTTTCACGAAAGACAAATCACTCGTAATGGAATTGTTAATCATATCATCCGACCTCGACGTGCTATTGTGGTCAGACGCCCTTCATATCGGATGCGATGGCCCTTGAGTAAAAAACTTTTGCGCCTTTTTTTCTTTGCGGCACTTACTTCATGAAACTTTCTTGCAAGGTTGAGTTATTGGAAGAAGAATCATCAATCCCTTCTGTGATGGGGGGTCATTACGATGCCCTCTGTCTTGTTAAAAGCTGATCGAGTGAGAGTAACCCTGAAGTGAGGTTTGCACTCTCCAACGAGGTCGAATTCCTTGAAGTTATCCTTTATAGAAAGCTGTGCTAGAATTAGAACCAAACGGATCGACCCAGATCGGGCACAACTGAAAGTGGCGCCTGTAGCAGAAAGCGATGGGATAAGAAGTCGCAAGTAATGCACTGGATGTATAGAGGTCAACCTGTAAGAGCAAATTGGAAAGAGCCCAAACGATTATTTTCATTTTAATCACAGGAGCCTTGCCACCTCCTACCACCAAGGCTCTAGTGAATAAAGTATACCTTCTTTCAACCGAGCTGTACAGTAAGTATTTCGCTAGTTCCAATCCAAAAAATTGAATGAAACTACCATATGGAGAGGCTTTAGTTTTGACCCTCGAAAATACTAAACTCCGTTCTAGCAACTTTACAAAAACTCCACTTACAGAACAGTCCAATTCCCTGATTCGATAACAAATTTTCAACAAAAATTCCAAACAGAAGCGACTGAATAGATCGCTTGGACTTAGATTCATCATCTACCGGTATTTTTACGGATAGGTGAAAGCTCTACAACTTGGTTAGTAGCAAAGTTCACTACGAAGATCTCACAATAAATATAAGACCCTGCTTCCCGACTTCCTTAGCGTATCCTCAGCCCGAACTAACATCTATAAGCGAGTATTTTATATAATTAGAAGCTCAGTATCTTCAGTGCCGATTACTTTTTACTCTGACAGACAAGAAGCGAGTTACGATTAACGAGGTTTGGGTGCAAGGCCGCAGCGACAAAATGAGCCGCAGACGTGCTCATACGGGAGGGGACCCTGCAAACGACCACCCCAATTTTTCGTGCAAGCATCAACTAAAATCATCTTTAATTGAATCTGGCCAACAAAAGATCCGCAGTGGTTTTCACTTCCTCATCCATCTGATTCTACTAAGCAAGAGATCTAAAACTCTTATTCGAACCGTTCAATACCAGAGTAGTCGTCGGTATTACTTGAGGGCGGTGCTTAATCGAACGCTGCTCAAAGGAGATATCTCATAAACGACTTTGATGAAGAGGAGGTGGAGAGTATAGAATACTACTTCTGGCCCCACCCCGCTCTGGTAACAATGCGACATAATGCTTACTCAAAATTTTTCTTTCAGTGTCTGGCCTGTCTCGACTTTCAGGATGTCCGCGACCTGAAACGCCTCGTCGAGGAAAGACGGTGGTTCTATCACACGGAACACTAAGGGGCAACTGGACTTAACATGCCTGGCTCTGAGCCTCCTTTCTAAGCTAGACTTTGAGACTGTCAAAACCAGAGACGATGGGACAATGAGCCACTATAACTTTACGGCGACATAGATATAGGCATAGAAGAAGGCGATATCCGCTACTGAGTACAGAGGAAAAGGAGTAGGGGAGGTGTGTTATGATGGAATTGGTCACTTAAAAAGAAGAAGAATGTAAGATTCCAAATTGAGTTTGAAAATTCCGCAATTGACTTCTGGTTGCGTTATGCAAAAATGGTTAGATCTCTGTCGTTAAATGCAGCGTTTCGATAATCGAAAAACAGGAAATAATCCTTAAATAATTTTGAAGTTACGTTTGACCCAAGAATCGTTAAATGAAGTTGCGCAAAAGTTCTGAGCGGGTTTATCTTTATACATACATATGTAGGTGTATATTTTCTAGAGGAGTCAGATTCATACCAATTAGTAATTACAATTCTCTGGTGGAATTTATCATAATAGATAAACTTCGTCTGTGTTTTAAAAAATGTTTGCTGGGCATGTATGTGTGTGTATAGTTAGGTGCTATTTCTTGTATATTTGCAAACATTCCCTAATGTTTTTTTTTTTGCTATTGTGCTTTTGAATAAGGAAATCCGCTGGAAAAGGAGTAGTAGCTTTTGTTTCATGTATCCAGAGATATGAATAGTGTTGCTTTGTCGCACTGACTTCTTGTACGTTGTGCAACTAGGATTTTCTGCCGTTTTTGTTTTTATTTTTGATTTCTGTGTTTTTTTTTTTGCTTTATGCAGTTTTTATTCCTTGGTATATTTTATGTCTTTCTCCCTTTTTTTTTTGTTTTCTTGCTTCTGTTGTATTGGCTTACATTGCTTGCCAACTGCTGCCTGACAACTATGCTTCGCCTGCAATGAATTCTAATTCGTCAAAATGAAAACTCACGTTCACGTGTTATCCAATTAATTACGCTTCGTGAGCGTGTTATATGCTAAGAAGCAAAGAAATGTGCATATAGTATATTTCTACTTTCGAAACAAAAACTAACGCGAATATAACGTGGAATATGGACAAGTATGATATGGGTGGATATTAACTTTTACCCGCTGCTTCGCTTGCACCGCATTCGGTTTAACGTTCAGAATTCGAATAAGTGATGCCAAATTGTCATTGAGTTCCAAAAATCCCGGGATTACTCAGTTTGAATCTCGGGATTGGTTAGTATAATTTTTTCACATTAGCCGCAACTCGTAAAATTTTCATTGCAAAAATCCCCATTTTTGAGAAAAGCAAAGCTGTATTTGCAACATAGATTGATCAATAAATTTAAGGGGATAACAGATCCAATGCATTAAGTTTGTTACGAACACACTTTAGTCAATACATATAGTAACAAAATGTAATTTTCTAATATATTTTAATACAAATAAAGACTTTGCTTACCTTCTATTGCAAATTTATTTGAGGATCAGATTCTTCATTATACCATTTTTCACATGTACGCGACTATATTTCTTTTTACTAAAAATTTTACAGACAATTTTTGAGGGTGGCAATGCTGTTCAAAAATGTGTCTTGTTGAATTCAAATACTAAAACTATTTCCCACTGTTTTATTGCAATACAATACAAAATTAGTTAACTTTGGAAATGTGGCCACTTTTTTAAAATTTTTTTTTCACAAATATTATTTAAAAATTTCTAATTAATTTTCGAGCAGTTGGTCTCAAACATTTTTCAGGACTGAGCTTTTCTAAATCTCTATCAGTTCTGACCACTTTTTTTAACGATTTATTTATTTAATAAATTTAGTTGAATTTAAATGTTTTAAACAGGTGGGAACTCTTTCCAAAAATATTTTTCTAACAAAGCTCACTTTAATCTTTTTTGTTTGATACTAGTATAGTAGAGTTTCAGTTACCACATCAATTAAATTGAATCAACGTATTTTCAAATGTGGCAACGCTGATTAAAAATATTTTTATATACCCGCTTTTGTTTCGAACTAAAATTGTTATATTTTAGTAAGCTTGAAAATTAAAAAGTAGGTGGCAACACTCTTTAATCACATTTTTATGATTAAGTTTGCTTAGGCCTACTTCCGTTTAATTCCATGCCGCTACTTTTTCATTAACTGCAAAGTTAAATTTAACTCACTTCTTTAATTAGGTGGCAACCCTCTCCCTTTTTAGCGGTATCTTCAATATAAATCTTTCTTAAACCTCCCCCGCAAATAGATGGCGACCGTCTTCAAAAATATTGAGTATGTCTCTTGTAATTAGGATCCCTAAAAAATTATTATATATGTATATATACATATATATAACGCTGTTCTAAAATGTGTCTTGATAATTGCAAATACTAAAACTATTTCTTCAATTAAAAATTATTTAATGAAAAAGTGGACGCTCCAAAAGTAGACCGATAGTGACAGCAAACGACGCCATATTTTTTCTCGCTCTTTTGACATTTCACTAAGGTGTACCATTTCATCATGGAAAGATATACGATCCAACAACCAATCGAAATTATTAAAATTTACTACCGAAATTCGGAGTCAATGACCTCAACTTTAAGAGCGCTACGTCCAATTTATGGCCGTCGTCATTTCTGGCTGAATGGATTCGTCAATAAGCATAATATGCGTTATTGAACAGGCAGCAATCCACACGTACCCCATGAGCCAACATTGCATCCCGAAAAAATTACGGTTTGGTGCGGTTTATGGGCCGGCGGCGTCATTGGGTTGTACTTCTTCCCTGATGATCAAGACCGGCACGTTACCTACTGTGAATGGGAATCGCTACCGCTCAATGATAACCGAATATTTTTGGCCCGTATTGGATGATATGGACTTGGACAATAATTGGTTCCAACAGGCCACAAGCCACACAGCGCATGTCACAATCGATTTATTGAAAACCAAGTTTGGTGCACGTGTTATCTCACGAAATGGCCTAGTCAATTGGCAAAATGGCCGTTAGACTATTTCCTGTGGGGCTACGTCAAGTCTGTGGCCTATGGCAACAAGCCAGCGACGATTGATAAACTTCGTACGAATATCGAACGCGTGAAATTGCAGCAGTATCGGCCGATTTATGCTTGAAAACCGTCGAAAATTGGGTTCAGCGGCTGGACTTCTGCAAGCGTGCCACGTGGTGCCCATGCAAAAAAAATCAAGTTCCATACATAATGGCATCGGATGTACTTTCACTGGAATACAAAATTTAATTCATATCCCAAACCGTTTTTGTTTTAATTAAAAAAAAACTTTTGTGCGTTCCTATTGCAAGACCCGATATATATCTACATACATATAATACTGTTCAAAAATGTGTCTTGATAATTGCAAATATGAAAACTATTTCTTCAATTTAAAATTATTTAATTCTCAAAAAGCGGAAACTCTTTTCAATCAAATCTTATGTATGTGTGAGATATAATGATTTCACCTACATATGTTCTTAATAAATTTGTCAACAATTTTCAAACAGTTGGCGTATATTTGAGTGCAACATTGTTTCTGTCTAAGCTTTCTGCACCTCACTCTCTCTCTCTCTCAGTTCAAACCAGTACTGTGGCGCTTAATTGATCATATGAATTTAGTTGAATTTAGTTGCGTTAAACAGGTGGCAACCCTCTCCAAATATATTTCTTAAACAAAAATTCTTTAAATCTTTTTCGTTAGACACCTGTGCAGTAGAATTTCAGATATCGCATCAATTAAATTTAATCAACGTGCTTTGAAATGTGGCAACCCTGTTTCAAAATATTCTAATAAAAACGCTTTTGTTTCGAACTCGTATTGTTATATTTCAGTAAGCTGTTAAAATGAAGTGAACTTATATTTTTAAACAGGTGGCAACACTCTTTAACCACATTTTCATGATTAAATGTGCTTAGTTCCGTTGAATGTTTTTTTAACTGAAAAATTAAATTTAACTTACTATTTTAAGCAGCTGGCAGTCCTATCCAACGGCATTTCCAAAATAAATCTTTCTTAAAGCTCCTCAGTAAACAATGGCTACCCTCTCTTGTTAAATTTATTTCAGATTATTGACTTAACTTACCTTACTTTTTCGATTAAATCGACGGAAGCAAAGTTCCTGGAAAACATTAGATCTGTATTTCTAGATAGCGCACTAATAAGCACAATGTGATTTCTTAAAATATCCGATCCATGCTACAAGATCTTTACAACGAAAGACTAGCGAGGTGTAAATTCTCACTCGTAATATTTTGATGGCTCATTGTGCAGAATTCATTTATTATTTAGTCTGTAAAGCAGGTAGATTTCAAAATCGATTTGTTACTAGTATAGTTATTGAAAAGACCGAGATACATAAATTGCACTTTTTATTATTTACGTTTTTGTTTTGCGCGATTCGGGTCAACGGAAAGTTGCAAGTTGGAGATTTGTTATTTTTTTTTTAAGTAATTTAAAAGGGTCTGTAGATTCAATTTGATTTGATTGAACGATTCTGTGAATATATCACCCCTTCAGATTATTTCTGCATATATTTTGATAATGCCATTTTGGAAAATGCTGCTTATTGCAATAATGAATTTGACAAACAAAAGGCTTGTTAAACACAACCTGTGGGTTACATTTCCTTCCCATTATCTATGTACTGTCAGAAAAAGATTAAAGCTACGTTAGCAGCAGAAGCAATAAATCGCGGTAGATTTTTTTAAGTAAGATAAGATAATCATATTTTACCAACAAATGCAGGCCTATCGAAGGCTTTTAATACCCTAAGGTGAACACTCCAAAGTAACCATAGACCTAACCTATTGTAACGATTAAGATGGAGTGTCCAAATACTTGCCGGGAAATCGGAAAGCCTTCAGAGGATAAACACGATTTGTAAAGTTTGCGCATTGGGCTAGAAGAGCTGAATCAGTCGGTGTTGCTGCTGTTTCACTTTCAAAAAGATGTGTTGGAAAGCAACTGAATGGCTTTTTAATCACTAGCCAGAAAAAATTGCTCCAAATTCAGTGCTTGTGCTCTCAAATCCAGTGCTCTAACTGCCAGTTATTTATTCTGCTTTAAAAGAAAAATAATTGTTTCAAACTTTATCATACAATTTAATTTAAAAAAATATCATATGAAGATATATGTTATTTAAATGATTTCAGAGCGAGGTGTATGATTGTGCAAATACTGAAAATATTTTTAAACACTAATATATAAAAAATTGAATATGCTTTCACATAAGGAATATGCAAACCAAGAAACGAAAAAAAAATGCTCACCAGTTTAGTGTCAGGTCGTAAAGAGTTATGGAGAATTAAACCGACAGAATCCGGATAGATTGAGACATTATGGTAAAAAAAGTTTGAACTGCGCTTGGTAGTGCATCGTTGATATCAAATGTATTTTTGTTTCATTATACATACATATCAGTGATAAAAAGAAAGCGGAAGGAAGATGTAGTGCGTTAAAACTAAAAAGTTGTAATAATTTAATAAAGAGTATGCAAAAACATTTGAGGGTTGATGATATGTTGTCTAGTTTAATACAGAATACAGTTTTCGGTATAAATAAGCGGTATGACAATTTTTGAAGGTTAATGGATACTACAATACAAGCTGGATACTACAATTGAAGCTGTATTATATTATGAGCTTAAAATCCTGAAAGCATTTTAATCAGTTGGCTACATATTTAGACAAGCCCCTACTTCCATCACGAATATTTTGTACTTATGCAACAGTTGAGAAGATTGGTCACTTATTAGTTAACTTTGTGTAGTAATTTTAACAGCAAATTGGGTTCCTCTTAGTGTTACTCATACGTCCAAGCGTCTCATAAAATCAAAAGTGGTATGTGGCGTATGAGTGACATTTCACCTAATTTACTTATGCGAGTAAGGGACGCTTTTTCAATGTCTAATATTATCAATAGTTGGATGCTAATCAGAATGGAAACCTGCCGTAAGCTTCACAGGTAAAATTTTTGACAGATGGCACTAACCAAATTTGGTAGAAATTAAGCCTTTGAATTAAATTCTGATTAAATGCTTAACCAGATATTGAGCAAACGGCTGTAAAACACAAACCAACCCTCATTTAGAAGAGTTTAATTTATTGTCCTGCTTATCTGCTAATTTAATTATTTTGGTCAGACAGTATAGTCCTAAGCTTTGTATTTACTTATTGCTATCTTTCTCACACTTTTCCGTTCTCTACGTGGGTTATTTTCATTATTTGGTTAAGTGTGCCAAGGTCATATGCCAAAGAAATGCATAAAAAAAATTTACAAACCAAAACAATTAACAAAGTACTCGTACATATTTCATGCAGATATTTATAAGCGCAAGTATGCACACCTTTTCTGTGACTTTTATGTCAGCAAGAAAAACGAAGAGATTACCCATAGTACTAGACACAAATGTATGCCCGCGCCTCATTTCGAGCAACCTCGTAATAATTGTACACTTACTTAGTGTAAACAAAACTCTTGCACCCATTTGACACAATTTTTGTCTATTTCAAATCTCTTCTGTTCACCTGCCTGCCTGCCTGTTCCGCTGCTGTCACGCGCCGAATGCTTTGCCCGCTTGCGCTCAATAAATTGCACAGTTAAACACGCTGTTGAGCCGTGATGCTATTGTGAGCGGCAATAAAAAATTATAACAACATTCAAAGTGGCCAATATTGCACCACCTCACCACCCCACCTCTATTGCTTTAGCTTTTGTGTTGTTTTCATGCGAGCGATGGAAGCCAAGGTCATGACACCATTTCGTAAGCCATCCCACCTGAACGGTTGGTTCAGCCAACAAACCAGCCTAGCAAATGAGCCTCCTGGCAAATTCTACTACCGTTGTTGCTTTCGTCGTGGTTGAGTTTTTTTATTGCACAATAACATATTGGTGCCATTGTAGGTGTGAATGCCGAGGCAACAAAAAAAAAAAGGGTTGTATCCTTTCGACCCCCTCGCATCAGTTCGTACGGTTTTAATGTGAGTACGCTTATTTTCGCAGACTCTACTAAATATGCTCAGCTCGCCAGTTCGACGCAACTGTGTTGTAATTATTTACACTTTAATGACTACAAACAAAGCCAGGTTATGCTCGCAAAGCTTTCCCAAGTCTAAACAAAAGAATTTACCAAGCCTACCTACCTACTCTATTGTATAAAAAATACGCAAATGCCTAACAGCCTGTCGGAGAGTGGTGGCTTTTGAAAATATGCTTTGAATGAGAATATTGTCATTGTCAGGTTGGTTGTTGGGGTTTTTTGTTATAGTGGTTGTTGGTGACATTTATTAGCCACTACCATGACGGTATGTAGACGGGGATTTATTTACAATGAGAAAAAAAAGGTACGAAAGTTGGCTAAATGGGTGAGTGAATGATTGCAGAGTTGAAAAAAAAGATTATATGCGCAACTCGGTTCAAGCATTTGCTAATAAAAGACCTGATGAAGGTTAAAGTAAAAGAGCAAACTCATTCACTTAAGACATCAGATGTATATTCCTTGAGATGCTAACTTTATTAAATTGGCCCAAAGGCAGGGTTATTCGACTAGCATTCCAAAATTAAATGGTATTTGCATTTACTATTCCTTTTTGAGATATGAAAGATTTGGAGAAAACCTCTCATCTACTAAATCCAAAACTGGATGCCGGAAGCATCAAAGGAGAAAAGTTTAGAAAATTTCTCATCAAATAGCATGCCACATTTTCGTGTAGAAATCATACAACTAAAAGTTGCTCTATATCGTAAAATTTTCTCATTAGAGTTTCTTCTAGACTTTACCGCTTTAAATATTGTTGTTCTCCACATTACTAAGAAACAGTAAAGTTTAAAGACAAAACTCACCTCTTCAACCCACCTGTCGAATTACCAGACAAGTTTGGCCAGAAGTTGACGTAAAACGATCCAAAGCGCTGATTCGCCTTGACCGACCATCTCTCAGACTAATGGTTGGGTTAATAACTGGACATTAGCTTATGGGCATAAACGGGAAGAGATTGCGATGTCTAACTAACAATTTCTGCTAAAGTTGCAGAAACGAAGAGTCTCCACTTCCTCATCGAACACTATCTCTAACCTAACCTAATCTAAAATACAACACTAAAAACAATAATTACATGTTTTTGATATAAATAAGAAGGTAGCAAAATAAAAAATTAATACAACAATATACTTTTGTGCGGCGGGGTAGAAAGTTCATAAAATTTTGTTTGTAAGCAAACCAGTTTTGGTGCTGTGCCATCTTTAGTTCATTTTTACTGATC
The DNA here is from genome assembly GCA_951828415.1 of Anomoia purmunda. NCBI lineage: Eukaryota > Metazoa > Arthropoda > Insecta > Diptera > Tephritidae > Anomoia > Anomoia purmunda. The sequence continues at coordinate 132,498,077 of OX639993.1, read as the reverse complement.
TGTATTTGCAGGTTGTCCCGTAGGCGTAAGTAGTCAATATGTATGGTACATTTCGCGGTCATTAATGTATAAGGTTGGTATTAGTCAGTAATTTAGGTACTTGCGTTAGTTCTGTATATTGATGCTTTTGTGTTAGTCTTATGTTAGTTGGAGCTAAAGTGAGAAGTCGAACCTGTAACCCACCAGAGTTTGCAGCGCCTTTCAATCAGAGGCGAGCGGGCGCCTGACTTAGAATAAGCGACTCGTTTCAGAATATAATTTTGCGCTGGATGCGGACCCCAGGGATGAAAATACAAGCCAATGAAATATTCCAATAAACTTCAGATGAGATCTCCCTTTTATTGGTCGACGACTTTAAAGCAACAGACATGTTCAACGGCCGAGATCGCCTACAGTTGAAATAGTTAGAAATTAAATGATATTTCAATGCTCCTTCGTCTGTTAGAAATGTTATATTTCCTAAATTATTAAGTAATTAAACAGATATGTATATATGTATAAACCTCATATAAACCGATAACCGAACTGCCGCCGGGTGCTGATATCAGATGGTTGATGGTGATTGATAGATACGGGTTGATATGATTTTAAATAATACGACTATCTCCCTACTATCTATAAGAAGTAACTGACATCACTGACAATTTGCCCAAAACTTCACTTTAATTCATTCAGATTTATCGAAGCACAGATTGAAATGATTTTTGGATTAAATTGAAGGTTCTACTTAGCATAGTTAGAATGTTCCGATTTAGTTTAAAAATTCACCGTTTTGTTCGATAACTTGTTGCAATTTTGAAGGTAATTCACAATACCACTCTTATAGAAAAACTTGACGCAATTGGCAAAAACTGGGACAGTCCATTATCACAAAATGCCCTTGAGGGGATTTTTCCGGCAGCAAAATGATTCGCAGTAGATAGGAACAGGTACTCATCATTTGGTGTCAGTCCGGACTATAAAGTGGACGCATAAGAACCTCCATAATAAGCTGTCCGCTTTAGGGAGTTTGATTCCTCTATACGGTCCAATTATTAACAGTAGAGATCCCAATGAACAGCTTGGGCGAATAAGATCAGCTTATAGTAGATTCCCAGCCAATCTCACAAAACACACTTCGCTTGACATTGTCGTAAGGGCCCGCTTTTTATTACCAGAAACCAATCTGCTTCAGATGGAAATTCGGTACAGCCACTCGCGCTTGTCCTCAAGGAGGCTACTATCTCCCTAACTATGGACGCTGGCTGTGAGTTAACTTAGATAAGCTGCATGACAAAGAATTTATCGCTTGAGGACACCATCAGCTCGAGATTGCAATTTGCGCTAAATCTAATCGTAACCTGGCTACTCTAAAGGCCTTGGAAGCATAGTTACCAATACTAAGGCTTGCGGACAACTCTTCTGAATCATCTGGCCATGCGCCACAAAGTAACGTTGTGGTGGCTTCCGGGGCATGAGAAGTTTTAAGGAAACAAAAAGGCTGACAGTTTCGCAAAACTTGGGGCCCAATAACGTTTGCTTGGTCTAGAGTCTTTGTGGATAAAATACAAGGGTTACATGTCAGAACTAATAAATAAGAAGTCTTGGTATCCAACTCACTGGTGAAACCCAAAAGGTGAAAGGCAATATAATAGGTTTGAACCTCCCTTCGTCAGATTTCTGAACAACTTCTCAGCCGGAACTCAGACGGACTCTTACTAGTTGCCTCACAGGCCACTCCAAGCTAAGATTTTATCTTTGTAAAATAGGCCTAGTTGATGAAGTAGACTGTAGGTTTGGTAAGTTGGCTTTAGTTGATGAAAAGTCAGAGCATGTGTCGTTTGAATGCCAACGTATTACGACACCTAGACTTACACACCTTGGTGAGCGCCTAACCATTCTAACCAAAATCAGGAACGTGCCACCCTCCACAGTGCTGAACTTCTTAAGTAGCCTAGGATTGGAGAGATAATTGTATACAATACGACATCATCCAAAGAGCTTACATGCACACTTGGAAGCTTAAGGTTACGGGTATTCTTTCTTTTTTTTAAAGGTCAGCATAAAATATATCTTTAGATTGCAGTGCAAGTAAATCCATGCATAATAGTAGTAATAATAATAATATTAACAATAATAATATTAACAAAAATATTAATAATATGCAGCCTCCGCTGTAACGCTGCTCAAAGTACGTATAAAATTATGTACAAATTTAATCTTTTATGAGACCAAGACCATCTCATGGGTAAAATTATAGAAAACACAACAATGGTAGAAGTTATAGCTATTTAGTACATCACCATATCTGCTCATCAGTCTTCTTCCGGGGATCGAACTCACAACCTCCACGGCCGTACTGAAAATTGTGTTTGCAAAATAGAACTGAATTGAAGTAAAAATGCTTATTTACTCGCTTTGTGGCTTTGTGTTTACAGCGCTTTCTTACTCATTCTCTCTTTTTTTACGTGTTGTCTTTCGACACAATCGCGTAACAAAATCAGGTTTAAAAATATTTTGCTCTCACTTTGCTATTCGCCGTCTAAGAAGTTTCACGTCAAAAAATTCCTCCACCGACATCCACGAAGTAATTTATATTTGGCAATATCTGCTCCAACTGCCTTGATGAGCTACAAAAATTGACAGGCAAAAGCTTGTGCGGCAGTATGTATTATATTAAGCGCAAAGAAATGCTTTACATACATAGTTCTTAGAAAGTGTGATGTGAAAAGTTTGCAAAACATTTTCATTAGCACAAACACCAATCTGTTTGCATTATTAAAGCACGGTATAAATATTTTCATGCAAACAATAAAACTCAGCGAACCGTCATCATACTATGTACCTATGTTTGTACATACATTACGAATGGTTGACAGGAAAAGCAAGTGCTTTCTGAATGCTCATCGTTCGGGTTGGGTGGGCAGAAAACAGCTCACACCTTCCGTGTTAACCTCATGACTCCCGTTTTACCTCTTTTAATCTCACTAAGTGACGACGGCTCCTTCCTCTGCTTTCCACATTCAAAATCTTTATCGCCTGTGCGCTTATCCTTTCATTCATTTCACAAACTTCTGATGCTCTATGAATTGAGTTTTCTTTTCTTACTCAGCCACACAGTGCCTGGCTGCTACGACATAACAGTCGGCAAATGATTGCCTCAGTGATTTTGAGTCGCTGTTATTGTAATGATGATAATGTTATTGCCATTCAGTTTCAATGTGCCGCATATGGCCACATACATATATGCGAATGTATGTGTGTACTATCTCCATACGTATGAATACAGCCTTCGAGCTCTGAAGATTATTGAAATCAGAGGAAAAAAGGGTTTGTGTAAATAGTGTGGTGACGCTACTCAGGTAAATATGCAGATATGTAGCACATTCATGTCATCGTACTATGCAAAATATAAAAGCAAAAAAAAAAAACAACAATAAAATCGAAGGAAAGCAGAAACAACGTCTCGACAATAACGACTTGTTTGCTCATTTAAGGCCAACTTTGCTGTTGACTATTCGTGCGGTTCGCCCGTTTGAATGGCCAAAAGTGGGCGATTATGCGGATGTGGTGCAGCGGATGTAAGATGTTCTTGCCATATACACCCTGTCGGAAAAATGCAGACAGTCTAAAAATTTAGAAATTTAAAAGTAGTTGAAAGTCAAATGCTTTGAAACAAATGCATGTTAAATTAATTATGTTGATCTAACTTGTACCAACTAAATATGTTCCACATCTCCTCATCAGATTTCTTCCGAGGATCGAACTCACGTCCTCCACCGCCACCACCGCCAACTAGTACCAGTGTTCCTTAAGGCAACACTTTAACCACTTGCCTTAAGTAAATAAGTTGTGTACGCTGTTGTTGCATTTAATCTTCCTATTTTCTGCGGTCAAATATATTTTCAATAAATTATATGTATATAAAATTATAATTAGTTTTATTAATTATTATTTTGAAGATAAATTCTAGTGGTTTAAACCAATCAGAGTTAAAGCTGGTCGAAATGAAACTGCTTTTGTTTTCTTTTTTTGAATTTTGTTTAAAAAATATTTTTTTTAGAATTTTTTTTTCAAGTTTTTTTATTTTATTTTCGCAAATTTTTTTTATATAAAATAAAAAACTTACAAAAATCGCAAAAATTCTGAAAACAAAACTTGAAAACTAAAATTAAAAAAAGGATAACCCAGCATGTTTTATAACTCAGTATGCTTTTAACTAATCTCTCAACGTTTATGTCATTAAAAGCGCATTGATAGTCATTCGAATAAGATATGCAATTTCCGAACTTAACAGTTAAGCAACACAAAATTTTAAAAGAAGTGATAACAAAAAAAATTGCCCGCTATCTTTGCCTGTAAAGCATTGTGATTCAACAAGAAATTAAGACTCACAAATCTCTCTATAATAAGTGTTCGAAATAATGATTCTATTATTTTTATTGAATTTAAACTGAATGTAAATTAAAATGCTTGTTTTTTTTTTGTTTGTAGTAGCCGGCAGGCAATCAAAAACCTCCGATGCCGTGTTTTCACTTCTGCAATCGCGTCTGGGCTATTTAAGAATCCCGTCTGCTTTTTCACGGCATACTCACTTCTTTGAGGAAGAAATCCCCAATACTAGCTTCCAGAAAGCGAGCGGCATGCCCACCCTCTCCCAGGCGAGCTCGTCTCCTTTCTCGTTATCTGGTATGTTATAGAGTCCTAGTACAAACACCAGACGAAAATCGAACTGCTCTGCCGTCACTTTATGTGGTCTGCGGCAGTTGGCTACTGTCTCTGATTTTGTTCTGATCGTGTCAAGGGCTGTTAGAGCAGCTTGATTGTCCGAGTAGACATAAACTTTGTTTGTCGTAATCACAGTAGATTCTAAGGTATGTACTGCTTCTTGTACTGTCGCTAATTCGACTTCGAACACACTACAGTGGTCCCGAAGACAGGATGACGTCTGCGTCCCCAGCTTAGATCTATCAATTTATAATCGTAAGGAGTCATTACAACCTGGAACTCTATCTGGTGAAAGTTGGTCTCGGCACACAGTAGTCCGTTATGCTTGAGAGTTGGAGGGTTTTAAGACTAGTCATATTGCTTAAGACTATTGCTATCCTGCTCTTCAGATGTTGTAGCCTTAAAGCAGCGTTGGCAGAAACCTGCTTTTGTGTTGTATGTTTATCACCACATTCATTGCCTCAGTGAGCGATGTTCGCAGGGCCCCACTAACACGATTGGAACCGTTTATTGCACTATCTGTGAAATGAATATTGCTGATTTCCTTTCTAGGATTGGCCACCAACACATCACTTCGTAAAGGAGTATAGGTCTGACCACAGCCGTGTGCAGCCAGTATACTAAATTAGGAGACATGTCGCACTTTTCTTTTTGCAGCTATATAAGGTAACAGTAGAATTACGCACTTTTTCCTACACGTTGGTTTCTAATTCATTCTTTTGTCTAAGATTATTCCAACATACTTCGCCGATTGATAAAGTTTGAATATCGCATATAATATCGTTGCCATTTACCCAAACCTTTTTTCTTGGCTTATAGCACTACCTTTGACGGGTTTACTTGGATGACGCCATATTACTATGGGTACTTTCCGATTATTACCAGTGCAAGACCATCCGCATAGGCAACAACTCCCCTCCATGCTATTCAGCTGAGGGTGTGATCCCATTGCGGCGTGCCCCTCTTCTGAGATCTTCTCATCTGCTCGCACTAACCTTCATGCCATCACTTGGTGCAAGAGTGTCATATTCCACTAACCTAACTCCCACCGTTCCTCTAAAAGAAAATCTACTCCAATTTTATCATACCAGAACTAATATGAGTTTTGCTGATTAATATTGTAATCCGATTGGATCCGGTTGGTTTCTGGTGTGGTGAAACGAGACGAAAGTTCTTGTCACAGGAAACGAAACACCGTGAAACTTCCTTATAAACTACGTTCTTCGAAAATAGTTCTGGTATAGTGAAATTAGACGAGATTTTTATTAGAGGGACGGCGGGAGTGTTTGTATTTATTTTTAATTGGAAGTAACTTCATTTTTTATTTTTGGTGCATCGAATTTCATACCATTTCGTTTCATGTATTCCATTTGGTTACTGTTACTGTTTCTTGTATGCAAAGTCATCACTGTTATTCTTGTCTGCTCAAAAAACTACGAAATTTGAATTGAAAAACTCATGCGTGCATGCAAACCGTCGGACGTTTCCATACACATAGTTGTATTCTGAACACATAACCCATAATACTTTTGTGGCTTTATGCACATTAGTAAATTACACTAGAGCTTGCCGAAAAGAGAAAAATAATATAATTATATAGGCATTCGGCGTGAAGAGGAAGCACTGCTTTGCTTTAATTAAAATGCTCTCCAATTCAATTATGTTTATTTATTTGTTTGCAATACAAATATAAAGTTGTATTTTTGCGCAACATGCACTGATTATATGCTTTGAATTGCACAGAGCGAAAGAAGCAGAGCTAAGAAAAAAAAAAATAATAATAAATAAATAAATCCGATTTAATTGACTCGGAAGTTGTACCGCTGAGCTTTGCGTCATTAAACACACACAGCTACAAGCAAGTGGCGCCAACAGCTGAGCGGAGATTTCAACGAAACCAACGAAAAAGAGGCCAATATAAAGAGAGTGATGTAAAATTATATAGAGGGCAATAAGAAAAATGCAAAAATTGCAAGCAAATAAAGTCGGCCAATAATGGAAATCAATGGTGGAAAAAAATAATCAGAGAAATGTGAAAATTAAGGAAAAACAGAGCAACGAAGATCAACTCACGCGCGCGTATCACTAGCCGAACTTAAAGTGTCCGCAAATTAACTTTATATAAAGAGCGCTAGCCGTCGCCAAGCCAGGAGCTCAAGTTTCGCATGGGCAGAATATTTAAATTATTATTGCCAGATTGGCTGCTGCTTTAAATTTTCCTTTTGCGGTTGCGGTTTGGCTTAATTTAATGAAAACAGAAGTAATGAAGAATAAATGTAAAAAATATTGTAAAATGAGCAAAGCCGAAACGAAAAAGAAAATATTGACCCAAAAATTAAACAGAGTCGCGAGTATAAACAATATTTGCAATACAAAAAAAAAAAAAAAACAAATTGCACAGTTTGTATTTACATAATATGTATGTATGTACATATATTTGCAAATAAATTACAACAGCGGCATGAACTGGGTTGAGGGAAATGAAAAGTCGAAAATAAACCATAAGAAATGCATTTCACTAACAATAAAACAAAAAAAAAAAAATTAACAAAAACCAAAAGTATGAAATTGGAAACAGCGACCAGAGCCACAATCATTGGCATTGCCGCCACATAATCAACACAGCACCAGAAGCAGCAGCAGCAACAGCGGCAGTGGTAGAATTGAGCTGGTAGCAACAACAACTTCGCTGCAAGCATAATAAATCATCGTGCAACATTTCAGTATTTCAGTTGCATACCAAAATTGCCTAGCGCGATAATACGCTATGCCACTGAATTTGCTGCCTCTGTCGCTCTGTCGCTCTGGCTACTTTTGTACTGAGGCTATGATGTAGACATTGGCACACACTTCTTCTGCTTCCGTCCTACCTTCCTGGGCAAGCGAGTAGTTGTTGTACCCGCTCAATTGCTGGTCTGCCTGCTTTGCCTCACATCTTGCCACACTTTTATGGCTCTGATGCGAGCATAACCCAATCAATTCGTATTTTAAAATTCATGTCGTGTATTTTATGCCCCATTTTTACAGTTATTCAGTTTTAGCAATGTTGTTATGTTTGTTGATTTAGAATTTTGTCTTTTTTTTTTTTAGTTATGTTTGTAGCTTGGTTATGGCGCTAACGGCTGTCAGAGTTGTCATTGTCGCTACTGCTGTTGGTCGTTTCATTTTATGGCCAATTTGCACTAGGCCGAATTTTTGCTGCATGCCATCAGCGTCCATGTCTGCTCACAAAAAAAAAAAACATTTAAAAATTGTACGTATGTAAATTTGTGAATTTTTGTTGTTTGAAAAAATAATGCTGCTCGAGAATTTTAGCCAAAAATTGGCAATTAGTTACCTCGTCGACATTTGGCCGAATGGAAATCTCAGTGATGAATTAACTTACTTATTGCCTGAATGACTAACTAACTGTTTAAGTAACTCCTTAGCTGGTTATTTGTTAGCGTTAAACAAATTGATTATGTAAAGCTTCTTACTAGCGAACGACCAAACAAAAATATTTAGAGCCGAACTGAAGCCGAGCTGAACATTTTAAAGGCCTAAAGTAATGATTAATTAAGGAATTTTGTAAATGCTAGATTTTTTATTGATATTAAAAAAGTTTAGTACATTAGTGTAAATAACAAAATAAAAAACTTATGTTTTTAACGCTCGAAATTTAATAGTTTTATATTGTAATGTGAAAATAATAACCTATTGACATTTCCACCTTGCGGTATAAAGGTAACATGCAGCATTGAATTATTGTCTACTAGTTACACTCAATGGATGATTAGAAAATTATAAAAAAACTACAAATTTACAGAAAAAATGGGATACAGAAAAAAAGTATTAAAAAACTCGCGATTTCTTGACAGCAGCTGTGCTCAATTGTTTAGTTTGGAAAGAAATTTCCTTTAATATTGCATATTACTGCAAATCATATCGGTATCAAAAAAATTCGAAAGCCTTACTTGGTTTCCATCCATAAAGAAACATACTAAAAGTTAAATTTTATACAATTTCTATACTAATAAAAATTTACAAATGTTCGGTCAAAGTTCGGCTTTATTTTGGCCGAAGCCGAAGCAAAATAGCCGAAGTTCGATCGTTCTCTACTCCTCATAATAATCATTTGCGGTTAGGAGACGTTAATTTGAGAGGATTCGCACATTTTCATTACTTTTTAAACACACTATTGTTTGCCTGGTGACCAATTTATATTATTAAATTAATCTGAATCTAAGTAACAGTAAACTTTCAAATGTATTTATATTTACACTTTCGTCACTTTTATTGCGTTCCTTTTTTTTCAAATTCATTGTTTACTTAAAACTAGAAAAAACTGGCGGACGTTGACCTTCCTTTATTTATTTATTAATCGCCCTTTGCGTAAGCAACCAGGAAACGCGTTTCGGTTTCTGTCACATATGTATAACAGGTGGCAACCCACTCAACTCTTTTGAAATTATAGCTATATTTAAGCCTTTTCTCGGTGAATCATACCCTTGGGTACTCATATTATAATACTTTGTGTGCTTGAGTACAATTTAATGAAATTTAACGTTTCAAACAGGTGGTATACCCCTCCAAAATATGTGTATGACACTTCTCCTCGCTGATACGAGCCATTTGACACCCGTATTGTGTATAATTTAATTGAATTCAAATTTTCAAACAGATGGCAACCCTCAGAAAAGCTTGCTATGGAGCTTCTTGTGTATAGTTTACTTTTAAAATAGCTGCCAACCCTTTTCCAAACATAATATATGCTTTACAATCATTCTCATACTCACCAAATATACATACAAAACTTCATAAAAATCGGTTGAGTCGTTTCGAAGGAGTTCGATCACAAACACCCTGTTACCAGAATTTATATATAAGATATTTGTATATAAAAACCTATCCCACGTCTTCGCTGGCTTGCAGTGTTAAAATTTAGCAGGATAGCTTCTTAACCTTCCTTTACTCGCGCCTCAAAGCGCACACAGTGTCTCACATCGAGATTTTATCACGTCTATATTTCTTTCGATGTATATTTTTTATGTATTAATGGTATTCCTTATATAAAGTACGTTATACATAAATAACGTAAGCATAGAAATATTAGATACATCTTCAATTATATTTAGTTAACACAGCTCTTGAATACAGACTTTTAAAAAAGATCTTATTTTTAGGTAAGATCATCAAAAAAAAATACACTCTATCAAGTGTTAATTATAAAAAAATTCTGAAAGCCAATATATGACAGCATCAATAAAAATAATGTAAATCATTCATAAATAATAGGATTACTTTGATTGTTAAAGGAATATCCCATAATTGCATGTTCGTATGGATACTTTGAAATAAACATCGATCGCAAAAAACCTCGACACAGATCTACGGAAACATCACAATTCATAGTGTGAGAAAAAAAGCTAGTTCCAGCTAGTTCTATAAATAACAAAAATTTCGAAATAAAGAAAAATGTATATATTTAGCACAAAATTTAAATCTAACAATTTGGAAAGTCGTTTGCATATCAGACGGTTGCTCCTACATTTGAAAAAAATCATTTGGGCCTGAAGTTGCCTCGGTACCACATTTTTCTTACCATTAATTTGACGAATGCCCCCCGCTTAGTATCGGTATTTAACTGCTGAGCTTCCAAGGCATTCGCCATATCAATTTTATTATCGTCATAGTAATTTCGACACACTTATTCTTCTTTCGTTCATTATTAAAAAAAAACGGGTTTGAATAGAGTATTACTTACTTATATATTTTATTTTAGTTACACATATATATGTATGTATAAAAACGTGCTTGGTTTGTCTCTCTCCTCGCTATGTTTTCATTCACCCTTCAAAACAAATGCTCTCTCTGAAGCCGCATTTCTCATACTTCCCCTGTAACGTTAACTAAAGTAAAATCGTCAAACTCTTTCTAACCGTGCATGATACATCTGACTGCGTTAACTTGCAATACGATCTCGATTCGTTTAATGAATGGTGTACATGTAATAACTTACTTTTAAATACCAACAAATGTTGCGTTGTTTCCTATTCAAAAAAGGTAACTATCACCTCTTTTAACTACAAACTGAATGCCGGATCTTTAAATCGTTGTCGGGAAATTAAAGACCTGGGTGTAATTTTTGACAACCAGCTCTCTTTTTCTGGTCACATTGACTTTATTGTTTCTAAATCTTTCGCAATGGTTGGGTTTATTAGACGTAATTCCTGTGACTTCAAGGATCCTATGACTCTGAAGGCACTTTTTACGTCATTGGTAAGAAGTCGCTTGGAATATTGCTCGATTATATGGAGTCCATTCTATGAAGCGAATTCATATAAAATTGAGAGAGTTCAAAGAATTTTCACCAAAATTGCTTTGCGTATGCTTTATTGGCCTGATGGCCTCCCATCGTACATCAGCAGGCGTAAATTGCTCGGCCTTCAGGCTTTGCATGACCGAAGAACTTGTATCTCCCTCATGCTTGCCTATAATGCTTTCAACGGTAATATAAACTGCTCTGATTTATCTAATTTATTCATTCCATACATTCCACCACGCGATTTAAGGAATACCAGACTATTTGTTGAAGTAACTCTTAGAACGAATTATGCGTTGAATGAACCCATATCCAAGTCTATACGCTTAGCAAATCGATATAACGGTCTTCTTAACTTTAATAACAGCATATATAAATTTAAGCTTGAACTTTTCACTATTTTTAACTAGTCTGTAAGAAAGTTTGTACTTTTTTGACTGAAATAAATAAATAAATAAATAAATTGGTCTTGGCATTAGTGTTATATTAGAATTGATCTTTTAGCTTCATATTAAGTCAATTTAAATTTATTTTAACTTGTTGTTTAGACGTAAAAGGCATACAGAAAATATCTTTGCCTATTTATGTATATACTCTCGCTTTCTAATGATAAACCGTTTGCATAAGTAGTTCGTTTACAACTAGAAAATACTTTATTACAATACTACAACTTACTTACAAAACTACAACGTGTTGAATTTTATTCATCTGAAACAATTTATTTTGAAAACTGAGGTTCAAAATTTAAAAAAAATAATGTCATAAGTTTATTAGGGCGCCTCACCACCACCACACCGAAATGCCACTATTTATTATGTTCTATGACTTCCACATAAATATTTCGGGCAAATAGTAAGAATATTTTTTATTGATAAAAATAATTTTCTAAAATTTTGTTTCTAAAAAATTTCCTTAGATTTTATTGCAGTTTACCTTAAAATAATAATAATGAAATGCGTAAAAAAATTAATAGATTTATTTGCAACGAAGTAAAAAAGGTAATAAAATATACTTCACTAATATTTTTTAAAACTGCATCGGTAAAATTTTGCTGAGTTCTTCAAGGCTTTTTTTAAAAAAAATCTTTCAAAAACGTTCAAAGGCAGTATCATGATTATGATTTCGTTGAACAAATTTTTCAATAGTTTTAAGAAGAAGTTTTAAGCTTCAACTGTTTTAAAATCTGAGGAGATAAGTTTAATGGTGGTTTTCCGCCCATTTCTCTCACAATTTTTCTTCCAACTCAGTTCTGAATAACAGGTTGAAATAATGTAATGAAATATAGCATTTTTAGAACGTTTGTTATATGGTAGATGGGCGTAGATTTTCTGATTTATATAAGTATAATTTTCAAAATGGTGCTGATTGAAATCTAAAATGAGTACGAAATTTTCTAGTTTGGTCAGGTAGTTTCGAAGATATATGTATTTGCTCTAAAGCGTTTTTTCCACAATAAAAGTTGGCTATTGTTATACCGTATTCAATCCAGTCCTGTGAACCAAATTTCTGAAATGTATCCTTAATATTTACTGAAGTATCTGACCATCATTAAACACCGATATATTTTCAATATATACCTATCTTAGGTCGAAGGCTTCGTTGAGAGGTCGGTATCAAGTTATCCAATGCTCGGACGGAGTGACAGATACTCATGTTTTAAACAATTTCTCATTTGATGTATATTGGATGTATATTAGACCGATTTCCCGTCATGCCGCGTCAAGTTGTCAACTTGTGATTTGCATTGGCACACCCAAGGAGAAGTTTTAGCTCCTACCAAAGTCACAAAACTGTAGTACTATTCGGAAATTATTATTTTTTAATTAAATTACCGAAAGTTTCAAATAATCAGCCAATTTTTATTAATCAGCTAACTCAAGTCTTAGTAAATAATTACTCAATTCATTCAATTAGCTCAAGGTAGGTAGGTTGGAGTGGCAGCCGCCTACAGCGGCTCACTTAGCCCAATATTAGGAGGCCCATTGTGTTACCACAAGGAAAAATTTGTACCATCCAAGAGGAAAATTACCCCTCACCAAACCATTTTGCCTCGCTGATGAGCTTCAACAGACAATTTACCTCGGTGCTTGAAACCTCACTAAGGTCATCCAAAAACGGTGATCCCAGATATCGCATTCTGCTTTTACACAGTGCAGGACACTTACACAGTAAATGCGAGATCGTTTCCTCCTCCTCATCGTTCTTGCAGCTCCTACAGCATCTTCGGAAGGATACTCCCAACCTTTCAGCATGTTTCCCTATCAGACAGTGCCCTGTTAGAGCCCCGGTGACGTTGGAAATGTTTTCCCTACTTAGAGAGAGAACGCTGCGCGACCGTTTCCGGTCCCATTTAGGCCACATCTGCCTTGAGGTTCGACAGGTCGTATTTTTCCTCCATCTATTGTCAGCTTGCTTATATGTAGAATCTCTGAGTAGCAGTTTGCAAGTGGCAAACGGCATATCAATGCGTTCTTTATCTTGAAGAATCTGCTTGGTCGTACCTTGTCTTGCAAGTTCGTCTGCCATGCAGTTTCCCTCTATGTCCCGGTGACCGGGGACCCAAATGAGGTACAGTCTGTCTGCTTGGCCATCTCCTGCAGAGATAGGCGGCAGTCCAGCGCGATGTTAGAGTTAAAAGTGAAAGAACTCAGAGCTCTGATTGGATTAGGGGGGGGGGGGGGGGGGGGGGGTTTGCTAGAGAAGAAGGATAGCTAGGAGATACTAGGAGGGATACAAGGTATGCGGAACAGAGAGATGTTGGTACGGTAATCTCCACATAAGAATCCGTGCAAGAACGAGTCCTACACTGATTCTTATATGGAGCCTCCTCTTAGTTCGTGGTGGCATGGAAGACCTCGAAAGGAACAGCCATGCCAACACTTAAGCCTCATACCCACGCCAAGGAGACCAACGATGATGAGGAGTTAATTGATTAACTTACTGACTAAATGGGCCTCAAACTAAAAATTCTACATCTTTGAAAATTCTATTGAGCGACTGCCCGAAGACCAGTTGGCAAACTGACTAACAAATTAAATGACTAATGGTTGTCTCTGTTTCTGAAAGTGTTATGGAGATTGTTGATGAGATTAATTTGTTCGTTCTTTGTGTATTTACTCGTAAAAATATATAATCTTAGCGTAGAAGGCCCACGCTTCTACTGAGTTATATTTCAACCCTGTTGTTTAATTCCCTCTGCTTAACACACGCACACTCTTACAAACTTCCAAAGCCAAATAAATGCGTATATATATGTCTGGCGCATTCTTCACCAATTACAGATTTATGCGGCAAAGCCAATCGCAGTAGTGGATGCCGCCTTGTCCACACCATATAATAATAGCAAAGACGAAGTCTTAATTTGGCCGCCGGTGCCAGTGGAAAAATAAAAAATAAAAAAATTACGATAATAATGCAAACAAAAACAAAAAAAAAAAGAAGCAAGAGGACGCTGCGACTAAAAGTCCCATAGAGTCGCTTAAACCACGCCAAGCCACTGGCTGACAGCTCGGCAATACTCGCATAACAACTTGGCCAACTCTACTGATAACCAAGTTGATGACAGCAACAACAGTAAAAAAAGAAAAAAAAAAGTAAGAGCAAAGCAAGAAAATCCGACCATTAAGCGACATATCAGCAACAACAACAGTAGCTTGGCACACGCTTTCCCAGTATGGCAGTCGCCTCCACTCCACCCATGGGTGTGGGAAGCCTTTTGTGGGTGGCGTCCTGCTGTGCGCAATCCAACTGTGCGACAATGAATAAACACAAAGTCTTAAAATTAATCCCAAATAATTAACCAAATAACAATTTCGTAGAGCGCTGTTGTCATTATTGTCTATGCTTCCAACGCCCCCCGCTCTTGGCTTCCCGCGCGAATGAGCCTAAAATTTGTATTGCTAGCCGCAGTTTTCGCGGCTGTTGCTTCGCCTTTAGCGATGGTGCGCGCAGCTTTCGGCGACTATGAATCGACTGCCATTATCAACAGACAAATATATATATATATATATATATAAATTACACTAAAGCGAATTAAATCCATAAATAGAGAAATGAAGATAATTTTTCTTCGCTAATGCTGACAACGAACAGAACACCGCGATATATTTATATAGATTTTCCAAATTGGAATAAGTGCAAAATTCCGGCTAAATAGCTTGAACGGCTAAAACTCTCAAGCAGAAAAGAGGCGCACAATCAAAACAGTTAAGCAAAAGAGTACTAGCAGATGGCACTTGAACTAATGTTTCCTTTAGCTATTCAAAAATGCAAAATGATTGAGGGCAACTTTTCATGCTTCAATGCGAGCAGATGAATTATGCGGAATGCTCAACAATTGTGTAGAAAATAGGTATATTAAAAATGAATAAAGAAATATGCTGAAAGGGTTGAGAGTGCGCTCAAAGCTCAAGCAGATAGATGCGATAGAGTGGATAAAATTATGGCTTTCAAAACAAGCAGCGCAAATAAGTGGTCAGGCTTGCAAGAGGTGAAGATTTAATCGGTAAGTACTCGTACTGCTATTCAACTGGCAGAACGAACACTTTGCCATAATCTTTACTAAATTGATGGTTTTAAAAATCAAGACCATTTGTGGCCGCAATCAAACGGAAAACAAGCACGATGCAAATGGTCCTTTCTATAACCACTTTGAGCTCAGTTTGAGCTTTGCCACGCCACAATTCAAGAGCTATGCATGTCAATTTCGCCGAAAAGGCACACAAGGAATATATCAGCTCTATCAAATATCCGTTAAATAACTGTGGCTGATCGACATAACTGAAATGAGCAAAATTCTAGTATGTAATGTCAGGCTGCAGCATAATTCGGGTTGTTACGATTCTTGGCTGTTTCCGGGTAGAAAATGCGAAAAACCATATCAAGCATATTATAGACCTTGTTTGATCCGGAGAATTTAATTAATGAGGAAAATTAAGTTCCAATCCTAAGCATGACAATTAGTTGGTTAGATAGTTGTAGCGTTGGCTAGGAAAAACTAAGACCCAATTAGCGTTTCGAGCGCTATATTTAAACACTGATTCTCCTAAAAAATATTCCTCCTACTGATGTGTTTACAAATTTCCAAATCATTTCGTTTTGTGCATGAGTCTATTGATAGTGTTCATTGTGTAGCTAGGTCGCTCATCAAGTAGAATGCTAATATCTGCTGTCGACTAAGACGGGCTGGATACTCACAGAAAGAGTAAAGAACTGTTTCTATGTGGGATTAAGATCATGAGCGCATGTTCGCAAACCATACAGTGGCCTGTTGTCGTGGCTGTCAATCTGAATATATCTTCTAGTTCACCGGTTCACAATTTTTTGTTTGCCATGTGTCACTGAGATAGATTTATTTGGCAATATTGCAGTTGGTTGATCCATTCCATCCTGTTTCTGTCATTCGTGAGGATACATCAAGACAAGCTCGTTCTCTGGCCAATTCGTCGGTCCTCTCATATATTTTTCTATGACAGGGGGAACCGAGGTGAGAGAGATTTCCATTGACCCGCCCACCAAACCCAACTCTCGCCTACAGTCCCAAACCAACTTAGTGTTTGTCATTGGTGGACCCAATGCTAAAGTGCTGCTTGTCGTTCTGAGAATGAGTATGGCTTTAGTTTTCCATCGCAGTTTCTTGTTAGCACCATGTGAATCTTCTCAATGACAACCGCTTCCGCTTGGAAGATACCAGAAAAGTCAGGGAACCGGAACAAAAGAGAGACGTCTTGCTTTTCTGAGAACACCCCCGTATTGAAGGAAATTATAGCTTTGTTTCTGACATCTTGTCAAAAGCTCAAGAATGAAAAGCGACATCTAGCGGCAGCACTTAAACACGCCCAGCAATAGGACAGAACAAGGAGATACTTATAGGTCAGTTCTCCAATTCCAGGACCGCAACTTTCACCGCTTTTAAATAAATTGCCTTGTCAATGATCGCAATTGCCAAAATCTTCTCCAAAAATTGTAATCTTTTTAAAAGGGTGCTTCCTCTTCCACAGCTAGAACGAATCATATCCGACACGCACTCTTTTAGCGCTGATATTGTTGTTGCTTGTCATTATGGTGGCGTTCCCTAAATGCTAAACCGAATTGGGGCACCTTCACGAACGACACCAATGGTACACACAAACAACAACCGTGGAATTACCACTGCCGTTATAGGGCAAACAACAAACAAACAGAATATAAATAATAGTTAACTTCCTCGAGCCTTTTCGCTCGGTCTTGACAACTAATCTGATCCCATTCAGACAACGACTGTATTTAATCTCATTTGCCGTCTAACGATATTTCTCTATCAAAATTCACATAATAAGGTGTAACTTCTAATATCTCTTGGTGCGCTATTCTAGTTATTTGCAACATATGCCCTAAGCGTAAGGAGCTGGACAACATAGGCACAGCAGAGATACCGCAGCTCGCGACTGTTAAACGTAGGTCCACCAGACCACTGACCGAGGGACACCGAACAAAAGAAAACTGTAGTCCTCTTAGTGCCTTCAAATATTCTTTGTTATAACAAACCATAGCAGAAACCAAAATTGGAAACTTAGTATTCGATAGCCGTAAGATTGTATTGGTAGCTTTGGAGACGTCACCAAAGTGCCTACCAAGTCGACGCAAATTATATCCCAAGGCTCGACTGCCTCTATATACCAAACCCCGAGTTGGCAGCGCTTTATCAGACTTAACCTGCTGAAATATCTTACAACACTTCATATACTCTGAAATATCTGATTTTACCCATTGCCAATAAAACTTTAATAATTAAACCCCAACCAACGTCTTCCTGACGCCCATAGGACCCACGAACGGATGATGGTGTCGTCGTTCTAACACGCTCGTTCTTTCATCATGACCTATCACTTTTTTCCACTTATTCGAATTACCGTAGACGGAAAGGAATTTCAACCTAACAGATTGATAAAAGTAACCACCTTCTACTCGCCATGCAGGGTACAACAATGGTTTATGCTTGACCAAACAAATCATTCTAGTTACCCAAGGGTCCATAGTAGAAACGCAGGGTTAATTCAAATTACTCAACCAGACCAGCAAGTAGCGGTTCGTCTCCACCGTCAATTGAGCAGCCTCTACATATGGTCGTAATACCTCAATCGATCGCAAGACCGCGACACACACTTTCGCCGTAGTGGGATTATTTACCTTATTCAACGACCTACTCACGTATGACCTTCTTCCGTATTCAAACATCTGGTACAAAACTGCTCCTATATCGAAATCTCACTACTATGCCTGGATTGAAAAAGGCAAGATCTGGACAGCTCGAAACCGGAGATGCCTCCAGACATCCCTTCGCCTGTCTAAAACTCCTTTCGCAATCTTCGCACCATACAATCTTCTTATTTTTCTTGGCAAACTCGGTGAGATCTTTGATAAATCTGAGGTATCATTAGTGTAAACCACATCGGAACTTAAGTACGATTTTTTAAATATTTCAGTCCTATTGCCACCTGATTGATACAATTTTTGCAAATGTATTTCTTCATGTGTAATTAATTGGCATTCCAAATACGAATT
This sequence comes from Anomoia purmunda, assembly GCA_951828415.1. Classification (NCBI taxonomy): domain Eukaryota; kingdom Metazoa; phylum Arthropoda; class Insecta; order Diptera; family Tephritidae; genus Anomoia; species Anomoia purmunda. Next base: position 132,479,527 of record OX639993.1, on the reverse strand, counting down.
AACTTAGTTCGTAAATAACTAACATGTAATATTAAAAATCGTAAAATCATAGCTGGAAAAATTCGTCAATCTGTCCCATTAAAGTCACATTAGGGCTGCTCAAAACTATCCCGAATACATAACCATAATAATACTATAAGATTAGCTACATACGCGTAAGATATGTAGATAACAACTCACAAAGTGATCCTTTTGTTAAAGCGCGACTGCTCAGACTCATTTAAAAGTAACAGCATTAACGCTTGAAGTGATATTAAAAAAGTCATTTTATTTTTGTTGATTTTTGTGGAAGCAAACCCCTTAGACGAAAACCTATCACTACTAAATTTAAAATTTTTTCTGTAAAACTTTCCCTTATTGCTCCATTTGAATGCCACACATTTTGCACAACCTACACACATTTTGCTCTGCCTCTACTTTATTTTAAGAAAATTACTCCGCGAATTTCAACTATTCATCATTTCGCGTAACAAGTTTCACAAAGCAACAGCCCAACCGCATATGGCATTAAATGAATGCGCACTGGCTACTGATTTTGTTGTTGCTTGCCGCTCCAGTCGTTGCCATTATGTAAATGAAAATATTGCAACATCATGCGCCACAATTACAGTTCAATTCCAACCGACAAACCGGCAATGGACGTGAAAATACTAAAAGCCTTGCGTGCCACTGCCAATTCAACGAGTCCCCCCTCCCCTCCTCTCCGGCAATATACACACATTTTATACAGATTCCTCACCATTTGCCGCAACGTTATTATTTTGCTTCTTCGCAGTATCCTAACCCTTTCATGCCAACATAAGCCGCACATTGCCAGTGACCTTAGCTTTAGTTTAGCAAGCTTAGTGCGGAAATGCTGTGCTATGGTAGCTGTAGAAAAAAATGAAATGTGGCTGGCATTGTCCATCAGTGACGCCGGCGGAGCCAAAGCCAACGCAGAGGATGCCGTCAGCAGCTTGTTGCCACTTCCTACATTCCGCTGACAATCGCGTTTTTGTTTCAACATTGTCGGCTGGATGAGCAACGAATCTTTGGTCGGCGCGTAGCCGCGCAGCGGCGCGGTCAAGACAAATAAATCTGAATGCAACGCAATGGCGCAGCGTCAGCCTACGTTGCATATTGCCGCAGGCGCAGTGCAATTTTACTATTCAAATAGCATTTATGCAAATGTAGCATTAACTCTGGCCAACAACTGCGAAAACAAAGTCTGCTGCAACGCGAATCGTCTACACCGTCATACATATGAACACGCAGTAACAAAACAAACACAGAACCAGAAGCAGCTCCAACAACCACAAGCGTGTGGTTGCAAAACGACGAGAACGCGTTTCTTCCGCCGAGTTCGTTGCACGCATGTGGCAAGTAGCAAGTTCAGGCCAGTTGCAATAGTAGTTACAACTTCATTTCGTGTGGCAGCTGATATAGCGGCGGTTGCTGACGCTGCTTCTCTTGTTGCTGCTGTCAGTTTAACGGAAGGATTGACAAGCAGTGTGTCGGCGGCAGCAAAGTGGCATGCACCAGCTGCGGAATAGACACAAGTCAAGTGATTGACTCAGTGGAGCTCAAGCAAAGTTGCGGTTGGTGGAAGGAGTGTGGCGGAGAATGGCGAATAGAATAGAAGTAGCACAGATGGATGACTGCCATTGTGGCATTTGGGCTGAGATGCAATGTAAGTTGCGCAAAATTGAGCGTTAGGCGGCGAAGAGGCGCAGCATGTAGTTAGGCAAATATAGCAATACCAGTGCGTGGCAGTTGTGGCAGGCGTGGCAGCAGACAAATATGTGAAAAGTTTTCATTTACTTGCTGCTGCTGCTGCTGATGAGGGGGAATGTCTGGCTCTGAAAATGTTTCGTTGAAGGCACATCAAGTTGCATAATTGCCGATTGGTTGGGTGTTGTGCAAACGCTAGCACTTTTCTACTTTTATCTCTTTACCGCGTATGCAGATGCCGACTGTGGTATATTTCTATTGCAACGAATACGATACAGTCGGCGAAAATGCGAGGATTAAATTCGTAAACTTGAGCTAGGGATTTTGCACGCACGTTATTTATAGTTGGCAGACTTCTTTCTAAACTTTTACTTGATATCGCTTTTGATCTTTGACGTAATAATGGGAACTGCACATACATTTCAAATGTACAGAATGTAGTGAGAAATCGACTAAGAAATTTTTGACAATAAGTAGCTAAGGACTGCCTTAACTCGATCATTAGATGCTGAGCTGTTCCAGTATATTTGGTTGCCGTTGGCATTACTGCCAGCCAACAAGCTCATTATCCCACGCTCCGTTCGCGGGGTAAGCTTACGGAAGGATATCGGTGGGGAATCAATTTCGTCGGCTTTCAAATATCTATTGCTATTTTTGGGAAGAAGAAATTAGTTAGTATATTTTTTGGCCAATACTATTCCTCCATTTAGTGATGCGGAGTCTCTACTGCCTTTTGTAGCCGGGATGACCTCCCTGAGGTGCCATATTCGATGAGGCTGTCTTGCGACATGGGATTTGCGAGATTATGGGTGCATTCTTTACACACCATTGCAGTTTCCTTAGTCACTCACTCGATCACGTGAGATTGTCCTGTCCTCTAAGCCTATGTCCACGTTGTGGTATAGCGCGGTTTGATCCTTCCCAATATACGGGGGGCTAGCGTTGTTGTCTGCAGAATTTGCAATAGCATCGGTGGCGATATTTATGGTTTCCTTCTAACAGAGTAGTTAATACCTTAGTAAGCATGCTTCTTCTGCAGAGTCACGTTTTAAACATACCACGAGGTATTGAAAACTGCCACCCCATATGGATATAAGGGGCGAAAAATGTAAATCTACATCTAATTTTTTAGAATCGGTACGTTAAGAGCATTCATTTTTTTTTTATTTAAACAAACAAAAGATGTTCAAAGAAACTCGCGCCTCTACATTAAAAATTTCTTTAATATAATAACCGAAAGGATACGGGGAATGTCAATAATATATTTGAACCATTTTTTAGAACTTTTCCCTGCCGGTTTGAACTTACTAATCTCCAAAACTACTGAGTGGATTTTTAAAGCGCATCAACTGATGACTTGACAGTATGCTTGGCCTTAACATGCGGTATATTTTATCAGAATATTCATCGCAATCAAAAAATCAAATAAATGGCTTATATTCATTTAATTTTGGAAGAAAAAAGTTGAAAATCAACGTCAGTTGACCGAATATGAGCGCTAAATCCGTTTATGGTAACGCCAAAAATGGTTTTGTAAAAAAAAAATAAACACGCTGGGTAAAGCTAAGTTGAAATAAAAAAAACTAGTAAAGATGTTCTGTCTTTGAAATTTCGAAGTTTCGAGCTTTCATTATTATAAAAAAATTCCATCTAAAAATACTATTTTAGCGCATATAAAATAAAATATATGAAAAAATGTATTTAAAAAAATAAAGAAAAATATAAAGGTATAATGGAAATGTAATGATTTAATAGCCGTTAAAGCTAAAACATAGAGAAAAATCACAGTTTGTTGTACTGTACAAGGGAAATATGCCAGCAATGAATAGCCCAAATTGGCTCAATCACATTCCAAGAAATGCTATAAATGTTAAAGTCTCCAACCGAAATCTATCCTCGTTGATTTTCTCAATAGAAGCTGGCAAGATTTCAAGGTTTTAACTGTCTAAATAAAGAAACTTTAGAGTAAGATCTCTTATCCTCGTAATCAGTCATATCGGAGCTATAGGTTATAGTGACCTGATCTTGATTATCTTCAGTGGACACTTCCTATTTAGAATCAGTGGCAGGAGTGCCAAATTTCACGTTTTAGCTGCTTTGGTGCAGGAGTTATAGTGGAAAATCTCATATCTAGACAATCAGTTGTATAGTCGCTACATAATGCCCGATCTGATCGGTCTCGACGAATGATTAATAGATTATAGAAATATGCCTGCCTACCAAGTTTCATTCAGATCTCTGAAAAACTGAGGGATGTGATTGCGTTCGTACAGGCAGACGGGCATGGCTAAATCGGATCAGCTCGTGGTCCTGATCATTTTTGAACACTTGGGTTTGGATCTATTGCTTCGGACCAAAGTTATAATACAATTTCACCATAAAGTTTCCTCCGCATTTGTACGCTTCTTTACTTAATACAATAAGAATCCTTGATTTTCAAATACAGTGGGCTTAAAACGAGGAAAAATGAATATACTAATATATTTAATGGGAGAAGGCAAGTGAAGTTCAGCGAGAGTTTTGCTTTATTAACCGTTCATTTACCTTAAACTCGATATTGAGATTTCATAGCAGTGAATCGTTTGTATTTGATTTATTACGAAACCAAATTTTACATTTAGTTTATGCAATTAACACACTCTGTACGTACATGGATACTTTTGCAGGAGGGTTTTATCAAAAGCAACATATAATCTCTGATTTTCTTGTCCCAGTTAAAGCTCCACTTGTAACAACCTTCGCATCATATACGTCCCTTTTGATATCCATGGTCCTTAAGTTTCGAAAGTAATGAGGAGGACGAGAATGACTTTGGATTGAGTAGAGCTCTACCTATAAGTTGGGAAAACATACAATTCCACTAACGAGTAATCGATTTTGTTCGAAAAATGGTTTCGTGACAAAGTCATTGAATGTGAGCTAGATTGAAACAACATATTATTATTATTCGGTATATTTTAGTTGTGTGTTTATTCTACCCATAGGTCATCGAACGGTTAATATGCTAATATCAACCTACGTAGTGGGAAAAAGTTCGGGTCACGAGAAGGTGTAGAATAGTTCTACCACGAAATAAGGGTTCAATAATGAATTGAAGGTCCCCCTTTTCAAAAGGATTGCTTCGAAGCATCTGCTGAAGGCGGTCTTACAGGGTTAGCTGGTAAAAAACATTGGCCCTCGTAAGTTTATTTAACAGGTTTTTTAAATTAATAGATTAAGACTCAAAAGGTGTATGAAAAATGCAGATATTTAGTTATTCCTTAATTACGGCTCGACAATGAAAACTACAATATTTTGCAATTGTTTGGAGAGGGGCACTTAAATAATTCTCTATAAACTATAGTATTCAAAAATACTACATATTTATGAAGCAAAATAAATTCAAATCCAAAATATTGAATCCATATGTTTATCCTTTCGTAAACATCACTCTCCTGATGATGATTATTCAAACCACTCAAAGATAGCCGCTGGTGGCTGCCTGTAGGGTATATAGCAAAAGTAAACTTCATTAAATTCATTAAAGATATTCCATGCAACCGAGTGTGTTTTCAATATCTCTCTACTTTGCTTTGCATCTACGAGTATAAACTAATCGGATTTATTTGCCATCAAAGCATTAGGATTGGGCACTCACCTATGTAAGGAAATGTGTACGTGAGGATTCGTAAATGCGGAAGCAGATGCATAGATCGATGGCAGGTAGGTATCGGTAAAATAGTAAATGGAGGCCAATATACAATTTCGGATATGAATGTTAATGGATATGCTTCTGTTTGAAAAATGTAAAAAAACTTTAATTTCCAAGGTTTACTACAACTGTAAATTACTTCGGTTTATAATTAGATAGCATTATAAGAATTCAAAAATACATTAACATTCATAACAATTGGTTTGTTTGTTTAAATCTTTTGAAATTTAATTTAAAGATACCCGGGTCACATTGGGCCCTGTGTCGTCGTCTGCGTCATTATTGTCATGTCATTGGCGACAATTTGATACGAATATGGCCGTAGTTGAAGCCAATACTTCTTACACAGATTGAAGCTGATACTTGGAACTCCGTGTAATCTTTTTGTATTAAAATCAATAATGTAACATTAAATACGATTATATAATACTGATTGTAGATCATAACAAGTTTACTTTGTTTTACATATAGCAAATTTTTGGCATAACGTTTCCGTGGGTCACTTGCTATACCTTCGGATGCAATAAAAGTATTCACCTCGGAATTGTAGTAAAACTATCTAACTGAATCAATAACTGAAATAATTGTTATATAACAATAATAATTAATAATAAATTTGAAATGTTTTTGCAAATATATGCATTATGTCCTATTTATAATCCAAACTTTATTAGCATAGTGCAGACCAAGAATTACCGCCTTAATAAACTTTTTCTTAGTTTGGCCTCAACGCCACTTTCCTCTGCTGTTATAATTGCTATTTCGGCAATTAGATTTCTATCCGGACTTGATTAGGTATTGACCACCGGCAGCATCAACGAACCAAAGTATAATAATTCAAAATAAAGGGGTTTTTTTCAGACGTGTGGTTGTCAATGAGAGAATACTCCTTTTTCAAAATCCAACTGCAATAGTTGAAGCCTAACGACCATCAAGCGCGTTGCACGTTCGGTGAATGGGCTGACCTATCACAATTGTTACAAAAAAGTTATGTTCAGCTCACTTTTGGTTGACTGCGTACGTTAACAAACAAAATTGTCACATGTGGAGTGTTGATAATCCACACGCCATCCTCAAAAGGTCACTGTTTGGTAAGATCTATGGGCAGAGAGAATCATTGGTCCATATTTCTATATGCCAACAAATCAATAAATTTATTGAAGGAAATTTTTTGTGGGGTATGACAAGCGACGTCTACGCAGATAAGCCCGAGACGATTGACGCCTTGGAAGAGAATATTCGGCGTGCCAGTGCTGACATACGGATCCAATTGCTGCGAAATGTGGCCAAAAATTGGGTCTCTCGGCTGGAATTTATTCGATTTTAATCAGTTTCCAAACATGAGTACCTTCTCTTTTAACTAATGTTGGTATTCTCTAAGTAGTCTCTACTCATTAATTGAAACTTTTAAATGGTAAGATTATTTTTAAGACTATTTGGTATTCAAAATAAAGTCACTAATTTGTCGGGTGATACAGGTCACAAAACAGAGAAATTGAGGAAAAGGAAAGAACAAAAAAAATGGAGGAAAATATTGAATAAACGCAAAAATGAAGTAGCACTCGATCTGCTCCTTGGTCCTTCGCTATGTTTTGTTTAAATCTGTAAAAAATTTTAATTTCAATACGCATAATAAAAAAAAACACTATTTGCTTTGCAAAATAGCAAAACAAGATAAGTAAATGTTTTGCTATTTTGATCGAATCTGCATATGGATGAGTAGCTGCATTTATCATTTATTGATATTTCTAATTTTTACACATATTTTAAATAATCTCATAAATCCAATAATTCTATGTTAATTTTAAGACAAACATATTGTTTTAATTTTAAAAGAGCAGTAATGCCGTTGGCAAAGAATTAAAACAGTATATTTTGTGCTATCGATGAAGATATTTTCATTGGTGTTGATTGCGCGTCTCTAGCTGATTACACTACGTAACAAAAATTAAAAAAAAAACCTGCGTTCATGATTTTGTTAATAGTTTTTATTAATATTAGTAGCAGGCTTACGAACTGTGTTTTTACTTTTTTTGGATTGGCTCTAGTTCTTGAGATAAACGAAACTTAAGAAATTAATGAAAAAAAATTATATGACCCAGTTCCAGTTGTATTAATTTAATTATTCCTCAATTAGTTTCGTTGGTTTAAATATTTTATTTCCCTTGCAAGAGAGCAAGGGCAGCCGATTAAGTCGGGTGAGTTTATACAACTAAACATTAATTCGACGACTTCGCCTAAATACCAGAAAACTCTAACAGTCCCTGCCAGCCGCTGCACGTTATCGACCGCGTGACTTGTAAATGCAATTCGACAATTTATACTATACTAAAAACCCTGTTTTATATGTTTATGGGACAGTCGTGCAAGAAATGAACATTGGATTAGAAAGGACTGGCCGGTGAGAGAAAATACGCTGGTAGGAACAGCAAATGTGGTTCATGACCAACTGATAAGCCGAGAAAAAATCATTCTTCCACCACTTCCCATCAAGCTTGGGCTAATGAAACAGTTCATCAAAGCCCTTGATAAGACAGGTGACTGTTTCGAATATGTGGGCAAAAAATTTCCAGTCCTTAGTATGGAAAAATTAAAAGCAAGAGTCTTCGATGGTCCTCAAATTCGTACCCTTCTAAAAGACACTGAATTCTTAAACCATATGCCACAAATTGATTCTGAAGCCTGGCTAAGCTTTGTTAATGCAGTCAACAATTTTTTGGGAAATCATAAATCACCAGACTATACAAAACTAGTTGCTGATATGCTTCTCAATTTTCGCAAACTAGGAGCTAAAGTGAGCATTAAATTACATTATTTACATAGTCATTTGGACAAATTCTCGGACAACCTAGGCGATTGCAGTGAGGAACAAGGTGAACGGTTCCACCAGGACATAAAAATAATGGAAGAAAGATACCAAGGTCGATGGGACGACCACACGATGGCAGACTACTGCTGCTGGAACTTAATACGGGATTGTCCAGAGCAACGACATCATAGGAGGTCTTACAGAAAAAGTTGTTTGTAATTTTTTTAAAATTAATTAATGAAAAGAATATATTTTTTTTTATTTTTGTATTATTTTTATTCAGGCGCGCAATAAAAATATAATTTAAGGCCATATTGGTATTTTTAATTAGGTTTTTTCGTGAAATATTTAAAAGTCTTTATCTGAAAAACTAGAGCCAAATCCACAAAACGGATATTATTTTCGTAATCGGCGCCCCCAAATTACCCTAAATCGACTTAAAAATCTCCGCCTGCAAAATTTTGTTCCGCAGTGTTATCTCTACAGTTTTTCAGTCGTCTTTGGTGCAATTTCTTGTGACTGTTTTTACTGAATAACGAAATCGTCTCAATCCAAACAATATTTATCTAATTGAAAGTCTCAAATTTGATGACTCGAGATAAGACTGAGTTACTTAACACTGCCATAAATGCTTAAATAATCGAACAAAGGAAGGTGAATTCATATAAGGCAGAGTTGAGTTAACTCGCTTGCATCACTGAATGAAAAAACTATGTTTTTGTTGTAATTCTAGCTGATTCTCACTGTCATTAGTTACATTTTTAGTACAGATGTTTGTTGTTGTACGCTCAACACCACCTGGTATGCATTCGCCTTGGAACGAAGTGATCAACTTCAACATCACTCGCAACAAATGTAACCAGATGTGAGTTCTTATATTTTTATTCTTCGACGGTGTTCAAATCGGAAAAGTCGGTCCATAAGTTTCGATAGTGAGGTTATGCAAAAGGATATCCTCTTCTTTGGAAATACCATTCGAGGAAGGAGTTGACTTGAATTGCTGATTCTAATTTGGCGTAAGTTAATATCTAAAAGTGGGAATTCCAGACGCATGCTGTTGAGCTCGAGCAAATTCACTTAAGCGGTTACAGCGCCAATCAAGAAGAATATTAATAATTAGCTCACGCGAACGATGTTTTTGCACTAGCGTCAGGAAGATTTCTCCTGCAGGTCTGTGGAAATCTAAAGAGAATCCTTGATATGATTGATGTATGGTCTTTTTGTCAACCCCAGCAAGACGACCCTGGTATTGGTTACGAGGAAAAGAAAATTGGTAGTTCTCAGTCTTACGGTGTGAAATATCTGGGTGTAGCCCTTAATAAAAAACCACTTGGGAAGCTCAATTCGAATTCGAAGGTAAGTGGAACGTTGAAGGCTTTCGGACAGCGTCGGAGCACCTTTAGTAAGATTTGGGGTCTGAGAGCAGCTGTGGTACTTTGGGTATACACAGCCCTAATCAGACCAATCATCTCATATTGTGCTGTAGTTTGGTGGCCTTGAACTATGGTTAAATCCACTGTGTCTGCGTTAAACAGGCTTCAGATATGGGTGTGTATAGGAATCCCGTCGTCATGAGCACGACATCTAGACTTATTTGAGAACTCCGGTCACAGAAAATTGTTTGAAAGGTTGTCAGAGCAATACCCTTTGATACAAGAAAACAATGGATACATCCATGTACTCTGTTGGAAGACTCAGTGAAAACTTTTCTTACTGACCGCTCCAAAACAGAAAATTGGACTGGAGCTGGACGGCCCAGCTGGAGGGTGATTCCAGATGCTTTTCTGCTTTAGTTAAAATCACAACGGTTTAAAAATCGGAGGTATTTATTATACTTAAGGTAGGGGAATAAATAGTTGGCGAAGAGTAGCGTGAATACCAAATCAGAGTCTGCTGTGATAGCCAAACTGCACCAAAGCCTTGGAGATTGCTCCCAGCTCTTCAAAAATTTTCCGAGAAACCAAGTTGAGTCTGAACTCTGTTAGAAAATGGACTAAGGTTGTAGGTGCCGTGGCACAGCGGTGTTCAATTTAATGAATTGGCTGACTAATTGGCTAATTGCGGATCATTGGCAGACCACATTGGACCACAGTCAATTTCAGGGCCAAACATAGCTGCAGGGACGGTAAAGAGCATCAGAGATGTCATGCATAAGACGCATTAGGACCGTTGGTGCACTTCCGACACCTGCAAAACAATCAATAGAGAATAATAAGTTACGAACCCAAGTTGGGTTGATTAGAGGACAGAATTCATGGAAAAAGTACATAGTCGCCATAGACATCATCGAGGACCCGATGTACGTCTGTAGGATGAGTATAGCACAAAGCATTTCCTTTGTATCTCTCCTGATTTTTCTAGGCTGATATGGAGTATATTTGGGTCAGACGTATTGAGCAAGGAAAACGTCTATTATTTATCTCTCGGAAAGAATCTTAGATTTATAAAAGAGTTTGGAAGATTTGTCGAGGACAAATGAAGTATCGGCCCCACCTTTTCCCGTATTTTTTCCACTAACTCTTCTTCCCTTCATCCTTCCTTGGTCAACTATGCCAGAGTGCTTGGAACGAACCCCGATTTCGGATTTCCGGATTTCCTACCTCAGTCTCATTCCATTAAATTTCAAGAATATTTTTGTACTTGCCAACTATTCCATCCACCGGGCTCAGCATAAATGGATTGATGCTGTGTCAAATAACAGATTGCACGATTTGTGGTTATATAAAAGCAATTCAAAAGAAATAGTTTTCTCTTAGTAAGAGTTGCTCGGATAAATTGCCAGCTTTAGCATAAATCTACACTGATAATGTTATCAAGAAATGAGAGTGCTGGAAATTACATACCAGAAATATATAACTGAAAAAAATATTGCTCCCGTTGATAGTTGCGCCCACAGTAGCACTCAGCAGGTACTGTTTTTTATGTGAATTTTCCACTAAGTGAGTGTAAATATTGGCGTACGTGTCAATGCATACATACATACACATACGTGTGTGAGTAATAAATAAACGCCGATACAGCTATGTACTATGTAGTCGCACAAAAGGTTCAATGAAAAAGTTGCCGCAATGCAAGTTGCAACTTCAACAGCGACGTGGATAACAAAGCGTGGCAAGGCACTACAACGAGAATACTTTCAGAGGCGCGTATTGCTTTGGTTCCCCATATATGTATGTATGTGTGTAGGTGCAGATGTACATAAGTATGTGCGGAGGTATCATGTATGCAAATGTGTGCATATTTGAGTTTCATACGATTTACGCCTTAAGCCTGAGATTTCCAATTAAAACATTTTTTGCTTGCTTACCCATTCATTCAACGACTGCCGCCGTCGCCGTCGCCGTTGATATCTTTTGCTTAAACCATTCAACGTTTGCTCACTCACTCCGCTTCTTATTCCATTACGGCAACTTGCACACACAGACTAAATTAGGGCGCGCGCCAAAAATTAAGGCAGAGAAGCGAGCGCCACGGCCGCCCCCATTTCATAGTTGGCGCTTTACGATGAATGAATGGGAATAAATGCAATCGCTTTTTGTGTTTGCGAATGAGCAGAATGTGAGTGTGTGTGTGTGTGTGTTTGTGTGTGTGTATTAGCTTGAAGCGAAGCTATCTGTCTGTCTGTATCTTTACAAAATTTATATCCAGCCTGCACTGCACTGTCTGCGTATGTGGGTATGCTTATCACGTACGTGTGTGTATGTGTGAGAGTGTGTGTGCGTGTGTGCTGGTGCATTTGCGTGCATATGTTGCATACCAATGCAATTATGAACTTTAATCGAAAAACTTTTTTTCCATCAGTCATTAATTTTGCTTCATTTTGCTAGTGCGTATGCCGTAGGCGTTTACGCTGACTTTAGAGGTGGCATTAGCTTGGTTGCCGCTCTGACTCTCGGATTCAAGATTACCACATATCATCCGGGTTGACTTCCTCATCGCTTTCATTTCGTTTGACATGTTGTCGCTACTGACTTACTGGCAATTGTGTTTGCGAATGCCGCCAGTCGACGACGAGTCTGGCGGCGGTAAATTTGCTTTGCACCATCTGCTGAGCTTTGGCATAAAGCATTATACATCTACTTACCCCCCGCTCCCTCTCTATGTACATATTTACATACTGGAGCTATTTTGTAAATCAACGCAGTCAGTTTAGCAACTACTTTTGAGTGACTTTGAATGCGAAGGAGGCACGCGTGTTGGCATTCGAACATAGATACTGCATTTTGTTTGTGTGGAGCAGAAGATTAACAGTACACATTTGCTTGCGTTCTCCATCCACTAACCCTGTTGGAAATATAATTACTTTAAAAGCAGTTTAAAAAACAGTTTTTTACCAACTGCAGTCGTTGAAATTTTGTCTTTTCTCTTGTAAGTTGCTAACTTTATTAACATTGCAATACCCTAGAAGCAAGTTAATTATCTGACGCAGTATTTGATTTAAACTACTTTTAAATATTTATGTTTGAAAGAAAAATCATAAAAAATTCGTTTTTTGAGCTGCTATAATTTTTTTTTCTAACTACACATTTGAAATTAACTTTTCTTGCAAACTATTTTAAAGCTAGTCAACTTCCAAATCTGCCCATTTCCAATTAATTAAAAATACGTACATATCTCTACTTTAAAGTAATTATAAAATTTTAATTTTCGTTTGAACACAAATACATTTTAATTTCAATCCGATATACACAGAGCTAAAAAGTTCATTTTTAATTAAAGAGATCGACGTCTAAAAAGCTTGAGTGCGCGAGGAAACAAAGAATCGAAGAAATTTTAACTAAAAAATCTTCTTAATGTTAGTTTGAATTTCTTCTCAAATTTATTGAAAAGAAAAAATGGCTGAAAATAAGGAAATAATTTATTGTTTTTGCATGGAATTTCGTTCAAAAATATGCAGGTCCCTTCGTTTTTATGTTAAAAATCATATAAAGGAAATTAATAATTCTCACATTTTAACTAAAATCTATTGAACTTTTTAATAAGGGAAACTTTTTATTTAAAAACAACCATTTTTAATTCAAATTTTGCCTTCAGCGTCTTAACATGCCCTATGTACATTTTGACTAATTTACTTTGTATTGTTTTTTGTAAGGCGAATTGATAGAAGGCGATGGCATAAGAGCAGGTGATTTGATTTTTTTTTATTCAACTACATGTATTTTGTTTTTGCTTTTGCGTATGAGCTATCAAAAGCCGTAAAAGCACAAACAAAATCTATTTAAATTTTGACAACTCTTACGCAGAAACAAAAACAAAATACATTGGAATTTTGTAGTTGTATTTATAAAACCACCTTGTATGGATTCGCCTTGGTTTTTAATTTATTAGTATGAATACTGTTCTTTGGATTTTTTTAATTTCCAAATGAAAATTTTTGATTTACTACTTATTTATTATTCTAGAAGTTTACAAGGAATTGAGTTTTAAAAATTTCAAAAATAAAATATGATTTCATAATTTGGGAAAACTAGTTTTTATAAATACTGCTTTTAATTGTTCTTCTATCTTATAAACAAACATGGTAAACCCCTTATAATAATACCTAAGTACTTAAAATTATTGCAAGTATCTAAAATGCACTTAAACAAATTTAGTTGCCAATAATTTAAAATTTAGTTGCCAATCATTAAAATTAAGAGGAGATTCTAATGAAAACTAAGATTCCTTTTTTAATTATAATGAAAAATCTTTCATCTTGATTTTACAGATTATCTACTAGATTTTATTGAAAATTGTTTTCATCTTGATTCAATGGGTCTCCTTCTTAAAGGCATTGAAAAGTTTGCTTCTTAATTTTACAGATTATCTTCATGATTTCATTGAAAAGACATACCCAGTCATAATAAGAACGGATTCTTATTGGAAAGAAACCATAGAGAAATCAGCTAAATTTTGTTCTGATTTATAGAACATTTTAAGTGGTATTTGCGCTCTGTGTAAAAATATAAAATAATTACACCACTCTTCCGAGCATCAATTCTAGAAACTATTGTGAGTGTCGATTTTTTGTTCAATTACATCCGAAAATAGCGTCCTTGCAACACACAAGAGAGATAAATCGGCAACTCCGGCAAACGAGGGTAAAAGAAGAGTGAAATAAGGCAAGCGTCGAGTGCGTCGAGTCGGAAAAATAATTAATTAATTCCACGAACTGCAACATTTTCTTTTATTTCATACTTAAACCTTCATATTAATAAAGAGTAAGTTTGCGAACTATAATAATATAAACGAATTGGTGTTGTTTCATTTCGAAACGGAATCCGGACAACATAAAAGGTTAAGACTATTTTACTATTTTACAGGCAAAAATTTTCAACAAAAAAAATCAGGTGTTGCGGAGGTTACTATGTAGATTCTGTGCTCAAACACATATTTTCTATTATTTTTTTGTATGTGTGGTATTTTGAAATTACGCTAATTTTATAATCTTTTTTTGGTGTATCACTTCGTAAACAATTTGGAATTGCTCAGCTATTAGGTGCGTACATTGCGTATCTTGTTCGAAAGCCAACCAAAATTCGCTTTTAGCGACATAAATTTTGTGGGATTGGTTTAAAAATTGCTAGCCAAAATTAAGTGAATTTCTAAGATTTTTTTTCAATTTATCTTTAAAGAAATAGCTTAAATAAAAACCTTAAAAAATGGCGAAAATTCGAAAACAAATTTTTAATTCAAAACTTAAGAAAATAAACAGTTTCATTTCGATCGGTTATAACAAAGCATGCTTTAAACCAGATATATACAAGAAGCATTTATCTACATAATAAAAATTAATAAAATTCACCTTTTTATAAAGATATACGTAAAATTTATTGAAAATATATTTTACTATAGAAAAGTTATAATAATATACTTAGATCAAAATAATTAAATTTAGACTGTCAAATGAAGTTTAAATTTGGTTTGTCTACCTTTTTCCGACTGGGAAGCGTACAACTCCGTATGTGTGTGCTTGTGTGTTTGTGTTAGTGAGCTTGCGCAGCTAATTAACTTTACATTAAATCACAACCGGAATTCATTGCAAGCTGCAATGCTGCCAGCAAAGAAATGTTATTTTTTTTTCTTCGTTTGCTTGTGTAGTCATAACTCTTAGTTTACCGTTCTTCACCAACACTCACCGCAGTCATGCGCAAAAACGGCAAGTTATGAAAAATTAAAATTATTATTATTTTTTTTTTTCTACTAAAGTAGAGTTTTCTGTTTTTTTTTTAACTTTCATACATAGTTTCTTTTTCCATTATGGTGTTTTGCAATTATTTACTCCCTTCTGCCTATTTTAAGCTCCAATAATTTCAACACAAGTGATAAGTTACTATTCCCAACTGTATTGCCCCTTAATTTGATAGCAAGTTTTGCTTGAAAGCCCTTCAAAGAAATCTAACTTAACCTAATAACAAATGCCTCAATGAATATGTGTGCGATTTTGTTATTAAAAAGTGAATGTTTGTATTATTTAATAACATATTATGCGACCGCCGTGTATAGAATGCTCGGTGTGTCCCGGATTCAAATCCTGGCCGTGGAAAGTAACATCAAAAATTATAAAAAAAAATTTTTCTAATTACGGTTTGCCAACCGACAGGCAATTGCAAGCCTTCGAGTGAATTTCTGTAATGAAAACTTCTCATTTTTCACTTGTGTTTTATCGTAACCCCCACTAATTCCACTAAATAGTCCTTGATGGCTACATTAATGCCGATATTGCGATCAGCACAGAGTGCTGTCGTTCCACATACAAAAGTCAAAAAAGGTTCCATTGTAGACAAGCCTAGCGTTGGTAGAAATATAAATTCAAATGACGGATTCAGTGGCAGCCTTGGCGACTAATATAAATATAAAAACATTTCAGCGATGTCATATAAGCAGATACCGAAACTAACAGGTCCACATTGAATTAACGGTTTTTATGTATCATTAAATTTTTGGTTTTTGTGATGCATCAATAAGAGAAAGATTTATGTTACAGATTTTAGGGTTAATGACTGTGAGAAATAGGAAAGCTACGCAAGTAAATATCAACCGAAGTTATTTATGAAAAAATATTTTTTGGAAAGGTCAGTTACTAATTAATATTCTGGTATATGCAGAAACACTTATGTTGGTATTAGTCACGTACCTATCTGAATACCGCTGAATCTTTAAGAACAGTAAGAAACTTAAAAATAAAAACAAAGTTTAAAGTTTGAACAGATTTAAAGACTAAAACTTTGATGTTAACTCAAGGTATGACTGGTTTATTTTTCCCCTAGTACAAACCAGGACTTCTTCTTACTGCGGTGGTTTGTTTAATAAACTTACTTAACAAAAAACCTAAAACAATGTTTTGATCAGGCGTGATTTAGGTAAATGGATTTGATCTTTAGCTCTTAAAATCTGATTTACGCAAACAAGTACGAGCTCAAAGTATACGCTTTGTATTTTTTTCACCAATACCTTTTCTTAGGTTCGCACATCATCAATTAAGCAAACACATACGTCAATTAAACAAATTTAAGAAAACTCTTTGCCTAAGCGGTAGGCGTGGCTTATAAAATATAAGTTTCTATTTTACCCGAGTATTTAGTTTCTTTAAGTTCCTAAGGCTTGATTTTGATCGAATATACTTTCACAGGAATAAAGAATTTAATTCATATCCCAAACCGTTTTTGTTTTATTTAAAAAAAAACTTTTGTAGCGTTCCTATTGAAAAACTCTGTAGATGAAAACGAGTTCTGTCAATAAGCATAACATATCAAACACAAATAAATATTCATTTAAAACAATACAACTCGTCGAAAAAATCGAAAACGAACAGTTAGTCGATTAAGTGAAATCGACTATTGTTTTAAGCAACTTTCGCTAATCGATTAATTAATTGATTTGTCACTAACTCAGTATATATATATTGGTTTTTTCTAGCGCGATATCGACACGAACTTCGTAACGCGATGTAAAAATCACTTACATGCTGCTAACAAAGTTTTCATTCCAAAAATAGTAATTTCCTGGTTTGCGGAACTCAATTCTGGGTTTTCACACTCGTTGCCATTTGTCACATTTTCATTTTAAATAAATTTTATACTTGTTTGTTTGTGCTTTAATTCTCGCAATTACTGCTGCCCATTTCACTCATATTGATTTTTATAGCGTCTTGAAATTAAATTGTCACTGTAACAATAAGTACGCAAGTGTGTTAGGCAAAATAAAGGCACATATACATACAAATAAATCCAGCAATGGAACAACAATTTTGAGAAATACGAATAATTAACACTGAATTATTATTCAAGGCATGGGATTAACGCAAAAAAAAAAAACAAATTGATTCAACAATGCTGCAGGCAAACGAACCGAAAATCACTTATGATAGAAGAGATGAGTGGAGTCGAAGGAGGTGCCTGGGGTGGTGATGAGAAGTATACTTATCGCTTGTTAAGTTATCAAAGTGTAATTAATCATTTTCGATTGTGAACTTTTGTGCCCCGAAGCTTTGACTTATATACAGCTACAAACATACATACATACACACATTCATAACTATCTAGATAGGAGTAATGGAAAAACGTCGATTATGTGCAAATTTGCTGATATCAATTTTAATTACCTCACGCACACCAAACACCCACATTCGGGTACCACCAATACTCGAATGCTTGCCACACCGACGCAATCAATTGAAATTAGGCGGTGAGTGAGGTCAGGCCATTGAAATTTATCCTCATCTAATCAGCATCTACTCAATCGCCAACAAACAAGAAAGTAAACAAGCAAATTTTTGATTTAATTATTGAGGTCATAATCGTAATTAGATAAAGGAAGCTACGTAGGATGGAAGGGATGGGTTTGTAGATGTTGCAAATGCGGCACAATATCAGTGAACGAGGAAATTTTCGACATTGTGATTGCTAATTAATGAGCTATGAAAATTTTCGATGCGTTTCTTTTTTCTCCGTTTTTCCCCAAATTAACACAGACTTCAAATCAAAAATATACGATAGACTGTACTTTAAGTGCGGTAGATGGAGAACTGTTAAATTTTTTCAAGAGCAGGCATAGTATTAAAGTTTTGGCTCATTTTTTTGTTGGATGCCAAATTAGGGGTGGTTATAAATCTTCATCAGAAGCGCGCAAAGCGAAGTGAAATTTTTAAAATATTGAAAATCAAAATCAAAATGTTAGTTCACTACGCGTTGCAATAAAACTGGTAGCTTAAAAATTTCATAAAATATACAGCCGACAACCTTCTGTTAGTGTTCCAGAAATGGTGAAGAAAGTGGACGAGCGAATTAGTCAAATTCGTTCTGCTTCAGCAAGAAAGATCGCTAGAGATATGGGTGCGTGCCACAAAACTATGCCAAACATCGTTAAAAAAAATTTGATGATGGTGCTTAGAAAAAAGAAGTGAATTAATTATCTTATAGAGCATTACATGAAATTGAGAGCGAAGAGTAGTGCTCAGTTCAAGGCGAATTCATAGAAGGTTGTGTCAAAAAAATTTTGATTTGATTTTTTTTTTCATTTCCCTTGCATTTGTGTAGAGATTGTCAAAATTAACATTAGTTGAAAATAAAACTTGCCATTTTGTAAATAACAAATTATTTACACTGGCGATCAAAACCGGAAAAATTGTGATATATTTGTCGTACAAGGTATTTCGTTAAATTTACATAAAACTATAGTTCATGCTATAACAAACCAAATTAATGTTTGAAACCTTATACATAATTTTTACCAATTTTTTTGATTTTTCAAACTTTTATAGCCTATTTAGTTTGAAGGGCCTAGCAACTACCTTTGATTTTTTATATTTCTGTTTTTAATTTTAGCCTTGAAAAGTTTTTATACTAAAATTAAATAAGTTATAAAACTGGACACTCGAAAATCTTCTAAAATACTTCTGAATAATTTTAAAATTAATTTGTTTTTTGCCGGCTCGTTTGTACAAAGCTCCACGTCGGACAGTGCGGACGTTTGCTCAGGAGACGGTTACCGCAGTGTAATGGAAATATATTGGATAAATGTAAATCATTTGTTTTTACTAACGCCAAACACCCCCTTGACCTCGAGCCGACAAAGCACAAATTAAAAATGGAAAGGTCGCTAAAAAGAAAACTTCTCACAAAAAAAAAACCTTCGCCGTTCGGGGTCGGCGTAAAACTGTAGATCCCTCAATTTGTGTTACAACATCAAGACGCATACCACAAATGGTAGGCCAAAATCGGTTAAGCGGTTATAGCGCCAATTAAAGAAAAGAAGAATGAAGGTCGCTAAAAAATCATTATCAATTTTAAAATTTTGATAAACATTTGTTGAGTTTTCTTAAATTTTTTATTACGAGAAGCGATTTTACCGACTTTATTTCGTCAGATCAATGGTCGTTCTCTTCCCCGTATCTAAATCCATTTGATTACTGCATATTGGACCAAATGAAGAATATAAAATAGTCTATATTTTATCTTCTGTTTTTCCGACAGGGTGGAAGGTTGATGTATGTAAATATGCATGTATATTGGAACATTTTTCCGTTATCCCTTGTCAAGTTTGGTTTTGAAACAAGCCGGCGTTGTGATATCTTCAGTGTAATTTTTCGTTCAATATAAAATCCTCGCAAATGGAGCAATTTAAATGACGCTTATAGAAGTTATTGGATATTTTATCCGGACGAATTAGTGTATGCTGCTTTTCCGAAATATTTGGAGCTGATAAAAAAAAAAAACGAGAATGAAGTATTCGATATTAATGATTGAGAATAAGATAGAACGATTGTCAAGAATAAGAGTACTATCACGGTGTACTGAATACTGAAGGTGACGCCTTTAGAAGTACCGCTACTTTGGTTTTGCTGGGTTTGACAATTCTCAACTTCAACTAGACAAAGCTTTTTTCACAAATTAAGAAAAAGAGACACTTTTTTTAGTATTTTGCGAATTTATTTATTAAATGTCTGCCTATAAATTCATAATTTACACTTTAGAACAATTAGAACACGTTTTTCAATGAAATATTGGAAGTTGTTCAATTTTCTCTCTCCCGTATTCTTGTTTACTAAAGGCGAAATCTGTCATTTCACCGCGGGAAGGCGCAATCTTGTATTCTATCATTCTTGGAGTACTATATTTTATTTTCAAACTCTAAAGTTGTGCGTTTTCATCCAATAAAAAATTGTGCAACAGTTATTCGTCGCGCCACCCTGTAAGTGCACGTCAATGAGCTCACGCAAGCGTTTGTCGCCTAATTGAAAATTCATATTCCGGTTATCATTGCATCGCGTTAATTTGCCAATTTGCTGATGCGCTGCATGCCAATGACAACAAATAACTAAAACAACTGCTACGAGTACAACAAACTACTTGCCTATTTCTAAATAAAAGCATCTATGTTGCTGTTGTACTAACTGTGTTGCCACAATGCGAGTAATAAGCAAAATAGGAATTGAATTGCCGAGGATCATTAGTTACATCAGCATACTCGCTGTGTCGTGTTGACAATTGTCACTTGCGTGACAGACACCAATGAGCAATGAGCAATGAGCAACGCACAGCAAGCCGCAAGAAGCATACAACGCGTGGTAGAATGTGCCATTCTTGGCGCTGTTATGCTATGCGGCAATGTACATTGGTGTGAGTGGTGGGTGTAGGCGGTTGTATTGCTGGTATGTTGCATGCGTTGCATAAATATCAATCGCCATTATGGCACGTACGCGGCATGTTTTTTTGTGAGGCAGCACGCGTTGCTTATACTAACTAACACCGTGTTAGTTGCTATTGCTGCAATTATTGTTGTTGCTGTGCGCGTTTACGTCATGCATATAAATGCAATTTTTGACAAGGCATCCAAGAGATATTCTTGCCATACAAAATGCAGCAATAGTATCAAAACGGGGCAAACAGTTTAGAGTTGTGTGTTAGCTTGCCACAAAAATACACTACAGTCAAACGGCACATGCTTGGAGTTGCATATGGAGGAAAGAAGAAGTGTTTCATTGTGTTATATTTGCTCCCTTCAGGACATACTCCATAGATGAAAATCTATTTAAAAAGAAAAGAAGAAGAAAGTAGATATTAACTAGTTCGGAATATAAAATATTTAGATAGAAAAAAGGATCTATCAAATGAAAGAAAAAATGGGAATGCAATTTTTTATGTTGGAATTAAGTCCATTTTGAACAAATCTGTTGTGAATTTCGTGAAACTATCGCAATATGAAGCAAGATATACAAAATCAAAATAGGTTATTTTTTCACCTTTGAATACATAAAATAATATTGCGGTACAACTTTTAAAGAGAGTCAGTCCCGCGCTCCAAGTATGCCGTGGTGCTTTAGTTTGGTAAAACTTTGATTTTTTTTAAACAGAGTGGTCGATATAGTGATATTTTTTTAATTAAATGTTTTTTTAGCCGTGATAGTTTGTTCCACCACGATGTTTTGACAGAGAGCTAGTGTCATATCCCCGTGGAACGAAGCGTATCACGTTATGCTTTAACAACGATGGGAACTAATAATGCAAGGCTAACCATCCGATAATGAAAATCTAAATCGATGTTACTACGCTCACAGTTGACATAATGATTCGTAACTAAACGATTACAAGTTTTAATGTATAAATTCTTTATACAGACTCCGTCTTGAAGGAATTACCAAAAAGTGTTGAGAACTTCAAATGGGGTGAACGGAACGAAGAGTTGCAACCCTAAGGGTTGGAATACGATGGGCTGGAAAACCTGGCGGGATACATCTACCACCAATTTAGAAAGGCATGCCAAACATAAGCGTGGATGGGAGTGACGTCAAAACCCTACACGTGGGTGGACCATTTTAACAAAGGCGGCTTGTTGAAACCAACGTGAGAGGTCATGCAACACGCACGTCACGGCGTTGCAGCAAGTCTTCAATGAAATTAATGGAGACGGGCTGCTAATTACAACAACTATTTGTGAGCAAACTTTGTTAAGGATGGATGCACACATTATTATCCATAATAAAATCCTTTCGCATGTGAATGTTTCTTAAAATAAGAGCTGCAAAAGGAGATAATTAAAGAAAACAACCACTTGGCAAAATAAAATTTGCCTTTTTTACAATTTTAATTATATGAAGATATCACTAGAAAGAGCATTCAAAGGGTTTTTTTTTACTTTTTTCTCGCGACGCTACCTGCCAGATCTTTTCTGTTTCCTTCGTGCTCTCGGCTCAGTTCATTTTAGCTTAGTGTTGAAACGTACTCTGCTGAAAAGTATTTGTTTCCGACTATGTCGTTTGCAGAGAACCTAAAATCCCTTTCAAAGCAATGGAGTATTGTGCTGCTGTTTGGTATACCGTTAAGTTGTGCGACTATAATCAAGCTCGACGTTTATGTTTACATTTGCATTAGTGCACAATACGTAATCGAGTAGGCCTTGTTCGAAATGGAGACAAAAGTGAGTTTTATATCGCGGTTGAAAGGGAGGAAAGGGTTGTAGTAAATGTTTATTACCTTTTCACTCCGAAATGCCTAAAAAAATTTGATAAATTTTTGGTTACTTTTATGACATTCATAGCTTAGCTGAAAATGCTACTACATATTGGGGTCAAAATAACGACACTTATAAAAGCTTTGCATGGAAAATATGTTTGTTGGCTTGTCACCTGTTAATTTTTTTTTTCCTTAAAATGTAATTAAATAATATTCATAGAAATATTACAAAATGGGTGTTAAATGAAAAAAATTTGAGAAACTTAGTTTTGAAAGCATATTTGTGGGTAGCTTTAAAAGTCGAACTCAATTAAATTAAAAAAATGATACAAAATGTTATAATATAAGTGTGAATCGAAAAAGGCTTATGCAAATCTATTTTTGAATAGGTTAAGAGAACTAATTAAATTTTGCTAATTAGGTAACCGGTGGCAGACAAAAGAAGTTTAAGAATCGCTACTTAGATGAGAAAAAATGCTGGGAGATAGATATTTCAATTAACTAAATAATATCAATGAAATATTACGTGTCAAATGGAGAAAGTTTAAAAAAAATCTATTTGAAAAATATTTTTTGTCAGAGTTGCCATCTGTTGAAAATAGTAAATGCAAAGAGATTGTTAAGTTAAATGAAATATTACAATACTGACGAGAAACGAAAAAGCTTAGGAAAAGTTAGTTTTGAAATTACTTATGAAGAGGATTGTCGCAGCTTGAAAAATTACGTACAAATAATTTATATTTAATAATTTTTTTTTATATTAGAAATAATATTAGTGAGTTTTTTTCACAACTTATCTGCTCGTTTGAATTGGTTCGGTCTGGTAAACAATAAATTATAATAGGGAAGCAACGGCAAATTAAGCAGGCAGAGCCGACAGAAAGCGCTTTGTTTGTATGCAATTTATCCTTGTTATCCTTTTCCTTTCCGGGATTTTTCCTATTAAGTTGCATTTCTGACACGACCAGCAATAATATCGGGTCATTATATATATATCCATATTGGCTCGTTTCTTTGTTCCCGACTTGCAAAGGAATACTAAGTAGGAAAACGAACCGCATATAAAGAAACTAACTAACTAACTCGAAAAAATATGCGAGTTAAACCAGCTCGGTAAAATGATAGTAGTGCTGGGAAATGAAAAATCAGCCCAAATACGTGAGAAATTTCAATTTAACATCTGATCCGTTTTTATATTGTTCATAAATAAAATAACTAAAGGTGCATTCGATTCGCCATTTCTTTACTCGCGTTGGCTGAGCTGTGCTCGCGTTCGAACGAATTTGTGTGTGCAAGCAGCAACATAGCTATCAGTATTCCGCGATCGCTCGTACGGTGATACCTCATAAAACTAGTTGAACTCGTTACATTAAATGCTGCAGATACTAGACCAGTTTTAAGCTAAGTATAAACGACGATCATGTGCGCATACATGCTTGCACTTTTTGGTGCATATTCGCCGTTTGTGATGCACGATAATAACAATGGAAACAAACAGTAAAAAGTGTATTGATGCTATTTTATGCCAGATACTTAATCGATACGCCACTCGCTAGCGGATGGCGAAACGAAAACGGCTTTAGTAGCTAACTAAATCAACAAAAAATTTACAATCCCAGCTATTTTTCGTTCATGAATGGCACAAACCAACTCTTGTGTTTCATGGAAGATGCTAATAGGGTTGCTTTTGCATGTAAAGGAAATGTATCCAAGTTGGGGCATTCTTTTGCAATTCGGGTACAAAGAAACGGGCCTAATATATGGGAAATAAGTAAACAATGACGAATATATGACTGTGCAAATTCCATTCATATAAAATAGTATAATAATTTGTTGTCTATTTGAAACCATTCTAGAAATTCATGCTGTTCAGTGAGAATACATACATACATAGTCAATCTGATATTTATACCTGCATTTAAGAACGACGTAAACTTGCCAGAACCACAAATAGTCAAAGAGATGTTGTTCGAAAATTCTTCATTTTTCCAATTTTACTATATTAACAGCGAAATACGCTGTACGGATAAAACTTAAATTGAATAAAAAATTTACGAGTAAAATCTTTGCAATGTGCTTCTATTTATTGATACCAATCTATTGCCACATTGAAGGCAAAAACAAAAATTCATTCACATACACATATAACAGCTGAATGTAGTATGTACAATCAACATGGTTCATTGTTCGTTCATTCTTGGCTGATTGTAAAATACTTGCTGCCAACCGCAGTCGTAGGCATTTTATTATATTTATTTTTTATTACTTGCAATTTTCTCTAAAATATTTAGTGGCTGGCTCCCGCTCTCATTCACAAGTTTTTATTTGAAATTTTTTTTTTTATCGTCATCATGACTTGTGGCATTCGAGTTGCTTTGCGCTTTTCGCCCCATCAAAAAAAAAAAAATAGAAGAAAAATAGAGTTACATATCTACGATATTAACAGACTGTGCGATATGCATAGAGCAAATAACGTTAAAAATAAAAGTACATTCGAAATACAAAATCATTTTGTTATAAATACATAAATACATACATACATACATACGTACGTACATGTTTGCATATTTATGTCATGCGCTATGTTTCTATACGAGTATAAATATTTCTGGTTTGCGGATGAGCACGACAACTGGATTTTCTACAAAAGTTAGTGTGGGTTAAAAATTGTAGGCCTGTTGTTGGCAGCACCGTCGCAAACGTCATGCTTGGCTTTATCAATCTGAGTTTTTTATTTGTTAGCCGTTTATTTGTTTTGTATATGCACCAACCGACTACTGCTGACTGCCGCCGCACGAGTATTTTAAACAAATTTTCTAAATCAATATTTAAGGAATGTGTTTTGAATGCGAAATTTTATTTGAATTTGGTGCGCGAGTTGACAGCCGAGCACAACATTCAGGCAGGCAGGCAGGCTGCCAGGCAGTGTGACAATCAGTTTTGTAAAGCAACAGCACAAAAATGTTGAAAAAATCAAAAAAATAGAAACGAAAGAAAGGATTGTGCGCGACTGTTACCACAAATTGTGGGATTATTGAAAGCCGTGGGCTTAGGATGTCAATATGAGAAAATAGAATGAGCGTATTACCCACGTACTCGTATTTTAGAGTACACATGCAATCATATTGACATATTAACGTATGAAAGTTGGCTGCATTTTTTCGCAACTACATATGTATATACTTGGAACAGGTTTATGAGCAAATGAGTAATAAATATAACTTCCTTACAAAGGTGATATATGTTTTTTATCATAAGCCTTATTATTTGCTAAAAGTGTGAACCGGTTTTTATTATATTATGTGCACAAATAAATAACATACTACATAACAGTCGTTGACCTAAGTAATTAAGAAGGGATATAAAATGGCGCAGATAACAGTTCTATTAAGATAGCACCGAGTTTATTAACCGGTTTGTTTGTTTACGTTTAGATACAAAGTTGTGTGAATTAGAAAAAGGTATATTTTTCATATAACAAAGAGAAGGGTATGCATATCATCCTAGCAGGCAATGCGATTTTTTATGGTATTAAATATAATCACCGTTTTTTACCTCTTCGTTATGCATGGACAAGAGACAGTAAATAAGAAAAAACATTTACTTAGGGGCTTATGTTGTTCCATCATACTACAGTAGAGCTTATTGGTTTAACCCTGCTGTTAGGTTAAAAAAACTTACGAATCTTAGGTTAGAGGACCATTTGGTCCATACTGCAGTTTTCATACAAAATAACAATTTAATCTTAGTCTTTATATTTAGTTTGGTTCAATACTTGCTAAATATTATTATTTTATTATTTACTCAACTCTGGTAAAACCCAGCACCAGTGGCCTGCTCTAAAAATGCTTCTAGTTCAGGAGCTCGAAAGCGAGGAATTTGTAGTTGCTGCAAGTCTAAGTCTGATGTAAAATGCTCCATTTGCAGTGCGTTTATTTGCAAAACCAACCGAAAAACATTTTTTTGCTCATCATGTAGTGCCAAAAAATATCGAACAAACTAATAAATACTTATTTTTGGAAAATTAATGTAAATAAAATCAAAGAAAATATACTATGGACCAAATGGTCCCTTAACCTAAGATTCGTAATTTTCAATTTATCTTAGTCCAGTTTTAAGTCAGAGAATTAAATTTTCGCACATAATATTGTTTTATAAAAAGACCACCTGAGCTGAAAAATTTAGACAGTATATATCACCGTTCCAAAGTTACAAAGAAAACAAAAAAAAAATTGGACCAAATGGTCTTAACCTAACAGCAGGGTTAAGCCCGATCGCCCGGCTGATAGAAATTCGTTCCAAAATACCAAAACATCTTCATTTTTAAATCAATAATCCTATGCCAGAGCCACGCCTAATTTCATTATCTACATGATCAGGGTTGCCTTTTCATTTTATTCTTCCAACATTGGCAGGTTTTTTTATTAATTTTAAATAAAACGTAGAAGTGACCATGGTATCATAACTTTATTCACTTTACGGAGGCTTGGTACACACATTGCCCTCGACCCAAGGTAGACTGATATTGCAAATGGGCGAATTTGGATAGTAAGCTTACTTACTCGTACTTACTTAATTGGCGCTATAACCGCAATTTGTAGTGTGCGTCTTAATTTTGTAACACAAATTGAGGAACTTACAGTTTTACGCCGACTCCAAATGGCGAATGTTTTTTGTGAGATGTTTTTTTCATGGCAGAAATACACTCGAATGTTTGCTTACCGCTGTTAGAAAAAACTGTTTCTATAATTTTTAGATGTTACTTGCCCCGAGCAGCATTCGACCCCAGGATCCACCGATACCTTCACGTCCAGATAATTCAGTTATTTCATGAAAATAAAAAGAATGTAACATTTCAGTAACTGTAAAGGATAATAGGCTCAAATTTGATATAGAAAATTCGGATTTAGAATACTAATTTTTTTTTTTTTGGAAGAATATATCTATAATTATAATATATCTTCGAAACTTCGTTATGAAACTCTACCAAATTTGGTACTAATTTTACATTTTACCTAAGAAAGCACAATTTCGAAAATTATTGAATTATTAAAGAAACACGTTTACAAATATTTCATTAATGAATATTACCTAATAATATAATAATAATTTGGCGCTTACGCATTTAAGCCTAATGTTTGGATGAACTTCTCCTACAATTTTTTGTGGCAAATGATTTTTGTGAGAAGTTTTTTCATGACAGAAAACACTTTTCTATAATTTTTTGATGTTACTTGCCCCAGCTAGGATTTGAACATGGGGCCCCATCTAATAAAGCGCCCTCAGGCTACACACTCCGCGGTGGCGGCATTCTTAAGAAGAAAGTGATTTTAAATTTTGCGTCGCTGAACAGGAAGGAAGCGTTTTCGCGTTATAGACGAAAGAAATGTTTTTTGGGACATTTTGTAGTTATTTACTAAAAACTCCAGAATAAGAAAGAAAACTAATCTTCCATGGCAACTGTTTTAAAGTACATTTAACTTTTTCATTTTGATCTTCAGTTTTTCCGACAGGTTTAAAATGTGATGTATATTCATACAATTTTCCGTCATCTCTTGTTTGGAGACAAACAAGTTTCGGTGATTGAAGCTTGGGAAGGAATGGCGGAAAAACTTTACATACATCTACATAACGCGTAAATCGTAATAGTGTATTTTGAGTCGATTAAGGCGTCTAAATGCAGCAACTATGGAGCATTTTGAAAAAAAAAATTTCAATTTTCTTCATTCCCTTTAGTTGATACTCTGTGTAAAAACAACTATAAAAAACATTTCGATGATAGAAAATTTCACTATTAAAATTTGGAATTGAATCGAGAAGAAAATCAAAAAATTATTACAAACTAAATAAAAGTGTCCAATTTAAATTTTTGCTACATTTACTATTTTAATTAAAAACCTGCCAAAAATTTATTAATTTCATGTTGCAACAAACAGAATGTACATTTGACTGATATAGATTTCGGTCTGCTAGTTATGAAAATTGCACGTGCATTTTTCTCAATATTTTCCAACACTGTTTCACAAACTGCTTTTCCAAAAACGGATCAGAATTTATATAATGATTTTATGCAAATTTTGATGGCCAAAACATTTACATACTTTATGACTTTCGAACAAAAAGGGCAACAAAATTCATTTATTTTCGAGTTTTTTTTTGGCTATAACTGCTAAACCAAGAACGCTAGGTAAATGTTAGAGGACTTTTACGGAAAGT
Organism: Anomoia purmunda; assembly: GCA_951828415.1. NCBI lineage: Eukaryota > Metazoa > Arthropoda > Insecta > Diptera > Tephritidae > Anomoia > Anomoia purmunda. The sequence goes on along the minus strand of OX639993.1, from coordinate 132,450,669 downwards.
ATCACTGATTTTTGTGGTGTTGAACAATCTTTGTAGGACTATCAGCTGATTACTTGAGATCAGTTTAAAATGCGCCGAACTAAATGCAAAAATTTATGATAGTTAACAAAAAGGTGTTCTGACAAAACCGGTGAATCCACCATAAACGTTTTGCACAAGTATTTTACCCTAAACGCATAGGCTACAATACACAGTGGTATAACTTTTTCTTTGCTGGTTAAGAAGTTATAGCTAAAAATATTTTTAAAAAGTAAGATACTTTCTCGATTTCGAAGCCCATTTTTGACAAAAAAAACTGGCTCTAATAGTAATAGACTCTATTAAAATGTAAATGTTTTGGATATCAAAACTTGCGGAATTTTATGTAAAAGTTAGTTAGATATTGGGACAAATTTATGAAAAAATTTCAACAACCTGTTTCTCAAAATCTAGCCGTGATGAAAAAATGTCTCCGCCATTTTCAGAATCAGCGGATCCAGAGCCATGTAATAGGTAATTTTAAATGTACGTCAAATGATAAGTTGTTGGCAAATTTTCAAAAGAAAAAGTGAATATATGTAGCTAACGTTTATATCGACCGCTTTTATTTAATTTGCACTCAATTTTATATTTTCCGCCCGATTTCGGTGCACTTTCTTTCCACACTTTGACAAAAAAAAATTGTCTTTCAACAAAACGCATTTAATCGTTTTTAACAAATTTTATCAACTAAACAAAATGAATAAAAATTAACAATTTTTGAAAGGCTCAAAAATTGCTTTATTGTTTTAATTGAAACGCGCGTAACAAAATAAGTAAAATGTCGATTTAGACAAAGAATGTATTAACATAAAGAAACTGCATGTACCTTTAAAATGTTGTCCAAGTTTTGTCTGCTATCCTGTAGGGTTTTGGGGCAAAACTGAAAAAGGACGTTAAACACAGAAAATTTATATATAAATTTTATATATAAAATCCCGAAATTATGACTATTTTTTTTTAAATAAAAATTAATGTTTTTCTTTCAAAATACATTAATAACTATATGCAAAAATATATTTATTCAAAATCACATAGGGAAACCTTTGATCTGTTATATAAATCGTTTTAAGATATTCTTCGACACATGAAGTTGGCATCCCTGCCCACTGCGGGTTATAACTTTTATAAAAAAATCGAGCAGACGATATTTGTTTAGATACATATTAAATATTTGAATTTTGATTTAAAGAACAGATGCATATAACATTCTTTAATAATCTGCATCCCGTTTCAATGTTCATCTATGCAAGGATTCGAATATTTACTGTATGATTTTAGAAACTTAAACCTCGTGTATTTTTTTAATACATACAATAAATTTATCATATTTATAACTGTCAAGTAAATAAGTATTATCTTCCACCTCAGTTGACTACGATTATTTGAATGTATTTGAAATGATAACTTCTGAACTAAAGGAAAAAAATGTGGATGCTACTCATATTGATTATGCAATTCACTCAACCACCGCAATCGCTTTCTTATTCAAATCAACTTCAACGAACTGAAAAATCCAATAGCAAACTTAGCCATCACTCATTCGATCCCATGGTCACTTTATCAAGACAGTTTCCGCAGTCAATTATGACATGAAAGTCTCGAGTGCAACGAAACGGAGGTCGCGTGCTTACCAAACAAAAAAAAAAAAAAAAAAACATGTGAATTGAAAATTGCCTAAAATTGATACGTTACTCACCGCTTCCGTAAGCGTAAAGATGGATGGTCAGAGCGAGTGGAAGTGTCATTGCAAATCGAACCCAACTTACATTAGTTAGACATTTTTTCCATTCAGTTGTGAGCCTATAAGTATATAGTTATTTACGCATGGATGGCGAAAAGGCCTACATATATTTTTTTTTCGCAAATAAATTTTCGGCATAAATTTTTAAAGCCCATACGCACATGCCACAACCTACTTATTCACATATCTACATGTGTATAAATTTATGTTCACCCTATAGTAAAACTTACTAGTTCTATACTGGCTTACTTCAAGTTTGCCCGGCAAGTTAACTATGTACTTCATTTTCAATATTTTTTTTCACGTAAGCAAATCATATTTTTAGCATGGCAATGTCGAAAGGAATATCATATCAAACTTACGTAGATATAAATATAAAAAGTAGTATATTCAAGCAGGTTCTGTAATTCACTTCGGAGTGAATATCAAGTAAATTCACTTTCAATCCGACATTTAATGTTCTGTGTTTCACTTTCCCTTTTTAATTTCCACCTTTCTTTCTAAAATGGATTTCGAGTGAATTTGCATGTTCTGGAAAACGAATTCTCATGAAAAAATTCTATTTACATTCACCTCAGTTTGAGTTCGGGGACTTGGAGTAAAAGGGCAATGTAAGTAATTTAAAATTGAAAATAAGGTAGTTTTAACCACTTTTGAAGGGGAAAATACCAGAATACAACGCAGGGAGCAATCCTCCTTTAATTTATGGAGAAAAGCTTCAACACCATCAGCAAAAATATTATCAAAAATCAACGCGAATTTTTCGCCATCCTTCTCTATAGCTTTTTGAAAGTCACTTTACGCCGGAATGGATATTTTCTTCAAATTGGGAATCACAACGTCCAGCAACATGATAAATGCAGTTTTGTTGACCCTATAGTTAGATACAAATTAATAAAACTGGTTTATGATATTTGCATCAACCGCGATCATCAATAAACGTATTCATCTAAATATCTACACAAATTCAGACATTCAGAATAGTCCTGAATGATCCTTCTTCCTCTGAAAGTCTAACATTTTCTATAAAAATGGCCGCAAAAGTTTTTAATGCATTAATTTTTTAATTTTTTCCAAAAAATCTATTACTTATTTTGTATAAATTGACAACCCTCAGCTGTTTATGTAGTTCCTTTCTAGGGTGAATCAAAAACGAGCTCTAAAATGAACAAAAAAATCGGATTTCTGAACGGCAAAACTAAATTCAATCGGTTTAAGATACATTTTCATATTTACTTTCGGATTCGGATTCCTGAACCTGCCTCATTGTTTACTGTAGCATTGTGGCATCTCACATTTCACACACAGTTATATTCAGGGTACACAAATGGGCATCAGCTGATTCACAATCCACATGTTCTAAAGCTCTGACGTTTGCGTATACAATATTACATTTTCTCCTTCTGTGCTCAACCGCCAAACTTGTAAGTCTCATTATTTAATAAAGATATTATGTGATTCCACTTCATCATTCTCCAACCAGCAGCGATAACCCTAGAATGCTCTGCTGTGTCAGCTCATCAGCCATGCATTTTCCTGTTATTTATTGCTTTGATTTGGTACCCAAATCAATCTGCTAAGAAAATATTAAGATGCGGTCAAAAGAGATCTCGGACAATATGCATCCAACTTCGATTTAACCATTGAAGATCCTAAGTCCTTGATTTCCGCATACCTAACAGCATAAATAACGACATGTCTAAAAGTGAGTAGCCAGTTGGCTGCTCCTCCGTTTGAATTACACTACAGTGGTCTGGAGTCCTAAATTTTTTGCTGGCGCAGAGCTTCTTCCAAAAACTTCTACCAGCAATATTTCCATTCAGCTTCGATCTGTAAAGAGGTTCACTAGTCCATTTGCATTAACTGATAAATTATATACATACATATTTGAAAAAACTGAATACCAATTCGATAAGTTCAGACTAAGGATTTTCGTTTAATGAATTTTCAAATTCTACTTCCTCCACCAAAGACTCTCTGTTGTAAATTATCTTTACGAAAGTTTGATTTTTTTTTCATAGAGAATATTGCGAAAAGTTTTTTTCATGGAAAAAATTCACTCGGATGTTTGCCCGTCGAGGGGCGATCGCGGGTAGAACACAGATTTTTTCTAATTTTTTGATGGTACTTACTCCTGCTGCCATAGGGGTACCCCCCGCCAGTGCGCTAGATTTGCTCTTTGGAGGTGGCTTCATTTTATTTCATAAAATAGAAGAAGTTTTCTAAAGAAATCCATTATTCTAGGAATGTGAGTAAATACAAGGTGGCGCAAAATTAATCCTCCTATCAGAAAATGCTATAAATTTTGCGATTGGCCCCTAATGTCAGTTCTGTTTTGACATTTGTGTAGTAAACACATGCGAAATACACGTTAATAAACAATGTTACGCTACACTGCTCCAGAACGCGGAATATTGCTGACTATTTATTTGACCAATAATCGGTCGGTGACTTTGGCACAACGTGAATTTCGTCGCAGATTTCCTGGCCGTCCAACGCCTACTGGTGAAACACTGCGACGTTTAGCCGCTCGCCTCGAAGAGACTGGCACAACACGAGATGCTGCCAGGCGTGGCAGACCCCGGAGTAGACGTTCTACAGAGAATATTGCTGCTGTAGCCGAGGATGTCATGGAAGCGCCGTCGACATCGACCAGACGACGTGCCACGCAAATGGGCATCAGTCGACGGTCTTTACAGCGAATTTTGGTACATGATTTGAAGATGTTTCCGTACAAAGTTCAGACGGTGCATCAGCTGTTAGCTGCTGACCGCCAATCGCGTCTAACATACGCTCAAGCGATCCTTAATCACCACCAAGAGGAAGATGATTTTTCATCAAAAATAATCATGAGTGATGAGGCCCATTTTCATCTTAGCGGGTACGTAAATAAGCAAAATTTACGCTTCTGGGGCACTGAAAATCCGCGTGTAACCCACGAAGAGCCATTACACCCGCTCAAAGTCACTGTATGGTGTGCTGTTTTCGCTGGAGGAGTCATCGGACCTTTTTTCTTCGAAGACGTCGCGGGCCAAACGGTTACTGTGAATGGTAAGCGCTACAGAGCAATGATCAACGAGTTCTTTTTGCCGCAACTTGATGAATTGGGATTGGAAAACATGTGGTTCCAACAGGACGGTGCAACGGCACAGACTGCACGTGCCACAACCGATATGCTGAAGGATGCATTTCCCGGGCGCCTAATCTTCCGTTTTGGCGATTTGCACTTTCCAGCAAGATCCCCTGATTTGACCGCTCCAGACTTCTTTTTGTGAAGCTTTTTGAAGTCGCGGGTTTATGTCAACAAGCTTCAGACTCTTGCAGCTCTTAAAGAGAATATCCGTCAAGAATGTGAGGACCTATCGCCGGAAGTTTTGGCCAAAGTGATGGAAAATGCCATAAAAAGGGCTCAAATGACAATCAACTGTGGCGGCGACCATTTACATGACATCATATTCTCGACTTGATGTAAGAAAAATTAAAAGACCAGATAAAAATAATCCACAAGAAAAATCAAAGTTTTCCTTTTTTTTTTTAAATTACAGCCAAAAAACATCGGAAGGTTACTTTTGCGCCACCTTGTATGTATTTAATTCATAAATAGGATTATAATTTAGAATTATAGGACTTCAATGGAATTATTCATTCAAAGAAAAAAACTCGCCCTATACTCCGTTTACATCTACGTTTAAGTTTCGATGTATGCTAAGTGTTGCCAATCCATTTACTTGGTTTTCAGTCATAGTAGACCGCAGGTAATTTTTCAGTTGGCACAGTAGTGAAACATAACGTACGTTTGTCGATGTTCGTAACTGGTAGAGCCGCCGATATAAGCAAGATTTGATGAACATCAGAGAAAACATTTTGGATATTTGTATCCAAAATTCATATTCGCCACAATTTTACTACGTCGACAAATACTTCCGCATTATCGTCATGCAAAAACGCAGATTATTTTTCAAATAATTTCTTGCAGACTTCTTCATACAGATTTGGCATTTTCGATAAAAAACAAACCACATACTAATTCGAAATAATAATCTTCAAAGAGATCGTGATTTGGAGTTTGCAAAACTCCACTCAATGATGAAGGCAGATAATGAATTAAAGCGATCACTTGCACCAAAATCTGAAAGTCTAAGGTTTTAATCGCTCTTCCGTAGGATAGATTCAATTTAGTCCCTAAACCATCTTGAAGGTTTCCGTTTTTAGAAATGGCATCTTGAAGTGCGAACAATTTAACTAATAGATCTCCTGTTAGTCAATATGTCGACTAATCGGTTAATAGATAAGCAAAAGACTTTACCTAATCGACTAACACTTTGCTTTTGGCCCTTTAACTAACCGCCAATTAACAACTTGTCGATTACTATTTTTCGACAAGTTGTTTCTTTCAATACATATTTATGTTTTACATATATGTGTTTGAATGTTTGTGCTTATTGACAAAACCTGATTTCAACCATAGTAAAGTTGTTTATGAATTTATTGCAAGCAACTGTCACTATTCGAATAATTTCGTTTAGTCGATTTTCAGATTACTCGATGGAGAGCGGTTAGTCGAAAGTGAACGGTTAGTCGAATCTAAAATGTTGATAATCGTCTAGTCGGAGGAATTTCGGAACTTCCACAAATCGCATGTATGCCATATTAAGAATGCTAAATAGTTATAAGTTATATAAAAATAATAAGTGTACGATTGTAAGCTTGTTCATACTTACGTGATCGTGCACGAGACGAGTTCGATTTAGCAAAATTTGTAATTCAATTTGACAATCATTGAATATAATTACTTTATGAACAAATAAACTTTATACATAAAGTGTAATATACAAACCTGTTCAGCATTTCGATTCAGTTTGAAAAGTAAAATTATGCAATTCCGACTCGTTTTGGCGGCGGTCTTCTTGATTTCGGCTGAGTTCGAACAGATTTCGAATCGTTTTTCAATCATTTTCATTCCGAGTCGATAATCAGTTTGAACAGCCATTGTCAATTATTTATTAATTATTTCACACTAAATATTTCGCTGCGAGTAATGTTTCTTTTATACAACTTGATTTTTAAAGATATTTACATATGTTGCGTTATTTCTTTAAGTGCGCCTAGAGATTCTCAATAGGGTTCAGATCAGAACTTCATGAAGACCAGTCTAACAATTTTAGTATCGTGCGGTAAAGGAATCATTACATCATTCAATATTGAAATATATTGATGCTGATCCATACGGCCCTCAATTTTTGTAATGGGCCAACTCATCGCCATGACATGGCACCAGAGACCATAACGTTACCACCTCCGTGCTTAATGGTAAGGCGGGTACGAGGGTTGCCTTTTATATTTTGCGCCTTCGCAACACTACATGTGATTAGCTGTAATTAAATATTTGTATCGTAAAGTTTGGTATTTTTTGGCATAAACTTGCATATAACGTTTTCACTTACGAGTTTTATTTGTGTTTATTTATAGTGAGTTTAAAAATTCATATTGCCTAAAAATAGAATTAACCCGTGAACATTTCCGTGCGATGATTTACTACGATTTTCGACGTGGATTATCGAGACAGGAGTGCATCAATCAATTTACTTCTACTTTTGGTGTTGAATCACCACACTTAGCTACTGTGAATTGATGGTACAACGAGTTCCTGCGTGGCCGCCAATCTTTGCAGAACGAATTTCGTATTGCCCAAAAAAGGACTCGTTTCGATTGGTGTAAAGAAATGTTGAAGAAATTTAGGCGCAGTCTATGACATCGTAACAGGTGACCAATCTTGGATCTATGCATATGAGCCAGAAACAAAGCAGCAATCGACTGTATGGGTGTTCCAAGACGAGCCTAATCCAACAAAAGTTGTTCGCGCAAGAAGCACCTCAAAGCAAATGGTCGCCTGTTTTTTCCGAAAAATTTGGTCATGTAGCAACTGTTCCACTAGATAAACTTAAAACGGTCAACGGTCAGAGTGGTATACAACCATTTGTTTGCCAAAAGTTTTTGGAGAATCAAGGAAAACCAACCGCCGAAGACAAATCATTCTTCACCAAGACAATGCGAGCTCTCACGTATCGATTCACACAAGAGAGTTTTTGAGGACTCAAAAGGTCGAATTGATGGGTCATCCGCCTTACAGCCCTGATTTAGCACCTAATGATTTCTTTTTATTCCCAAACATCAAAAAAAATGCGAGGTCAACGTCTTTCAACGCCTGAAGGAGCTGTAGAAGCCTTCAAACAGCTCGTTTTAGAAGTATCCCTTTCTGAGTGGCAAAAGTGCTTTGAAAATTGGTTTAAGCGAATGCAGAAGTGTATTGACTTGGATGGAGAATATGAATTTGAAAAACAATAAAACTATTTTCCTTAATATTTGACTGTGTTTTCATTATTAGGCGCAAAATATAAAAGGCAACCCTCGTATATTTCGGAGGCCGCCAAACGTAAGATTTTCCATCGGGTAAAAGCCAATTTTTTTTTCATCGGAAAAACCCACGCTTTTCCATTCTTTAGTAGACCAATCGTGATGTTTGATGGCGAACTCCGATCTTTTCTTGCGACTTCGTTCCGATGGTAAGGCTTTCTTCCGAGAAATCCTTTGAATTAAACTCCTGCTCAAACGCCTCCTAACTGTTTCTACCGATGGAGAAGCGTTGTTTTTGTTTACGCCAAAAACACTAACACCAATTTCATTTGCGGTTTTTTGGGGGAATTTTTTATACTCATACATTATGAGTTCGTCTTCCCTAATCGACGTTATTCGGGATCTCTGCTTTCGTGGAACTTTTTTTTAGGGTTTTATTTCTCCTGAAATATTGTACAGCTTTCAAAACCATTCTTTTTGATATGTTTAGGGTTTTTGCGATTTCGCGATATGATTTTCCGTCGTTGTATCATTTGACTATTATGGCTCTCATAGTTGCGTCGCAGGTTTTAGTTTTACCCATATAACAAATTTGTAGTATTTTTCTAAAAAATGCATAATATTTCCAAAATTATGCAATATGTGACAATAAATGCAAATAAAATCATCCGTTGCTAATTATGTGACCGAGTATTTTTCAAAGAAATGTGAAAATCTCCCGAACTAACGGAAGTAAATAAAAAAATTTCCCATTTAAATCAATGTACATTTTCAATAATTGGATCCTTTTTGAAAGGTGAATTCATTCATTGCAAATCGTAAAGCAGACAAAAAGAATGAATTATCAGGACATGGTTGCTAATTACTTGACCGGGGCAATATAGATATTTGGGTTTAATTCGCTAATTACTTTTCATTTCAACTAATCGAAGGCAAAACTTTCTAACAAGATTAGAAATGTAGAACATGCCTGATAATTTGTCTTACGAACAGTGCCACCTAACGGCTGCTTGCACCTCAATACTTACACACGCACACGCCTAGTGCCCCCCTGGCAGTTAATTCGTATGAAAATCATTTGCTGTTGCTTTCCTTTTTTGCCATTAATATAACTTTCATTCAATTTTCAATTATTATATGCCTCGAAACTTTTCGAAAACTCTTGACTATTCGATCGATTTGATGACAAGTAGTAGGAAGCAATATATTTAGGTCAGAGTTTTAAGAACGTTCATTTATTCTTAATTATACAAATAATATTTTAGTTAAAAAGGCGTGAATAGATCTTCGAAGCTGGAATAGATATTCGAAGCTGAATTGCGATGGTAGGTAAAAAAAAACATTAAGCTAAATCTTGCCTTGACTTGATCATCACCGATGCCACCTGCCACTGCTTCTATTTATATGCAAAAAGTGCGCTCATTTGCATTTTCATTTTGGCTTCGCAACGTCCAAATTTCGAAGGCAGATGTCGCTGAACCGCAGTCACTATGGAACTGGTATTACTGCCCCCCATTAAATATCAGTTCATGAACTACAGTGTTTGTTGATTTGTTTGGCTTTTGACTGCAGGGTTTATACAAATTTTCTCATGTGCGTATAAACAGTCACTCGGTCGTTGGGCAAGCGTTGGCTGACGCAAATTTCAAAATCCGACCAAGCATATAAACATAGTTACGCAGGTCCTTTGTGGCTCATAAACAAAAGTACCAAAAGTTTCCCAACATAGCAGCGCATAACATTCGCATGCATATGTATGTATGTATGTATGGATGTATGTATGTACATGGCAGAGTGCGTGTGTGTGACTGCGTATTGTTCCTGCCACAACTACTGCACGAGTTATTTACAATTCTTGTTGTTTATTGTATGTAGTAAAATTTTTGTTTAGAAAATGTTTGCTTTATTTCGGGTTGACTACGCAAAGCTCCAAAGCAGCGTTGAGACTCGTTCGAATTGCTGCTGCTGCTGATGCTGCTGCTGCTGCTGAATGAATGAATGTTGCCTCTAGTTGGCGTGAGAGAACAAAGGGCATTCGAGTGGGCGTAACACTTTTGGGACGTGTGCGCGTACTAAATTCCATACATATTTACTCCCATCCATAGTGATCTTTTGCGTATACGAATATCTGCCACTTGTGGATTTTAGCTCTGTGATCTGCTGTTTGGTCTCTGCGCTGCCATTACGCACAAACATTTTTAATGTAAGTATCCACGTTTATATGTCGTTTGCACATATTCATATATTGCCCTCATTCTGCGCGTTCTCTGTGCCGCGTTGCCATATGAAACAGCTTTACGCATGCCGGAAACCCCAAAACACAGCGCATGGCAAAATAGCCAGCCATATATATTTTTTTTTTGCTTTTGTTTGTTTGCGAAAATAATTCCATATATGTATACTTAGATAAGTCGTAAACAACAGGATAAATAAATATTTAAATACATAATATCTATATTTATTCCTTGGAAAAAATCTGTCGCAGTTATAGGTTGCGAAACAAAAGCTTCCGAAGCCGCACATCCTGAAATTGAGTTAACCGTCTAAGCGGAAAACGTGCGGCTCATTAATATACAAAAATATGTATCACTATTTCTTTGAAATGTGAAGCAAAAAAGAATGAGAGAATGTAGTCACATAACATGTGGAGAAAAAACCAATAGAAGTAAACTAAGCTAGCATATAGAAAATAAATCCAAGGCTTACGATACACTTCATGTTATTCAAAATATGTGTATGTTCCTTCAAATTGAAATAATATCTGGTGTTATGTAAATAGATTGAAGATGAGGTAGACATCGTTGAAAGCATCAGGTTTATTGCCTACTATTTGGCAGCATGATTGAAATAACTGCAGGCAAAATAAAACAGCGCTTAAAAAAACAGATCAAAGACAGCATCAAAAGTTGTATTATTACCTATAATTATGTTGAGCAAAAGTTTCAAAGATTTTAATGCAGAACTTTTCGTATGCTTTCTTTTTTTTCATTTAAAATCGTTTGTGTGTTTTTGATTATACAGGGAATTTTAACATTTTAAATGTAACAGTCTATAGGGTTGTATATTTTATTATCGAAAGGTTTGTTCGTTGAAAACTGATTGGATTTCGAAAGTTTTTAGATTTCACTTCAGTGGCAATGCAGTGTTATTCAAATATTTAATAATGAAATGCATTCTATATTAAAAAAAGAAGTCGTTGTTGTTGTTCCCCGAACATTTCAAAGTTGTCGATGCTAATGCCGCAGCTTATTCCTTCGTCTCCTCATCACCCTCTTCACCGCTGAAAGTGTGTGATTTCACCGAGGCATATTGGATTTTGGAGGCCCTTAATAAAAGCGCTTATGCTTCTTTGGTGGTGATAGGAAAACCAAAAAGTCTCCAAAAAGTCAACATGACCGTCATTTTCATTGACTACTTCCAGTGCGATTTATATATGTAACAAACTTATGCGCTAGACTTTGTTTATAAATTTTGTGAAGGAAAATACGCAGTTAAATATAAAACTATCAATAACTATGAATTTCAATGCATTTGAAATTAAAAGTGAAAGAAAAAAGAAAGCAAAGGGCCTACTAAAGTCCAATATTCAGTACTTACATTTTCAGGATATTTTATTTCGTATTAAGGAAACACTGGAAAGTTATTGATAAAACGCTTTTTGAAATTTCTTCGTTGGTTGTGAAGTGTGACGCGAAGCTAACAATATACAATTGTGTTAAGTGTTTTTAATTAGAAAATATTTCGGCTTTTGTGTCGCCAAAAAATTGAATTTCATAGGGGAATGTCGTTAGAGTTGGGCCACTTTTTGATAATTCTCTATATCTTTTTCAAAAATTTGAATATTTCTAAATATTTTTTTTTTATTCGAAAGTTCAAACCTTTATCTACATATTATATATATTTATTGCAACTTGCTGCGACATGGAAAAGAAAAGTTATTAACGAAAAAAAAGCAGTCAGAGTTGGGCCACCACTGAAATTACATGAAATATGTACTGAAACCGGTTTTTATAAAATGGTATGCAGCATTTTATTGTTCTTTATACATTTTGACATATTCACGATGAAAAACTCAGAAAATTAATTAATTTCGAGAATTTTCCTTGCGTGGTTCTTCTGCCAAGCATTGCATTGCGATTTATAATAAGCCTTGACAGGACCCTACATCGAAACGTCCAGGTGTTGTAGGCGATGACTGCAGTGGGGGGAAATGACAGAATGGAGACTCCATTTTCAGCGGAAAAATCTAAGGCCTCGACGGAAAGGTGGGAGGAATGATTATCAAGCAACAATAACTTTGGCGATTGCTTCGATGCCTTCGTTTTTTCGACGAAAAACTTCTTGTACTTATTGAATTCCGCTTGTTGCAAAAATGGTTATTTATTTATTTTTTAGTCATGAAATGAGACTCTCATTTCTACAATTTATTATTTTAGTGTTTAACGGCGCGAAAAAGATGCTTAGAAATGATATTTCACTGTTAGAAAAAGAAAAGGATGTGGCCCACCTCTGACTACACGAGTGACCCAACTCTAACAACATTCGTGTTTTTTTATCGCAACTCACTACAGATGGAGAGGTTGAGAAATCAAAATTTCCTTTTGGAAACTTGTTAATGAGCGAACCAACAATGTTATTATATACTTACTTCAATTTCGGCATGGTTTTTTCCGAGTTATGGGCACTTTTTTTTCGAATTATACAAACATTTTAAACCCTATCAAAAACAATACGATGACCTGACACTTTTTGAAAACAATTTCTGCGACTGTCAATACTTTTAAAAGTTAGCCGTCATCGAGACAAACTGTTCCATGCATTTGCACCGTTGGCAGCACTTGTCATATACCAAATACAGTGGTGGCCCAACTCTAGCAGTGGCCCAACTCTGACGACTTTCCCCTACATTTCGCACTACTAATTTTTTTCCTGAAGAATTTTGCGCTATTCACAAAATATTTGCGAGAGGTACCTGGACAGATTTCCAAGACCTCTTGTTACAAATAATTCCAGTTCATCATAACATTCCGTAAAAATTTCTCATCCAGCGGCATAACATTAAGTATGATACTTTATTTGACTTACCACCCCAAAGTGCACCTAAACTGCGCTGAATGTACCGAATGTACCTTGTGATTTGGAAAAGCCGGAAAGAGGTAGAATTGTAAAGCTTAAATTTTTAACAAAACACATAACACAATTTTACTACTCACAGAATTCACACATATGAAAGCATTTTATTTGTAAAGCCAAAGGTGCTTAGAAACCAAAAAAGTGTTTTACAAATGTTGCAACTTATGTAAATAAATTAAAGCTACATATGTATCTACATATGTTTGTTTAAACACACAAATACTCGTGATGTATACCCAAACCCCAACAGTTGGTCATGACGGACGACAGAACTGGTGAAGTGTACGGAGACAGCTCAATGAAGAACTGATGAGCGTCCTTAGAGAATTCCCACAAAGTAACTTACAAAAGAAGAAAGGTAAAAAATCTATAGCAGACTGAATGACTGAACTCTGAAGGACAAACAAACGAAGACCCCGACAAAGCAACAACTGCGACAGCTTTAAAAGATATTAATGCTTTAGATCAGCTGGTTGAACTGTAGAGAATTTGCTAAAATTTAAATGGTCTAACCGCACTGCTCATATTTATTATAAAATGCTAGCCATTGAAATCAGTATGTACAGATGTATTTGCATATGTATGAAATAATCAAATACTGTTTGAGAGAAAAAGATATGGAAAAGGATACAATAAATAGAAAAAAAAAGCTTTGTGGTTGCGAGTGACATGGCCCCCAAACGGTGTCATCTAACGCAAAAGCAAAAAGCAAAAAGCAAACACGAACACAGGTTTTGTAGGCGGTCGCAAACATGTACATAGATTAGGGCAGCCATTATTTTTTCAGGTTAAAAATGTTTACTTCGCAATGGAATGATCGGACAAGTTTTGGCCTTGAAGTTTTCACATATGTGCCCATAATTTTGAAACTGGTCTAAATCAAAAATAAAAATAAATGAGTTTGTCACTTATTCCCCACCACATTATTGTAAACTAAATTTATTCACTTCAATTTTTACGATAACGTCAAAAATTAACCTTTATGTATGTATATAGTGGTTGTAATTTAAACGTTAAACGGCATGTGTTTAGTAGGTGCATTCGATTCGTAACTTCTCTGCTCGCGATGCTTGAGCTCTGCTTGCGTTCGACAAATTTGTGTGTACAAGAAACAACAACGATTGCTAGCTGGATTCGGCGATCGCGAGTACGATGATACCTCATAAAATTGGTCGAACTCGTTACTTTCAATACTGCAGATATAAGACCATTTTTTAGTTGCGTATAAATGGTGCATATTTGCCGTTTGTGATGCACGATAATTACAATGGAAACAAACAGAAAAAACTGTGTCGATGCTAATTTATGCCAGATGCTTCATCGATTCGCCACTCGCTAGCGGATGGCGAAACAATTACGGCTAGTGTTAATTATGAAAGTGGTCTAAGTCAAAAGTATAAAGAAATTATACAAACACAACATGAAGATGGCACGTGTCCCTCTTTGAAAATCATAAAATAATACAGTAATAATATTAAAATGGTAGGCCACAAATTTTTGGTATAGGGTCATTCCTTTCAACGACAAAAAGCTAATTAATTAATTATACAACCCGGCGCATTATTATGAAGTGATATATGAAAAAGATTTTATGTTAAGCGGAATTTATTTCAACGAAATCACCATAGAAACCAATAACAAACACAGTAAAAAATAACGCGGCCGAATCTGTTTCTTGGCCTCAAATTTAATAGATGCGATTTTTGAAAAATTAGCCTTATAAAAAGTTCTATAAAACTTCTTTAAATGACTCTAAATTCCATGTTTTACCTCTTTCACCGAAAAGACGAAAACCATAATTATAAGGAAATATTACATAACTTTTATAATACACCACCATTAGAGGAGTAACGGAAGAAAAGCTTAAATATATTATATGTTTTCTACCGTACATCCCACCAGGTTTTCAGAAAAATTTAAAAAAATCTTAAAACCTCGAAACGATAAAAATAGTTTGCTTTTTAAAAATAATTAATAAATGTTCTTGAAATATTTTGTATTAAAGTTAATGTTTCAAATGAAACTTATAGTTCTTTATTGTTTTAGGTCATTTTTAGAACACTGAGTTAATTTTGAAAATGATGTACCTCAATTCAAGCTTTAAAAGCAACATTTTTGTATGAAATTCACACAAAATGCTATACTCATAATAAATTTCCATTAATTAAAACTAATAATTTTATAAACTAAAGTGTCATATTGTATTAAAATTAATCCGTTTAAATGCAGTTCTTTAATTCCGTACAACTCTTTCACTCTCTTATACACGTAGTAACTGTAATTTGCCCAGGTAAAGAAAATGATTTGCGCACGTTTTCAGAACCCAAGTGACTTCATTTTACTTATATATGTATATCCTATATTTTCCGAGATTATAAAAACAGGGTTGCCGCATTAGCACGATAATTAACGTTTTCACAATGAGTTACTTATTATTATTATTAGGAAATTTACACTTGAGTCTTATTATTAAAAGGGAATTGTTGAATAAGTAATGTTTGACCGTAGTGTTCCGGGTTAGCCTTTCGATTAACTGTACTGCAGTTTATAATAAATAATACATTTGTCTAAAGGCAATTCAGAAATATGTATGAGAAGCAGTGAAATTCAAGAATAATTAAAACCAATGAGTGTTAGTTCTGAGAAAATTGAGATCGTAATTTTTCTCGAGTATGGAAATACTCAGAAATATACGAGCAGAAATCGAAAGCCCTAATAGAAAGGTAATTCTTGTAAGTTCCAGTAATAAAGTGCAGTTGGTAGGAGTCCTTGGAATCTCAACCGGTTCAGGTGAAGAGCAGGGACACAATTCAACAATTTTTGATGTCCCTAACACACACATCACAAAATACAATCTGAATTATTACTTTTTCCCCTTGGCCCCCAAAGACGAATGAGTGATCAGTGCAGTGGGTAATGAATGAACATGAATTTAAATAATACTTTTCTGAGATTATTTTTACAAAAAATCAACGCAAATTTTCAGTCACTTGAAACTTACAATTTATTGCACTAAAATTGAATGGGTATATACTGCATTCCATACTCTAAAAATTTTTAAAATTTTATGTACATTTCATAATTCATAATTTGTATCATAATTTAAATTGAAACTGCGCTAATGGGCATTTGCCGCTGCCCTGCCCCGAACGTACACGCTCTACGCGTATATGATACGAAGAACAATTCAATCAACCTTTCGTGATTTTATACTAATTATTACACATATATATGTTGATTTTGAAGTTAAGCTGTTGCAAAAAAAAAGAAAAAAGAACAACTACTAGCCACCTATAATATCTCAGTACAGAAATAGTTGATCATTCTTTATTTGGGATTTTATTGAACCTTTTGTAATCCTCAAGAGTAGACGGTTTGAGCATTTTGCTCGAGCATATATTTATTCTACCAAATTTGTATGCTCTATGGTATTTTTTTAACTTCCTTCATTACAAGAATGATGGACTAAAATATTGCGCTGATTGATTTGAAATTCGAAAGAGTAACTTGGCTGTGACGTCAGACCAGATTTACCAATGGAGAGAATTGAGACGAAACACGTTGTTAACAACGCTGGAAAGAATATACACGATTACACGTATACTTATAAACAAACTCTGCTGTTACGTAGAAATTCTGTGAAAATTTGCAAGAGAGGCTTAGCGCTACCACAATTCCTTTCACCATGCTTTGGTTAGTAGTTGTGCATTGTCGCTTTACCGAGGAATTGCTTCGGGCAGTCCATGATCGCTGCTTTAATCAGCTGGTTATATATTAAGAGCGATATTTTGCTTATTGCGCAATAATCGAAGTGAGTATTTTTTTGTTTTAACTCTTTGGATGAAGACTTGGGTTTTAACAATAATTTTACTAGTATTTCCAGGTACTGTTGAATTGACTCTGACGAGAACATTTCTGAAGAGAATTCCTATTGAGTTAATAAAGCCAAATAATTCAAAATGGCAGGTAATATAAATTTTACCAAACGACTTAAACGATTATAAAAAAACACTTTGCACCGGGTATCGCTCTAGAAAACCAGCCTAAAATGAACGACTTTTGTGAGTTATTCCTAAAGTAAATTATTAGATAGGAAATATATATGTAGGTTTCTAACTTGCTTCGAAAAAACATATATAGCATTCATTTTTTGTATTGCGTTTGTTGTTTAGCTTTTGGCAGCACATATTTTTGTACCCGTTTCAAGTAAAACAAAAGCATACAAATTTATGAAATTTTATTGTATATTTCAACTATTTTACTGAATATTTTACCACAGGTTGAACAACTTTTGGGACTATTTTCTAGGCTGTGTGCTATAATTGATCTCGAGTTTTAGTTTTCTATGTTTACCCTGCCGACAGCGACAGCTGATTGACTTCTTTACATTTTTTCGTTTGAGGTATTTGATTATAATCCCCACGTCGGAGGTTCACCTTTTTTTATATAAATAAACTTGCATGTTTTTTATTTAAAAATCTATGCAACACAAGAAATCTTCCTGTTTTTACTTATTTTTAAACAGCGGATTTTGGCTTTTTATTTTATCTTTTCTAGTACTGCCAACTGTTCTCTACCGTTAAATAAATATTTAAAAATTAACAGCCAGTTGAGGAAATGGTTCTTAGTCTGGCTGCTGCCGTTTCAAGTATGTTTTTCAAATGATTTTTACTGCTTCCGTTTACAAGTTGAAAGCCTCTTACTAAACGGGACTTAGCTGGTGGGCTTCTTTCCCTTATCGCTAGCCAATCAAGTAAGAACTCAACTTAAGCTTTTACTTGTCGCAAATCAAAGTTCTCGG
Source organism: Anomoia purmunda (assembly GCA_951828415.1). Classification (NCBI taxonomy): domain Eukaryota; kingdom Metazoa; phylum Arthropoda; class Insecta; order Diptera; family Tephritidae; genus Anomoia; species Anomoia purmunda. Next base: position 132,432,619 of record OX639993.1, on the reverse strand, counting down.
TGACTCCACCAGTCCCACACCAGCCTCTGTTGATATTCGCGGCAAATCAAATTTCAACGGAAAACATAATGGAATATTTTTATAATTCATATTTTATATTTGGCTACCGAAAAAGGTTTATGACCAAATCTAGTTCTGCGAACGGAGATAGAATATTTCGAATTTGGCTAGTTGAGCATTAAATTAAAACATTGTCCATATGGACAGAGGAACAGAGGAGAGACAATTATTTTTTGAAAAAAGAAATATCGTTTTCTATATTGAAACTGATTAAAAATAGGCTGCGCTCGAGTATGAGTTGATTAATGATAGATACATCATCCACGAGTTGTTTTCGATGATCTCATCGATATTTTTGCTTGTCAAAAATCTCGAACTGACTTTCCGTTGTAGGTCCGGTGCATGGCAAATAAGGATTACCCTTGATAACACTCCCCGCAAAAGGGTCCTCAACAACCTTCGGTACTAGGCACCACCAGCCACGGTTTGGTACTGATTTAAGTAAATTTATTTAATTTTTATTCATTAAATAAATACACAGTTGAATTCCTGAAACAAAATTATTTAACACGGAGAAACTAAAAAAGATTTTGGTTGTAGATGATGACGGAGAAAGGCATGGCCACCCAGGGATGCGACAGTATTATAAAAAAATTTAAGTCATATACCATTTATTTTACTGATTGTTGCCAAATAATGTAAAAAATGTCCAACACTAAATAAAATCTAATTTAATCTTACTTAATGTAAGAAAATACTGAAAATAAATCGTTTTTTATCATATACTGAATTAAATGTTACTCATACGCACCCTCCATTTCCTTACATATGAAAACTTTAAGGCCACTCTTATAGGTCCGAAACTTGTCCGATCACTCTAAAACTTTGCACATATATCTTTTTAGACAATCAAATAAAACAAGAGGCTAACATCAGGAGATTTCTGACTTTTTCAAATTACGCCTGTAGTTAAGGGCCACCATAATGCACATACAATATGAATATGACATAAACACATAGTAAATCGACATATATATATATTTGCACACATATATAAGTAAATATCCATAGAATTTTTACGTGTGGTAAATAGAAGTGAATTTAAATTTCAGTACGACAAATGGAAATAAAAATTTGCGAATGTGAATATAGAAAACTTTTCAATGTTACCGGGTATACATGGCGTATGGGGAATGTATGGGATGTGCAATGAAGAGAATACCTGTGTAGTACTTTACAAATTTTCGATAAAAATATATTGGTTATATTTAATTGAAAAAAACGAGATGGTAAAGATTTGGTGTGCAAAGCATAACACGCACACATTTACATACATACATATGTAATATTTACGTAACCGCATCCAATTTATTTCACAATTTCTACTTGACATATCAAAAAAAGCAAATACGCTCTAAGAATTATAACAAAATAATATACATGCATACATACATATGTGTATTATATATTTACACATTTACATGTAAATATGAAACCTAAATAAATATCAGGACCACTGAAATTTAGTTTTGCAAAGAAAAATTTTTGAGGATTAAATATTTGTGTTTTTCAGATATATATGTACATGTGAATGTCTTTCATAAATTTTTTGATTATTATTTCTTTGATGCGAATTTCAAGCCACATGCGGCTTTTCTGTATTATCTCATAGCTAGGGTCTCTTAAATATACATACGAGTATCTATGTATGTGTGTAGTTACTTGTTCAATTTCGATAGAAAATTCTTGATTATGGTAGGCTACGTAATTTAGATATTATCTATATTTAAGCCCATGGCAACGAAGAATGCGTCAATGCTCAACAAATTCTGTAAACATTATTTAAATATTTGAAGTTAAAGCCTCAGCAAAATAAAATTTTTTTAAATTTAAATATATTATTTATATATTTTGAAATAATATACAAAAAAATATGTAGATTACACACCTGTGCATCGCATAGGTCATATCAACGTACCAATAAGTTTTTCGATAAATTCAGATTCGAATATTGTCATTTCTATGTTAAATTTTTTTGACTCAAATTTTGCTATAGGAGCGGAATGGAAGTTGCACCTTGCTTGTCATCTACGATCTTCGAAATAAGGTAGAAAAAACTCGCTTGCGGCGCCTTATGTGTAGTTTTTATATTAATACGAAAAAAACAGTGCTAAAATAAAAATATTCCTTCACAATGAGATCTTCGTAATACTCGTATCATATTTTACTCATAAAAGACAAATGTGCGCAACACAATTGAGTTCAGAGCCAATGTATTTATTCGGTGGTCATCTCTTCAGAAACCACCTTGTTTTATATTCATAGTAACATCTAATTGGCATTTACATCAAATGCATCGATGATTAGCCAAACTTTTTCTAAACTTTAATGTTGTACCACAAATTCAGGTACCCATAGTTGTATGCCGACTCTGAACGCCAAATGATTTTTGTGACGCCCATTTTCATTGCTCAAATAAAATACAGTTGGAGGTTGGTCATTGCCTGCGGCGAGGCGAGAACTATTCGAAAAAAGTTGTTCTATAATTTGTTATGTTACTTGTCCCGTACGAGTTTTATAATTAAGTATATTGGGTCTATAACTCGTGCGGTTTGCTAAGAGATGACGTAACTTGTATGTATTCCATCGTTCCAATATATTCCGAATATACGTTGGAAAGCTACTGTCATTGTACGTCTTTTCAGTATATGTCATTCATTTGAAGCGTAAACAACAACAATTTTTTTCACTCAACTATGTCGAACTTTGTGCCTGAAAAAATGTTTTTCCGGGGAGTTCTTCTTCATTACTTTAATATGAAGAAAACTGCTGCCGAAAGTCGTCGTATTTTAATGAAAGTTTATGGTGAACATGCTCTAGTTAAGAGAATGTGCCAAAAGTGGTTTGCACGATTTAAAAGTGGTGATTTTGGCTTGGCAGACGATGAACGTCCTGAGCAGCCAAAAAAGTTTGAAGATGAAGAACTGGAAGCATTACTCGATGAAGATTGTTGCCAAACGCCGGAAGAGCTCGCAGAATCTTTGAGTGTCATTCAAGCAGCTATTTCAAAATGTTTAAAAGCAGCTGGATATATTCAAAAGCAAGGAAATTGGGTTCTACATGAACTCAAGCCGAGAGATGTCGAAAGGCGGTTTTGCTTGTCCGAAATGCTGCTGGAACGCCACAATAGGAAATTATTTTTGCATCGGATTGTTACTGGTGATGAAAAATGGGTCCATTACTACAACCGTAAGCGCAAAAAATCATATGTGAAATTCGTCCAACCAGCGAAATCAACGGCTAAGCCGAATATCCATGGCGCAAAGGTAATGCTTTGTATTTGGTGGGATCAGAAGGGTGTGTTGTATTATGAGCTGCTAAAACCGGGTGAAGCACGGACCAGACATGAGGCAATAATTTTCCACCCACATTGCTATTCCGGTTGAGAACTATTTGGAAAACAGTGGATGGCAAGTTTTACTCCACCCAGCTTATAGCCTAGACCTTGCCCCTTCTGACTACCATTTGTTCCGATCGATACAGAACGCCTTCACTGGAATACGGTTCACATCAGAGCAGGATATCAAAAATTGGCTTGATTCATTCATGGCTGCCAAGCCGGGGCAGTTCTTTTGGGATGGGATCCACAAATTGCCAGAAAAATTGGAAAAGCCATAGCCTCAGATAGGCAATACTTTGAATAATACTATTGTATATGTTTTTATTAAATAAACGTTCAAATTTTGTAAAACCCACGCATGAATTAAGTTATAGACCCAGTAATTGAAATTAACCCTTTCCTGTAAATTTATTTATTTCTTGGTGGAAAAAACCTTTTGTAACAAAAAATTTAAAAAAAGGGTCTGAGAAGAAATTATAGCCTTAGTTAATTTCTACAATATATTGACCAATATGCACAAAGGGTTGCGAATTAACATGCAACTTGCTGTTGTTTTTTGAATGCTTTTATGTTAGAATAAGCAGCATAATTTTTAATGGCTTGAAAAATCAAGTTAAAAAATATAAATTAATTTTAGTTTTAACTTAGTTACAAATAATTGAAATAATTCATATAGTCCTGTTAGTTAAAGAGCACATAATTACGCATATGAATATATGAATGTCAAAATATGATTTCTTTTACATAAATGTACAACAACTGCTGCTGAAAACCCAATAGGTTAATAAATTTCCTTGATCAATCCGAGTTGTTTTTCCTTAGTTAAGCTCTAAATCGTATGGAATTCTAGATTTCCGACAAATAGCATACATTTTTATACTCCGAGGATTGGGCTTTCTTTGTGGTAAAGTTTAGAATTGAGATAACCTTTAAAGGGTATAATTTGATCGTCCAGGCTTTCGTTCTTTTGGTTCTTGAAAGCACCGATTTTTCGTCGCATTAAATAATGGGCGTACTTTTATGAATTTATCGCTACAATTATTTGGTATACTTAAATTTTGAACAAAATGTAAGGCAGAGCACAGTTACTGAAATCTCCGCAATGCAATATTATTTTTAAAAGGGGAAAACCACGAAAATAATGAGATCCAGGGTAATTGCACGCTTCCGAAGATAATTTGCCCAAACAGTACTTTAATTTATTTTTTAGTGGTCTGACCAAAGCTTGTGATGTTGTTTGTGTAGTACGTTATTTTCAAGCTGGTCAAATATTTTTTTAAATACGGTTTTTGTTTTATTTTTAATTTATATTGATTAGAGAAAACTTAGCTTACACATGATGATATGTTATTTGGAGGAAAGTGTAAAATTACGTATTTAGATATTCTGATTTCTTCCCCTACCATGGGAAATCAATTTAAAACGATAAGTGATTCCTTCTTCAGCTAAAATTCGGTATTTGAAAAAGTAAAGCATACTAGGTTTGAAAATAATAATTTCTTTTAGGCAAGTTTAGGTAACTTTTGCAAAAAACGCGAAAAGGTATGCATTTTTTTTTGTACCATATATTGCAAAGTGTTAAAGTAATAATTTAATGCTTACATCATATAGCCCGATGTTTGATAGAACTCTTTCTACAATTTGTGGTCAGCGTCTTGATGCTGTCTTTCTATATGTGTAAGGATCAAATGGGGAAGGTTTCTGGGAGATGGCGAATTTTAGCTATTCTCCCTAAGCCGACTGTTTTAGTATCGTTGCCGGTTTAAACCGTTCATTGGCGTTTGAGTTGAATTCTACGCAAAATTTTACGTTTGTCGACTTTTGGGTTGAATTCAATGCAGAATTTAATATCAAAATAAAATATGCATGATAAAAAAAATTTTAATCGAACTTAAACTCAATGGATTTGTTAAGAACTATTTTTGAACTGAATCGTTAGCTTTTAAGTGATATGCAATAAACAAGGCGATATGTACGAATAAGTTTGTGTGAATGTTTGTGTGAATGTTTGTGTTTGGGTAAAATTCACCCACATACAAGATCATTATCGTCGTCTTTATTAGTTTCAAAACTAAGAGACTAATATCATTCTCCGATTGATCCACAACCAGCAAAACATTATAAAGTGGAAATTCCGGATAATCAAAACAGGCGAGAAAAAAACAGAGTCAATTGCATAAATGAAATGTAAAATTTGGTTTCGAAATAAATCAAATGCAAAAGATTCACTGCTTTTAAACAAACAGAACCTTCTTGCTCACTGAACACGATGTTTGACGAGAAATAGTTGCAAAGGGTTCCTTTGTTGACGAGTTTCCGCCTCTGGAACAAATGTTACTGTATTAGGGATCAATTTGTTAGAAAATCCATCAACAAGTCATACTTCTCCATATAATTTATCGTGACAGATTTTATCTCTTTATATGATTTTCGACTTTATATTTAGAAATTTGTGTAATTTTCATTGAACTTGAGGTGAGTTTTTATTAGGGAATATTATGAAAAAGCAAGAAACAATCCATGGACCAAGTTTCAAATTCTAGAAATAACTAAGTTTGATGAGGAGATGTGGCGATTTCCAAAGCAGCAGCTATCATTTCTCTCACTGTGAAAAATTGTTTTTATTTTTTTTATTTCGCTTTTTTCAATATCGAAATTTTATTTCACATTAATTTTTTGTTACGCAAACTATTTAAATTAGATTAATGATATTATGAATAATAAAAGCAATTAAGATGCAATTTTGGTGACATTATGAACTGTCGGCAGAAAACTTATGAGAGTTAGCAAGTGCCCGTTTCCTTCGGTGAGCCCTGGGTCTAATCCTGGCCGGGGCAAGTAACGTCAAAAGCTATAAAAAACTTTTTATAACAGAGTTTAGAACACCATCTGCCAAAAAATAAGCTTCTCACAAAAATGTTTTCCCGTTTGTTGACAGCGTAAAACGCAAAATAAACGCACATAAATTTGAGATAGCACCGAACACGATTATGGACGCATTACTCTTCGATCGGTCCTTAAACGTGAGAACTTTTAATACAGCTTCGGAGGGGTTTAGCTAGATAAACAAAGCCTTACTTAAAAAAAAACTATTTATTTAGACACATTCTTTGATTTACCAGCTGAACTTATTTTCATGTGTAGTAAGTAGTCTGAATTACTTTCCGTTTATCTGCAGCTAGCGATCAGGTTTGGAAAGTAAAAGAGAATTTGACAGCTCTCATCATCTTGTATGGATTAACTGGCATTGCTTCACTGTCTTCGCTGGTGACGTTAGAAATGATGATGTTTGATGATGCTGATGGCGCGCGGCAGCCATGCAAATACTCTATGAAAAATGGCCAAGCTGACATCTGACAAGTGTTGTATTCGTTTTGTCATTATTATTGCTACGTAAATATTGTGACAGACATAAAACATGGTAGGTAGAAGAATGAAAATAAAAAAATGTGTTGAAAAAAATTTATGCAAAAATGTAACACAAAAAGTGAGTTAAAACACTTAAGTATCAAATAAATTCGTTGTATACACACAATGTACATCTGTCAAAGAACACACAAGCATACGCGTGTATATGTGTTAGATCAAGGTTTTGCGACAGTTTTTTTTATTGAATATATATTGTTACATATTTAAAAATGTATGTGTATATGAAGCTCTTTAAAGTACATACAAAAAAATGGCGCTAGGTTTCTTTGTGAATTTTTGGAGTTAACTTATTTGAAGGCATTTACCCAAATACCTTCACCCATCTTAGAATACCATGTAAACCAAGATTTCATGTAATAATTTTATATTTTAAAGTATTTTCCTGTAAATGGTCTCAATTAATAAGTAAAAGTGAAACGAAAAGACTTCTGAAGCATTCGAAATATTGCGACTACTTACGCTATTGCCTATAAAGTTACGAATGAATTTTTCATAATTGCTATATTGCGTTTGTAAAAATCATTAAAGGGAAATAGGAAGCGAATTAAATTTTTGGATCTTAACCCGGGCGCAGATTCCTTATTTTTCTAGTGCATATGAGCAAGTACTTCAAGCAAGCTCTATTTGGGACACACATGGCTAACCCACTCTCAGATATAGACATATTTTTCACCCACAAATCCTATATCGATCCTTTCTAATCCGTCCGAACAAAATATCAAAACTATATACTCCTCCTTATAATAAGTCAATTTATAAAAAACTGTGTAACTTATAATACAAACAAATTCAAATATTTCTCTTACTAATTCAAGATCAGCCGATAGCCTTGCTGATAATGATATGAAAATTTCTACTGAGATTTTAAAAGTTTGTGCCCTTTTTGACATACGTTTCAATAGCAGGCGAGTGCGAACCAAACGAATACTTGCGTAATTTTGTTTATTGTAAAAATACTCAGAATGAGCAAACCAAAACCAAAACACAATATACACAAAAACGAATTATTTCTTAACCCACCCGGTGTGGGTGGGCAATTTTCTGTCAAAAATTTAAAATTTTTTTAGTATTTTGATTACTAAACGAATAGTTTTGTTTTGTGTTGTGAACACTCACTTTATGTTTCGTTTGTTTCCCTAATTTTCTGTGTTAAATTGTTTCGTTTGAAAGTTTTTTTTTTTTAAATTCATTTTATTTGCAATCTGTCGGTAGAAAATAAGCAAATGAGATGGCATACTTAAAACAATGATGTTATTGGATCCTTCCCATTAGAAGTACCACATATAAACTTATAATATTATTAACTTATAAACTTATAACTAAATCATATTTAGTTAATTAGGTTGACAAATATTCAGGTTCAATTATTTACATATGTATAATATTTAGCCATAATTCATTTATATGCCCATCTATATCAACTTCTGAAGGGTAAATCTAATACATGAATGCGCTTTAGTCTAATCACTTCGTCACTTTGCACTATGGTCTGAAATTCAAATTTTTTGGCATAAATTAGAAGGAGTGGTACTAGGCCATTGAAATTTCGCATACAGGTTATATATGACTTAGTTAAGAAAAATTCCGAGAATGGATGAAATCGGTCATTCTCCAGGGGTACCTCCCTTGGACCTATAGTAAAAATTTTTGAATTTCAGCTCCAAAAATTGCGATATCTTTACGAAAATTGGTAAATATGTTATTCTTGTAATACGCATCGACGATACCAAAAATATTTGAAATCCGCCAGTCCCTAGGAGTACCTCCCTTGGACCTATAGTAAAAATTTGGTTTCATAAAATGAAAAATTTGCATATGATAGGCAAAAGTGGTCAAATAATTTTATTACATATGTTTTTACTGAAACAATTAATTTTATAATAACATTGACTGTACATCTGAAATGAGAGAGAAGTTACAGAATTATTAAATTCACTTGAATATAATATAAAAAGTTATATGTACCAAGCAAATCATTCGAAATCACAGTCTTCCGTATCTAAAACTAAAGCGTTCTCCACAACGTCTGCTTCCGATATATCGGAATCAGAATTATCCGAATCGTATTCAGATCCCCCTGGCAAGTGGTTGAAAATTTGAAGCTCACTTGAAGGTGTAAGCAATTGTATTACTTCTTCTGGTAGCTTCTCTCTTTTCCGATATTTTTCTCTAGCGGATAAAGACAAGCTTGAAAGAAGGGGGTCAGAAGAATCCATTGCTCTATTGAAAACATCGGTCAAATTATTTTTTCTTGTATTTTTTCTTGCATGTGCGTTGCGATCTCTCTAGTATAATTTATTTCGAGCTTCTGACGCATTTTCACTAAAACAACCAACAGGCATTACGCAATTTTGTATAATCTGTGAGCCATGAACCCATAAATATTTTTCCATGTACAAGAAGGCAGTTCTTTTGCAAAAATCTTCAAACTTTGTGGTATCTATAGGATACTCGCAGGAAATAGCAATTAATATAACTCTAAAGTTATTCAAAATTTCTATATCAATATTTGTAATTAAAGAAAAGAATTCCAAATTGTTAAATGCTTTCGTGGCAGTATTGCCGTCATTTGATGTTCCACTACCATTTGCTTTAGGCTTATCTACATGAAGGCCCATTTCTTCCCAAAACCTCTTTTGTACTTCTTGTTTACGAAGTTGGAATGCTTCTTTATCTGAAGCTTCCCTTATTTGCCACTTTTTTAATTCGATTCTATAAGCAATGTGTACAACGAATTCAAATACTCGAATCCATGCATGTAGTGGGCTAATACCAAATCTAAGGGATGTAAGTTTGGATTTAAAAACATCAGAATTAAAATTTTTAGTTGTTACGAATTGTTTTGGTGTAGCACCACATATTGGGCATTTTTGATTAGAATTGGTGTTTGTTATAACATTTAGTACTTTTCCATCAATCAAAGTCATATGCAAATCATAATTGACAATAATTTTTTCTCCGTTATCAAGGTAATATTCAAATGGATTTAAATAAGATATTTGCATATCTAGCTGACTATTTTCTGATAGAATTAGAGCTGTAGATTCTTTTACTAATTGCATTTTTAATGGGCTGCAAAACCGCACTGATTGCGTAGTGCGATTCCTCCAAATAATTTTGCCAGAACTGTCCAACATTTGTAAAGGTATAATGATAGTTACAAACAGTGATTGGTCAAAAAGTTGAGGTGTACTTGTCTCAAACCTTTGTTTAAACATACTTTGTCCCGTTGTACCGTCAAACCCATAGCTAGCAATTAAAACAACATTCGAAATTTCTGCCATGACGTGCAAAACATCTTTTTGGAATAAAAGAATGCGTTGTGCGGTATGGTCTAAGAGATTTTGCAGTGATACTTCTGCTGAAGACTCCGACACAGATATCTCCTTAGGGCGGCAAAGTTGCTTGCATTTAATTACTGCAATTCCTTTCTTTATTTAACAACCCCATGTTGATATATTGTCTTTTGCTTAAATCATTTTCAAGTAAAAATGCGAGAGCTTCTTCCGGAGTGAGTGGAACTGCTTCGGGTTTTTTGGAGGTAACAGCTTTTCTTATTTCGCTTTGTTCTGCTTGATGTGCAGTTTTCTTTAAAATAAATGCTAAATCACTTAGTTTTGATTTTTTTGCCGCCACAGTAGCTGCATGAATCAAAAAATCAATATCGTCATTGTTTTCACAAGAAAGATCACTTGCCAGCTTCCTCTTAAGCCGTGTAGCTAACCTTTGGTCGTCCTGCTTTACTTGAACAGGGTTTTTCAAAATAATTCTCAGAAATTTCAATAATAGTTGTTTCGGAAACCCACTGGGGGTATTTCTCTTTAAATCTATTAACCATACGATTACATTTTGATAATTTTTGGCTATCATATGCTAATAAATTTTGTATTTTTTTTTCTTATTTCATCTTTTTCTTTAAACTTAACTCATTAGTATTAATTTTTTTAAAAACCCAATCCAAAACAACATTAGTTTTGCGATCGCCCTCTATCCAAACTCCAAGCATTTCTTCGTGTTGGAATTTAAAGGTTGCTGAAAATTACAAATATACTTAAATGGGGCAAAAACGGGTCAATGTTACATACATGATTTTAAAGAACATACCCCAAACTTCCACCGAACATAAAAATCTGGAACAATACGGGACAATACACACAACTTTCACTCCACAGAACACAGGTTAATACGAAATTTTCGGTTAAAAAAGCTATCAAACAAAACTCCACACTATACAGATATAACACAATAAACCACATTTTTTTCCATTAAGTTAAAAAATAGATACCTTTCTTATATTCTTCCATTATAAATTTATTTCTTTTTTTTCCCCTTTTTAACTCTCGGCAACCTCTTGATAAGTGATGGTTTTGATTGGGAAGTCCATTTGGCAGGGGCTATCCAAAAATTCATTAATTTTAGATAGTTCACTATTGTCACATAAGGGGAAGAGTTTGAAAATATCCTGCAGATGCTCAGCAAATACTTCTGCTTTCTCTAAATCGGATCTACACCAGCTGCCGTTTTTATCTTTCACTGGGACATTCTTTTTTAAAGGGCCTTTTTAAAAATTTTGTGCATTTCCATATGGTGAATTCACTTGGTTTGGTGCCTAAATTCTTGAAATAGTTTTTGGTACATTCATTTTTAAAGTCACTAAGCTTTTGTTTACGTTCTTTAATGGCTCGATTTAAATCTTTTTTGTCTATTGGGTTCCTGCTTATTTGCCATTTTTTCCTTAATTGTCGCTTTATTTTAATTAGTTTTTTAATTTCTGCTGAAATGTATAAGTTGTTCTTAACACCTCCATGAGTGTTCGAAATTGTTGATGCCTCAGGAGATGCATAGAAAGCAGCTTTATGAATTGAGTTGTTGAAACATTCAACAGCTTCGTCAAGTTCTTGATCAGTTTTGAGTCTTACGTTTATATCAATGTTTTTATTTAACCAGGATTGAAACAAATAAACATCTGTTTTGTTTCTTATTAAACTTTTTTTATCAGCAAATGTTTGTAAATATGTGTTATAATTTAAAATCAGAGGAGTGTGATCAGAGCTTAGTTCTTGACAGTCCGTTATTTGGAGACAACTACTTGGTATACCATTTAATACAACGAAGTCTAGCAGATCTGGTATTTTACGCGGCTCAGAAGGCCAATAGGTCGGGGTTCCCGAAGATAAAATGCTGATTTTTTTCTTTTTAACACACTTTAGGAGTTCTTTACCTTTAGAGTTTGCTAGTCTTGAACCCCACCAAGGGTGCTTAGCGTTGAAGTCGCCACCCAGAATAAATCGTGGCCCTAAGGTTTCGAATAAGCTAATCAATTTTTCTGATTTAATATTGTAACGGGGAGGTAGGTAGATTGCGGCTATATTAATTTTATATGAGTTTGAAAGTTAAGCTAAAGTTAGGCTGCACTCGAAGTGTGTCGTACTCAAATCTCGCCCAGGTCATGTAACTTTAAAAACTATAGAACATTTTTTCCCAATAGCCGTCTGCCCTGCACAAACAATGACAAACCTCTGGGTGAATTTTTCCCATGAATCTTACACAAATCATAATCACAAACCACAAATTATAGGAGAAGCGAATGATATAAGGGTAAAATTATTTTTATTATTATTGTCATACTATTACGCCATTTTTTTTAAATTTTGTGCAACCCTCGTCTTTCTCTCCTCAACCAAATTCGGTGTATTTGAGCAAATATTGAAATTTTTCACTTTGTTGGTCCGTTTATAATAAATCTCGAAAATATCTTTATTGGGTATTTATAGCTAATATGACAGATGACACAATGTAGTCAGAGTCTTCATGGTGGTGAGAACATTAGTGTTATCGCTGCGAAACATATATTCAAAATATTTAGATTTTTTACTTACAATTTAGCATATAAACGACAAGGGGCGCGTTCCTCGTTATATATCTATAAATTCCAGTATTCTGTAAGCCGGCTCTAGTCACTAATTGAGACTTTGTGGTAATAAGAATTTTTTTTAAACTATTCGGTATTCAGTCACCCCTCTCAAATCTCTAGTCCCAAAATAAAGTCACTAATTTGCCAGCTGGTCCTAACCATGTAACAATACAAAGAAATTGAGGAAAGTATTGAACAAACTTAAATATAGATGTAGCTGTCGGTTTACATAAAATTCAGTAGTAAAATTTTAGCAGCTAATTTTAATATTTATTTTACTGCAACCATTTTGCGTTAATTTATAAAGATAAAGAATATCTAAAACAAATTTAAATAGTTTATTGTGTGTAATCGATTAATACATATTCATTATGCATCTCTAGCTGGAACATGCGATCAGCTGATTGCCTCTATTGATTTTCACCACAGTCGTTTGTGGAATTTTTTTAAGGCCTTTCCCCTCACTCTGACAGTTGGTATAAAAACGTAACAGTTTTGTAATGCGTTAATTGCGGAGATAATAAGTGTAACTTTTTACAATATTTGATAATAAAAACTTCCCTGTTCTACTCCTTTACTAAACATAAATAACACTGCGGAACAAAAATTTAAAAAAAACCCTGCGGTCATGATTTTGTTAATAGTTTTTATTAACATTAGTAGCGGGCTTACGAACTGTGTTTTTACTTTTTTTTGGATTGGCTCTATGTAGTTCCTGAGATAAACGAAACTTAAGAAATTAATGAAAAAAAATTATATGACCCAGTTCCAGTTGTTTTAATTTAATTATTCCTCAATAAGTTTTGTTATAGAAATTATTAAAACAAGTTGGTTTTAATATTTTATATCCCTTGCAAGGTTAAGTCGGGTGAGTTAATACAACTAAACATTAATTCGACGACTTCGCCTAAATACCTGAAAACTCTAACAGTCCCTGCCAGCCGCTGCACGTTATCGACCGCGTGACTTGTAAATGCAACTTGTAAATGGGCCAACAAAGTGGGTATACTAAATACCCCTGTTCTATATGTTTATGGGACAGTCGTGCAAGAAATGAACATTGGATTCGAAAGGACTGGCCGGTGAGAGAAAATATGGAGGTAGGAACAGCAAATGTGGTTCATGACCAACTGATAAGCCGAGAAAAAATCATTCTTCCACCACTTCACATCAAGCTTGGGCCAATGAAACAGTTCATCGAAGCCCTTAATAAGACAGGTGACTGTTTCGAATATGTGTGCAAAAAATTTCCAGTCCTTAGTATGGAAAAATTAAAAGCAGGAGTCTTCGATGGTCCTCAAATTCGACCCATTCTAAAAGACACTGAATTGCTAAACCATATGTCACAAATTAAATATAAAGCCTGGCTAAGCTTTGTTAATGTAGTCAAAAATTTTTTGGGAAATCATAAATCACCAGACTATACAAAACTAGTTGCTGATATGCTTCTCAATTTTCGCAAACTAGGAGCTAAAATGAGGATTAAATTACATTATTTACATAGTCATTTGGACAAATTCCCGGACACCCCTGGGCGATTACAGTGAGGAACAAGGTGAACAGTTCCACCAGGACATAAAAATAATGGAAGAAAGGTACCAAGGTCGATGGGACGACCACATGATGGCAGACTACTGCTGGAACTTAATACGGGATTGTCCTGAGCAACGAGGAGGTCCTACAGAAAAAGTTTTTTGTAATTTTTTTAAAATTAATTAATGAAAAGAATATATTTTTTTTTATTTTTGTACTGTTTTTATACAGGTTGCGCACCTAAAAATATAAATTAAATCCATATTGGTATTTTTAATTAGGTTTTTTGTAAAATATTTAAAATTCTTTATCTGAAAAACTAGAGCCAATTCGACAAAACTGATATTATTTTTGTAATCAGCGCCCCCAAATTACTCTAAATCGACTTAGAAATCTCCGACCGCAAAATTTTGTTCCGCAATGTAATATATTATTTTCTATTTCCGTTTATTGAAAATTTTGTGCAATTTGTAAGCGCAACAAGCCAAAGGAGATCCAAATTCCACTTAATAAGACTATACATATGTCTGCCAACACATTCACTTAATCTAACCGCTGTTCTTGAAATGTCTAACGAAATCGTCACTCTCACAAATCCACACCTAACATAACTTGGCCAAACTTAAACGGCGGTCACGCATTTCGTATGCAGTGAATTAGCCAAAAAGTTGCAAAGGCACGTCAACTGTGCCACCTTCTTTTATTTCTGCCATACGTAGGATACTTGGATATTTGTCAGGGTCTTTTCGGAGAGCTTTGGTTGGGGGACGAAGTAACTGCCTAGTATCGCTTTCACAGGACTTTTTGCCGCTTTTTTGTGTTCGCGTGCGCTGAATGTAGTTAGTCACTAAATGCCTACGTTGTGTGCGTGTTTTCTTTTCTTCTTTTTTGTTCTTGCCTGCTTTGGATGAGTGTTTTTTTTTTGTGCATTTTTTTTGCAGTTTCATTTATTTTTTTTCTGCATGCGTTGCGTATTTTACGCACGTACATTTATGTCCTCGGAAATATGAAACGTTTTGTGATTTTTAATGAACTTAAATGTGAGTAGTGTGTAAGAGCGAAATCTATGAATGGACAAATAGGAATTTGTTGCTTTGGAAAAGTATATGTATGTATGTAGGCATTTGTGTGTGTGATCTTGTGTAAGTGGCCTGTCGGAAATTGAATTATTCTAAAAGCTATTTCAAAGCTAATTCTTTATCAACTACAAGCGGTTGAAATTCTTACCTTTTTTCAACTTTATTAAAATGGCGATGCCCATGGCTTATGGATACAAGCGCTGTGAATCGAGTGAATCGGTCGGTCATTGTGTTTTCGGCTTCGCATGATGATAGAATGACGCGCTTCCGATCTTCATTGTTTAGGCGGTAGGAAAGGCCTAGTTTCCCAACCGCGTTTGAGGCGGTTGAGAGGTATGAGCTTCTGAACTGCTGCTTGTTAGAGGGGTTAGCTCGATCTCTTAAATTTGTTTTGTAAAAGATTACGTTTGCTCTATGGAGTTTAGTTGAATGGTTGAAACCTTCGAGCTTCCGCTTCATTTCATGGCGTAGGGTGAAAAGGTCAAGTCTCCACGCCTACACCCTGTGAGCAATGAGATCGAGATTCTTAGTTTCCACTACTACTTTCAAAATTGGCCGTTTTCAATTTCTATAAAATATGTACATATTCCTAATGTATAAAAGTATTGGCACAATTTCCGCCATTGCTTTTCATGTTTCATGTTTGGTTTGGCTGGCGTTGTGCCATCCTTAGTGTCATTTATCGTTCGTCGGTATTGCGAGAATGTGGCAGAGTTGTGGACGCAGCTGACATTGTAGCTAAACTGCGCGACACCGAATCCAAACCCTTTACCATCAGGTAGCTCCAAGGGCATGTAACAGTCTCTCAAATGTTTACGAGTTATCAGTTGATCTGGATTATCTCATTCTTCATACAAAATTCACATTGCAATAGAGTTCATGTTACCCAAATGTGACTTTTTGTCGAAATTCATATCGGGCGGAACTTAGAATAAAGCTGAATATGTTTGGTAATTCGGTAAAAAGAGATGGGTTTTGATCGAACTGTTTTTAATTTTTTTTTTAACTTAGGTTTTTCCTTCACGACACGATAGCATGTTGCTTTGCATTTGTATCAAACGTGGTGGAATATATCGTATTCAAATTTATTTTTCTTACGTTTTCGAAATGCATGTATTAAGTATGGAGCATCAATAATATTTATTATGGTCAAACTGAATCAAAGCAGCTCAGATACGCTACAAAACTGAATACATAAACTATTTATAAAAGCCGTGATAAAAAGGTTTACAATTTTATTGAGAATTGTGTGGAATTTGCGAGGCGAATTCATATCAGGTGGTGGTAAACGTACAAAATGAAAAATTTATACTAACAAATTATACGCAAATAATAGTATGATTTACAACAAACACATCATTTTGACAATACTTTCACCAAGCGAATTCAATCAGCTACACTACTCGACAAAAAAAATCTCCAAGAATAAAATAGGCCTTTCCTAAAGTGAAATTTTCTCCTGATTCCGAATATGACTTTCATTTTCTTGTGGCAGATCTAGTTTCCGAGATATCGGCGAAAATATGAAAATTCCCATTTTTGCAGAACACTACTTCATATAGGTACGGCAAAAATTTGTATTTTTCATTTTTTCGTTTTAAACTGTTGAATTATGCATTATACTAATTCCCATAAAAATGTCTTGCCTTCACCTCCCTCAAGTATCTTCAGTAGTTTGGCCACTATGCCAAAAAACGTTCAAAAAATGTTGAAAAAAAAACGAAATTTTTTACACAATTTCAGATTTAACCACTTTAAAATCGGAAAAATTCTATTGACGAAAAAAAGTTAGCCCTCCTATGTTGTAGGTAATTTAACTACGAAAATTTTAAGCATACCAGCACAACAATCGGACGTGCCATTGAAACTATAGCCCCGTTAACTTGCAAGCGTCTATCCTACAATTTTAGTATTACTCTGATAAAATTGGCGAGACATTTCATTTGGTCACTCTACCTTAGGGTCTAATAAATTTAAAAAGACATCAGTTTTCCTGAATATAAAGGGTTTCTCTAGCACGGCTGTCCCAAAGACAGAGAAAACAGCAATATTTAGTGAAACCTCCTTGAAGTCCGAGAACTATAGCTACAACCTAGGATGTATTTCATATACTATTTATTTTAAACTGTACCACCGAAACTGCTTACCTTTAAGTCCGCACAAATTTTCCAATTAAATTGTTTATATTGAATGAGCTCAAGTAAATTTGATATGCTTAAATAAGTTTCTTTAGTATTCTCAGAATGTGCCACTGGTATTGACGGTAACGAATTTCCTTTATGGAGTAATGCTGCTTTTAAACTATGCTTTGAACTGTCTATAAACAAGCGCCAATCATCCACTTTATTTTCTAATTTTAGTGCTTCAAATAAACCTTGAACATCATTGCAGTAGCAAATATTTTCACTTTTAGTAAAAAAAGAAGAGAAAGTCTTGTGTCTATTTCGAAATTTGGAAGTACTTGTCGAAGGGCCCAGGCTGCCCCATTGCTGCAAACGAGATCCTAGAACTTCGCTATCAAATTTCGATAATTTCAAATCTCTGACCAAGTCATTAAGTTCGGCTTGTGAGACTCGATGTGGGATCTCTCCTTCTTGTCCACTTTCTGAATTATCTGCTTCGGAGTCACTTTCGCTTGAGGCTTCAAAACTTATAGGCGGTCTAGGTATGGGTAAGGTATGGTCATGTAGTTTTGTTTTTTTAGCTGATGCCACATTTGGATAACTTATTAATTTCCTCTTTTTTCTCGTTTTACCTTTAAGGTCTATCACGCAAAAATAGCACTGGTCGTGGTTAAAGGGTTCAGTCCACATCATTGGAACACCAAACTTCATGTTATGACCTTTACCCGATACCCATCTCATTAAAGTTAATCTACAGGAGGCGCAAATAAAATTAGGTGTCCAAGATTTATCGAGATTTTTTACACGGAAACCGAAATAATGAAAGTATGCATCTCTGACAGAATTAGTTATTTTCCGAGCTGAGTTTCCGAAAATATAATGTCCGCAAATAAAGCAAAAATCATCCGGATTATTTTTACATTTAAAATCTCTTTTGCAACAAGCCATTTCGTAAACACATCTACCGATATAGTATGTATAAATTTGCACTACAATTTGCAAAACAAAATTTACAACAAACAGTAGTGACAATTAAATACTTGATGTCTTTTTAAATTTATTAGACCCTAAGGTAGAGTGACCAAATGAAATGTCTCGCCAATTTTATCAGAGTAATACTAAAATTGTAGGATAGACGCTTGCAAGTTAATGGGGCTATAGTTTCAATGGCACGTCCGATTGTTGTGCTGGTATGCTTAAAATTTTCGTAGTTAAATTACCTACAACATAGGAGGGCTAACTTTTTTTCGTCAATAGAATTTTTCCGATTTTAAAGTGGTTAAATCTGAAATTGTGTAAAAAATTTCGTTTTTTTTTCAACATTTTTTGAACGTTTTTTGGCATAGTGGCCAAACTACTGAAGATACTTGAGGGAGGTGAAGGCAAGACATTTTTATGGGAATTAGTATAATGCATAATTCAACAGTTTAAAACGAAAAAATGAAAAATACAAATTTTTGCCGTACCTATATGAAGTAGTGTTCTGCAAAAATGGGAATTTTCATATTTTCGCCGATATCTAGATCTGCCACAAGAAAATGGAAGTCATATTCGGAATCAGGAGAAAATTTCACTTTAGGAAAGGACTATTTTATTCTTGGAGACTAAAGTTGATCAAAATTTGTCGAGTAGTGCTATTTGATCAACTTCGCCTTGCGCACAACTGTAAACTGCAGCGAGAAAGAGACAGGGAAAAAGACATTGAAGTTATACGTGTAGGAGAGCAGGTGTTTCCTTTTCTTTTGCCATGCCAGGCGCCAGCGATTTAGCATCAGTAACATTATGGACCGGTTTGTAAGTCGTGGAGTTCGTGGTGCGGGTGCGTCTGAGAAATCAAGAATGCAAGATTCGTTAGAGATTCTCCGTCTCTCAGTCACTCAGTTGATAATTTAGATCTAGAAATCCTGAGTGATTTCATTTCTCTAAATTCTAAATGAATGGCTCTGAACTCGCTGCTGAAATTAAATTTTTTTCCAAATTTCGATTAAAAAATTATTTGCATTTATTACTTATGAGCAATAAAGTTATTATACGAAGAACAATAAGTTTGTTTCCTGAAATACGTTGACCTTCTTAATTATATCGACGACCCATTTCCTTCAACTGGTATATTCTTACCACTAGCAGAACTATCGACCTGGGCTCAGGACGTTTCGCCGCCCCTGTTGGCAGCGACTGTTTTCTTCTCATCAGTAATGCCGGATATTGTTGAATTTGCAGCGCCATATTACTTAAGGTACATTCGATTTGCCACTTCCCTGCGTGCGATGCCTGAGCTCTGCTCGCGATCAAAAACATTTGTGTGTAAAAGCAACAACAACGACAGCTAGCTAGATTAAGCCATCGGGAGTACGGCGACACCTCACTAAATTGGTCGAACTATTTTCATTCAATGCTGCCAAGTTGTTTCGCAGATATTAGGCCAGTTTTAAACTGCACACAAATGACGATCATGCTCGCGCACGTACTTGGCCTTTTGGAGTATATTCGTCATTTGCTATGTGCGAACGTTAAACGCAAGCATAATCAAAAACTGTGTGCTTAGAAAATTTGCTTTAGCGGAAAAAATGAGCACAAACCTTAAATCAGAGCGATTAATTGAGTGTTTGAAAAAAGAGCGCGCCAATTTTTGTCGTCTGTGGTCAGCATTACAATGCCTAATAATTAAGTGCTCCCAAGTCATTGGTGAAGTGCTACCAAATCTTTGCCATTCTTTTTGAATGCTGACAATCTATTTAATTTATGCCAGATGCTTCATCGAAATTAGACAAGTATATACCCGTTTTTCTAATTCGGGGACTGCCTTTTTTGGGCTATTGAATTTTTAGTTAGGGTTTGAATTATTCACTCTATGAAGTAGTCAATACAAAAATTTTGATGTACACTCTACCGAGTTTTTCGCAACGCCGGGGGTTCACTTTAGCCAGGCTACACTGTATGTGAAAATAAAAGTACGTATAACTAGCAAAAATGTAGAATAAGACCATAGATGTGCAAAACCGCTTTGGAAAGTCAGAAAGCGAGACGAACATCAAAAGACTGTCCGCGAGGTAAAGAAACATATGTACATACTTTCGAACATACGAGTACATATATTCAATAGAAACTTACACAAAGATGTATAGTACATACAAATCCCTATAAGCTCCAAAATGTTCTGCATGTTTGTTATGTCCACGCCGTCTATCAAGAGCCATAGTAATCAGTTTTTTTATTTTATTTGCCAACAATATTGCTGAACTTTTGCTGCTGCTGCACCAATTTACCCCACATTCCAACCAATTTTCGCTTTTCGCGCTGAAAGACCCAGTTACTGAAGTTAGTTTTGCGGTGGACGCGCGCAAAATCAGTCAATTGCCAATTTTTCGAGAGTTACATAGTACCATATACCGCGGCGGTCATTAATATCCACCCAGTTTGCCATTCCCTCACTCTAGGCGCTCCACTTCCACAAACACTACCATCGTACTGCCTTCCTTAATTGGACTAAAAATTCAACGACTGAATGTCGCGTCGCGGTTTCGCTTGTAATGTAATTTTCTCTCTCTGGATTTTGTCATTGAATAGCTAGCACATTTGCTTGTTGTTTTTTTTTTTCATTATTGTATTTGTGTGTGTGTGTTAAATATATGTATATATTTCTTTTAGTAGGTCTCTATATGTGTATGGCACTAATTAAAAGCATCGAATTTAGTTGGTTCGCTAGTAGTTGGTTGTGCGTCAAATTGGACCACATCCAGACAAGGTAATGTAACGGTAGTAGTAACTCTTAACGTCGAAAATAATGTGTCGAGAGTTCTGATGGAGAGGAAGGAAATTTAGTCGACTTTGGAACTTTTCATAATTAATTTTAAATTGAATAATTTCAGTCGAAAATTTTTAATGGCTTCGAACGTCCCGCTTAGGTGCACAGTAGGTACAATACATTCGATAGACCATAAAATCCAACTAGAGCTATGATTTACATTATTTTTTCATATTACTAGAATCGTTTTTCGTCTTCACGCTCCTTTCCTGGCCTTTGTCAAATTTTCTATTTTCGGAAAATAATATACACTGCTTACTTGTGACTAAAACCAATACTCTCACTCTTGTCCTGTATTTGGAAATACATATATTTGAACTAAAACATGAAACTTTAAAATTTCAAAAAAATATATCTCATTTTATGCTATTATCGGACTAGACTCAATAGGAATGGGGAATGTTAAAGAAAATTAGTTAGCATTTGTGTTAGATATCAATATTTATTATTTAAGTTTTTTTTTAATTTTATAGAAATACGGGTTTTTTTTTCAATTTCATATTCCAAAAGTTTTTCGAAAAAACAAAAGTTACAAAAGAGGTAATTATTGAAATTGGTAAAGTTTTCTAAAAACTATGAACATTTAAAAAAAAAACAGGAATGTGGTATTACCAAAAAGTATATTTCGAAAGGGGACGAACAAAAGGCACTAACAAAATCATGGGTTATGAAAAAAATGGATTAGTAGATTTGGCGAAGAAAATTAAAATCGGGTATTATATATTATATATGTATATATTATTTAAGAAACGATTTCATCTTTATTGTTATCAATATTGATATTGTTCTCGACACTTCTATCGATATCGTATTCATTATTCGTATTCATATTCGTATAAATAAATATTTGCTTTCATATTTTTTGGACAAACGAGGACCAAAACGAACAAGAGAGTGGTCAATGAGGAATCTTTTTCCTCAATTGAGAGCGGGCATTTATCGGCATTGGCATAGAATGCGAGGAACGTTGTGGCGTTCAGTCACTTAACCTTCATTGCCTCCGTGTGCGAAAAAATCACACAAAAAAAGAAGCAGGCTGTGTCAGAGACACGGCCATTAAGTTTAACGTAGAATACGCCATCCGATAAGATAGAAAACATATGTAACAATAAATGATAAATAATACAAGCAAATGAATTTCTTTATTTTTTAACATACTAAACGTCAACTTCCAGCTGTTGTCGAACAGCATCAATCAGCATTGTTATTTTGCAGTGCTTGGCAGCATTTTCTCTTCTTTTACTCTACTTTAACTTGCCCGCCTAAAATTATGCAATACAAATAAAGGGCTGCACGAGTACATTTAAATCGCCCAACAGCAAACACTCAACCAAACACCACACACATATTTGTGTGCATGTGTTTATACAATTTTCATTTGAGAAATTTAAATATTAGGAAGATATCAACCAACATGAAATGTATGTCAAACGAAAGCTAACATCTTCATTTGACTACAAAAAAAAAAAAAAAAAATTAATCGAGCCGTTTCCTTATAATTAAAGAAATAGAGATTACAACAATAAAAACCTGACATTGGTGCCCATACCGTAAGGTAAGACGTATTCTACGCCAAGAAGTTTGTTAATGATTATTTTACGCAGCCCATAAAACTTCTGGATAATTCTTATCTAATCAATACTTTCTAAAAAATCTGAAAAAAATCTGATGCAAAAATATGATTCGAAATATTTTAGAACTCAGGTTTCTAACCTTCTTGTGTGACTTTTCGCTCATAAGGCAGTCCCATGTATTTTTTTCTATAGAAATTCATTTTCTCTTCTTTCAATGGCCAAGTTATTCGATTTGACAATATTTTGAGCCGGCATCAGGAATTTTCTACACACCAGTTTGCTCCAATTCGGGAAATATTTGATAAATTACTCAGAGTTTTGGCTGATTACTTCAATCTCTTTGGTTGTTTTGCAATTTATTAGCAATTATTTGGTTTTCGGGAGAAATACAAGTTTTGCCACTATGTACGTTCTAAATCTGATGGATATGGTATATAATTTTCGCTATGGATTTGCTTTGAACGGTGGTATGCTTGGAAAATCAAACAGGAAACCCAAGTGGTGGTACAATAAAAAATATCAAGGTAAATGCGTTGTTATTTATTGGGTTCGTTGGGTGAAGGGCCCTATCATTACGTTGAATGAATGTTTTTCGTCTTACACACTGGGTCAAAATTGGTTGTCCCAGGTCTGAAAATGCTAGGCACAATGCGGAAACAAAAGGAGCATTCCACTAAAACTTCTGCAATTCATAAAGGACTAACATTTGGATTCACCGAAATCACAACCCTTGTGTCATACGTAGGCAGAAGAAGCAAATTTGTAGTTCTACAAACTACAATGGAGACTTCGAATGCGGTTCAATCGGTTGGAAAATACCCAGACATTATTCAGTGTTATAATAAAACCTATACATTGATCAACGCTTTAGTTTAATTACCTTAATATGTGACACCAAATTGGCAAAAAAAGGATGCAGCGAGTTGTTTTTTGCGAGAGCTTGGAATATCTTCAGCAATACTTAGCATGGAAATGATCAAAAGCGTACCTCAAACTAAGCGATCAGTATCTTTAGTTTTTAGCACTAGGGGAGATTGACAAACTTACTCAATGCGATATTCTAGCAATTCGTTAGTACAGATGGCACCATCATTCTAAATTACTCGAAAAATTATTTAAAGTCATTCTAAAGACTATTCAAGGAACGGCTATATGCCACATATGTTAAAGTGAGAAATCAAAATGTAAAAGCTATAATGTTTGTGTAAAATGAATTGTAGATAAACTTGTATAGAAAAAAAAAGATTTCCTCCCACAAATAATTAATTTATTGGCAGAAAATATGTGTGAGTTCATATCTGCGAAAAGTCAAAGACGAGTATAGAAAACGTAAGTTTTTTTTAAGTCGGAGATGAAGGTTAAGTTGCAAAATCACACGAGTATCATCCAAGCGCATGCAGCTGCCCTCCGCTATGTGGTACAATGTGGTAATTAGAGACGCCATTTCTGGCTGACCTAAATGAGTTGGCGAGCACTGATAGAAGATGCCGGTTGCGATTCAACAAATACACCCAATTGTTCATCGGAGGGAATACTAAAGTTAAGTTCGCTTTGGTAACTAATGGGTCCTTAACATTTGGCCTAAGTATGCCACTTTGCTTAGCGGCAGCCATTCCTACCAACCTACCTAAATTTTCTTCGCCTAAGGAAAGTAAAGTTAATAAGGATCAGTAAGAAAAATAACAATCCTGTCTAGATTTGAGTTTCGTTGAAAACGTATGTACAATACCTTCGCAAACAAAACCTTTTTTGAAAATGAAAATCAAGTGTAAGTGAGTTAGCCCTGAATTGGGCTTTCTTACGCGCTAATCCAACAAGGTACAAGTTTTTCATTTTCGGCGATGATCGTAGACTTGTCTATTTGAAATTGCTACGGCACATTTTAACCTAACTGCTTTTATTATAACTGTATTGATAATGGGTAAAAAATTCCTACTTAAGTTGAGTTAGAGGGTTGAAATATAATTTTTAAAAAAATTTACCTCTAAATTCTACGACAGAAATTGGAGGACAGGAATTTAATTTGCAGTCGTTTTATACATGATATTTTCGATAAGTTAATGGCACATTCGGCATTATTAATTTCAATTAAGTTTTTCAATTGTATTTCATTGAATTGACATAGAATAGTAAGTCAAATACTCAAACAAGTACGGAGTCGTTTTAAGAATTACAGTAACTATCACTTAACAATGGCCGGTAGGGGAGCTCACGACAATAATGAGACTACGGGTTTCGCGTCTAAATGTATGGATAGCACTTTAAAGATTTTCCTAGCTTACAATTCTTTGAAGCTTATAATGATTTTTATTTTCTTGCAGATTCATCTGAAATAAAAAAAATCTTTAAAATTTGAGTTACGGTGGATGCATCTGAAAACTTTAACTATAAACATAAATTCATTTGTTATAAATTGTTCATGAGGTAAGTACACAAAATGTTTTTAAATAAGTTTACCCATAAATAACTGTGTGAACAACTACCAGTATGACATTTCGCGCTCCCAGCGCATTCACAGATTTGTCAATTCCTTAAAATAGATTTCCATTAAAGGAAAAGGTAACAGCCGGAAATTATTCGACCTATTAGATTAATTTAGAAGGCCAAAAAACGGGCTGAACGCATTTTAAATAGTTATCGTTAGCTGGATTGAGTTGAAAATACCTCCAAACATTGAGCTTTTCATGAATTAATTTTTCGGCTTAATTTATTTATTTCCATTATAATTTTTGACCTCAAGACCGGTTTTTATTACGAAACACATTGAGAAAAGGTAACAACAGTTAGACAACCACAAAAAATTTTTACAGTAATAAAGTGGATTTGTCATAGAAAACAAAACCAACTACACATTCATGGGGATAAAAGAAACAAGAGAAAAGTCATCAGCAATTTACATGTATGCTTTGGATCACCAGCTGCGTACTTGCCCGGCAAGTTCTCTAAAATATGGGCTATAATTTCTATCGCTCTGACTGTTTTGGCTGTTTCCAATATTTTTCCTAATAAAAACTGACCTTGAGCTCAAAAATTATTGTTGATATTTTATAAACATTTGAACGGAATTATAATAATGAAGTGCTTACAGAAACATATTTGCAAATCGGTCAATCTTCCGTCAGTATTAATATATTTCTGAAAAATTATCATGAATGTTTTAGAACAGAATAGACTTTTTGAATTTCGGTGGCAAAGCACCAAACCATTTTTCTCGCCATACTAACCATGGGTGACGTCATTGTCCATTGGTCTCGAATTAAAAAAAAAACATTTATTTATTACCTCTGTCTCAGCTGCAATTACAGTCCGATGAAAAAAATATTACCAAATTACATATGTGTGCCAATTGATAAAAACTGCTTACCTCCTATTTTATAAAAGCTGATGGTGGGTTTCAGTTACAACGCTTGTAGGGAAAATTTTGCCAAACATTTTATTTTAGTTAGTCTGCTTTTTGGTTTTTAATTTTTAGTTGCTCTATTTGATGACGTGTTTCTCCATTAAGTATTTCAGTTTGAGTATTGCAAATTTCGACCACTTTCACCAAACAAAATGTAAACTAACAATTTTACAATTCGTCCATCACCAACCATTTAGATGAAGTTTCATATTGTCTGCGTTAAGCTGAGTATATAGTTACATATCTACTTATACAAACATATAGTATGTATACAGATGTCTATGTTTTGCATTCAGGATGCATATAAGCGTTGTTTGGATTTCGTACCCTTGCGGAAAAACTGAAATAATCCTTTGACGGAATATACTCTGACCTAAAGTTATGCTAAAGTTACCGTTAACATTCGAATATTATTTTTAGGTATTTAAATAAAAATATTAAATTATACTAAATTAGATATAAATACAAGTTTCAAAGATTTTAAATACACTTTTGGGGATTTTAGTTAAAGCGCAAAGTACTCCTTTAAAATTTGATGATGATAAGTTCGCTAGATACTAAAGATTTGATTAGATACATATATACATGTAGGATGGCGCAAATGAATTGAATTTAAATAACGACTTTAATTGATTCAAATACACATTTTAATCTTTATTAAATAATTGAACACATTTAACTATAGTACACTTAGGTTGAAGCCTGCGGTTTGGTCGGTGCGTCGTCTACCCTTGTCTGCTAGCGAGTGTACTGTCCGTGATACTCGGTCCGTTGTTGAGTCCTATGTTTCGTCAAGTTTGTCTGTTTCCCTTTGCTCCTTTTCTTCGTCAATCAGTGTTGCCCCTGTGGGTTACAGTCCAGTGTTGCTTAAAGGCATTCCGGTCAGTTTGTGTTTAGTGTTGTCTGTCGGTCAAATCCCACATACATATATGTATGTACATACATATATAGATATAAATAAAGGTATTGTATTAGAACACAAAATTCTTCTCATAAAGATGATAAATTATTTTGCTAGCCTCTTGAAACCATCTGAATGCCGCACTCCACACGAGGAGATCCATCGGTCTAAACTTTATGGTCTGGAATTTTACCTTTGAGTCACCTGAATAATAGGTCGCAAATAACTGTTTTGGTGAAAATTTGGGTAAAAAAATAAACTTAAAGGAATAGTCGGAACTATATTATGTAGAATGTGACAGTGATCGCCCTTTAGAGATCTATGTGAATGTTAAATAAAACTTAAAAATAACAAATAAGATTGAATATTAATTAAAACTTACAAGATGCGTTTTATTTCTGGAGTTTCTGGAGCGAAATATAAAAATCATGTTATTTATTGAGCGAAAAATAAGTATTATTTCAAGACAAATATATGGATATCGCTTATAATAGTTACGGTCCCTCGGTCGTACAGTTAAATATCCCGCATCTTCCATGCTTTCCTTCATAAAATCTGAAAACATATCTAACTCTCGCTAACCTCTGGACCAGACTGTTTTCCGTACCCTAAAAATCCTTTCAATATTTCTGCTTGGTAAGGTAACTTTGAAAGTGTCACCAGAAAATATGAATATCCCGAACCTCAAAGCTCGAATAGCAACAACGCGCCCTTAGTTCTGCCTTTCCCAAGGCGGATAAAGAAGGGAAACGAATGGGAAAAAGGGACAGATACAATTTTGACAAAGTAGAAGATTTTGTTTATCTCGGAACCAGCATCAACAGCAACAACAATGCCAGCCTGGAAACCCAAGGAAGAATCTCTCTTGTCACCTAATTTGGGCTGAGTAGGCAAATTAGCAGTAAAGCCCTCTCTCGATGAACCAAAACCACACTTTATAAGTCTCTCATCAAGCCCGTGCTATTTTATGGCGCAGAAGCATGGACACTGTCAAAATCAGATGAGATGGACCTCGGAGTGTTCGAGAGAAATATTCTCCGAAAGGTTTATGGAACGATGAGTTGTATGAGCTTTATAACGACAATGACTTAGTACAGCGAATCAAGATGCAGCGGCTACTTTGACTAGGTCATGTTGTTCGTATGAAAGAAAATGTTATAGCCCTTGGCGGTAGAAGAAGACGTCATCTATGTTGGAAAGACCAGGTGGAGAAGGACTTGGTTTCACTTGGTGTCTTTAGCTGCAACCAATTAAGAAGGAAAAAGTGACTTTTGGTCAAGTGCCAGCACAGAAAAGTCGATGTCATGAAGTTCAGCCTTACCACATGGATACCCATCGGACTATAACTGCCGATTTGGCAAGCCCTGAGTACCTCCCAAACCTGCTAGTATTCGCTCAACAGCTGGCTAATGGCTGAGTGATCAATCCATTAGGCATGTAGTTTTCTCCGATGCATCAAGTACTGTAATATTATTGAGTTGCATCCGAAATACGTTTTTTGTCTAATATAAAATGCACTTACCTCCTACTAAATGACACTTAATTTTCCATCTCAGCCGACACATGTTGACCTTGATTCAATGATGACTGGATTTGGTAGAATTCTACCCATGAAGTGGGAATACACATAATTTTTCTCACTCAAAGTAATGGATTTTATTCACAAATAGTTTCGCAACAAAATCATTGAGTTTCAGCTCGATTGAAACTTTTTTATTGAGCATTTTTTATTTGGATGGTAAATTTTAGGTAGAATATATAAAAATGTAAGATTTTTTTGTGATAAATTGGATTTTAACAAAACCTAGGCACGTGACACGGGCATAGGGTAAGTTTTAATCCGCTAGGTGCCGCCTAAGTCGAGATGTTCATGAAACAGTATTTTTTTTACCATATTTTGATGAAATTAGGAATGTATGCATCTGGTGCGGTGAGAAGTACTTGCTCGAAGAATGGTAGATGGCACTAGAGTCCAATTATTCCAAAAAATTTTATTCTATATAAATGTACTGTTTTCCTTGTTAAATTTTCAACCAAACTTGAACAATGTATGCATTAGATCCGCGCCATAGAAATAAGCTGCACTTAAATCCGCTAAGTGGCGCATGAAACGAGATATTTAGAAAACCCGAATTTATGGTCCGATATCGATGATATTAGAAAGGTATGATGAGGTGCAATAAAAAATACTTCATGGAAAAAAAATACGCTAGGTGGCGCTAGAGACGAGTCATTCAGAAAATCTCGATTAGAAACGTGTAATGAAAATAGAGGCACTAGGTCGCGCTAGATGCCAGTTATACAGCAAATCTCTGCTTTTTTAACCGATTTTGATTAAATGTAGGTAATGTGGGTGCAAAGAGAAGTACTTTAACACATAATGGAACCGCTAGATGGCTAGATGGCTGCTGGTGGGATTAGAAATGTCTATATAATCGCACTTAGATGACAATGACTACATAAATAACTGTACGGTATACGCATACTTGGTTAAGTTACTGTGGTAGTTCCCAAAGGGAACTCACTTAGACATAGTAGGAGTCCGTTGTGATACCACCTAATTTATGAACGGTAACGTGAATCGGAAAGTCAGGAACGATTAACCTGAGAAACGTTGCGTGTCCCGAATGAAGTCACGCAAATTACCAATCTCCACTCCAGAAAGGTCTTCTGGAGAGCTAAAGAAGTACGAGCCTAGGTACTTGAACCTCAGTCTCGCAAATGCAGGGAAGCTGAGCAGAAAATGACAAGATGAATCCACCTCATCCTCCTCCATACAGCTGCGGCAGAAAGGGTCAGAGACTATTTTCAGCCTAACCGCGTGAATACCCAACGGACAATGCCCAGTCAAAACACCAACCAGGGTCGAGAGTTGCCGCTTAGTAAGCGACATCAGCTCCCTTGAGCGCCCACGATCCACTCTCGGCCAGAGGGACCTTGCAATTCTGCATGTCGTGGCAATTTCCCAGCGCTCGCTGAGACGACAGTCAGTTAAAGGAGCCCCCACCCCCTCCCTGCAAGGAGAAATGACTTCCAGGGTAGCTTGCCGAGCAAGCTCATCAGCCATGCAGTTCCCTGCAATGTCGCTATGGCCCGGTACCCAAATTAGTCTAACGTCGAGATATTCCGAGGCGGCTGCGGGGGAAGTCAGGCATTCCCTGACCAGTTTTGATCTCACCATTAGTGATCCTAAGGCCTTAATAGCGGCATATACGCGTACTATATTTGCAAAAAAAAATATATATATACATATATATGTATAAAAATCCTTTTCGTCTATTCTGTAGTAGAGATTTCCAGAAACTTTTTATTTATGATTCGACTTAGTCAAAATGTTTTAAGCTTTGTGCAATTAAAAACCAAGCCCCTTATTAGTCATAGTCGAGATAAACTTGACCCTTAATCCATTAGAAATGGTGTCAAAAAACTGCTACTATTTTTAGAGTCGACTTCACCTTTACTGTGGCTATGGAACATTGTTTTTAAATTCATCGAATCGGGACTTTTTCTTTACTTGTTTGCCAGATTTTCCCGCAGGGTATGTCTACCACATGGGATGTAATAACATTACAGGTGTTGTCGCCTGAGTTTTATGAATTTCGGCCAACCTTTTGGGAGCAAAGCAATACTTGGCAGTTTTCGTAATCGCCAGTGTTTGCATGTATCTGTCTACATACCTATGTATGTACATATGTACATCTAATAGTTGTTGTTGTAGTTGTCGTTGCTCCTAAAGGTGGCCTACACTACCACAACTACAACTAGTAGGTCAGACGCTCATTTATTTGCTCGTATTTGCGTCATTTGAAAGCAACCAACCAACCGTTCAGGCATTTCTGCAATGTCTCTATTTCCTATCCTGCTATGTACACAAATACACACACACACACATGTATAACTTGTGTATGCTTTTAAAATATATGTATGTATAGACTGACCGTTTCATTTTCTGTTTTCACATACACATACACAATCGTACATACATATATTGTATCTACCAATACCAACACATATCCACATGCCTATACACGTGAATGGTCGCTTTGGCTTTTAGTTTAGTTAGTTAGCGCTGGTGCACAATGAATAAATAGATCTTTTAGCTACTGTGCAACAAATACAAATGCACATACATACATACATACATTTTCACTCATACAACTAAACACCAAAATGAAATGTTTTTGTTGCTGTTGTGCGCTTTCGTTTTATTGTTTCTTTGAATTCTACGCTGGTGTCGATCTACATTTGTACTCACACGTGTGCGCGTTTGTGTATGTGTGTGTGCATTTGTGCGTGTAAATTTTTATTTTCTGTGGCCATCAGTTTGCCCTCAATATCCAATCAATGGCTCAAAAAGCTTTTGTTTCCTTAAACTGATTAAATTGTCTCTTTTACGTTGAATGTTGAAAGCAACTGATGTTTTACTATATAATGGTCTTCTGTTCATAGAAATGCAGTTGAATAAAAAATAACTAAGTTATACAAATAAAAATAAACATCGGTGCATTCGTAAAATCTAAACAATTGAAATGTGTGTTTGATTCCATTGGTCATTTTAGTGAAAAATAACTACATAGCTTTCAGAAAGACTAAATGGATGTGAAATCAAATTTGTTGGGAATTTAACTGAGCAGAATATTTGTGTTTAATATTTGTAAAGATGAAAAATTTAATCTGTATATAAATAAGTTAGATGATAATTTTTATTGCATTTTGACATTTATTGTAGAGAAATTTTATTGATATTTAATAAAAAAGTTTTTATTTGGTTTTCACAAGCTTGACATGAGCATTCGTTTATAAAGTAATATAACTATTAACTATTGCAGTAATTCAAATTACAATATTCATATTTTGGAAAATACCGTTATATTAGATTATTTGGTATTTTTTTCTGATAGAGAATATAAAATGTAAGGCCACAATATAAGGCATACATTTTCGGTTGGACCAAAAAATCTCGTATAGCAAAATCCCCAAAAAAAAATTCCCAAAACAAAATCCCCTAAATCAAAATCATCAAATCCAAAGTCTCCAAATTCGAAATTTCCAAATTCGAAATCCTCAAACTTAAAATCCTCAAAACAAGAATACCCATTATTATTATTATTTTCGGTGAAATTTATTTGGATAAGGTTGAAAAATATCATTTTAATACTTTTTAACATGGTGTAAAATTAAATAAGTTTTTTTTTTTTACAAAAGTAAATTAAGAAAAATTTCAAAATATTAAACCTACGTAGATTTCAATATGCAAGATATAATGCAATATAGATTTTAAATATTCAAGCTTCTTAATTTTTGCACGATTTTTATTAAATTCTTTAATTCTACGAAAACCGGGCAAAGATTTTTTTTCGTCGGTTTAGACACACCGGACTGCAGTTTCTGTAAATTTTTTTTTACTAAAATCGTTGATTTTCGCAGTCCTTTAATGATTGCTGTTTTTTTTTCGCCAACAGCAACTTTCAATCTTCTATGCCAAGCTTCTATGGAATTTTGAGTACGTGGAAAATTTTGTTGTTATAGAATCTGTTACACTCCAAAAATTAGTTAATATTTTGGAATGCTTGACTTATTTTTTCCGACTTTGTAGTTGCTAAATTCAAATGCTTAGTTTCTTAAAATCTTTTTCTTCCGTACTACTATTTATTTTATTATAGTAAGCCAAAACGTATTAACCTACAACTTGAAATTTTCGATATTCCCATACTTTCGGGCAAGCCCTTCGGTTTGCACTGATCTCCAAATGGTGTGCCCGAAGTGAAACAAACATCTTTTATATTTGGAATCTGGAAAGTATTCTGTTGCAGCTAAGAAAAGAAGTTGGTGAAAAAATCCCACATATACCTGCTTTGACATTTTGCTCATGATGCAAAAAAATAAGAGGCAAAAACTGAGCACCGATTAGGGCTTGTGTGTCAACAGCTGACGAAAAATTATTAGAACAACATAGAAAGCGAGAGAGATGCTTCCAATTTTATATTTTTTTCCACACCAAAACTACATTCATTCAAAATAAAAACGCCATTTTCGAACTATTTTAATTGTTCTGGTGTATTTACATATATTCTGTAAATCAAAAGGCTCGCCTTCAACTTTTGTCCTCACTTGCCAAAAATATTCACATGACACTCCTCTTGACAGTTTACCACTACTTCCCTAATTATTTGGGAAGGTTGTAATCCCGACGAACATGCAATATCCTTCAATTCAGTATTGGCATAATAGGATATAAGGAAAGTGGTAAAAAGCAACAGAAGCTCACAAGCCGACTGTGATCCATTGGCCAAGTACTTGTACAGCAAGTCGTAGATTCTGGGTTCTAATACCGGTGAAGTCATGAAAGAAATCTGATGAGGAGATATGGTGATTTCTGAAATAGCTATAATTTCTATCACTCTGGACTGTTGTTGTTTTTTTTTTTGTTCCAAAATACTTTTCTTATACTGGCCTCGAGCTCAAAAATTAATATTTGCCGGTATTTTTTTTAATTTCGTGCTGTTCATTAACTTTATTTGTTATCATTCAACTTCTGCGAAGAAACACTTTTTCTTAGGCGCAAGACCATCGATACTCTTTGCGAATTCGATTGCGAATAATAAATGTCAATAAATAATATGTAATTTCCTTTATTTGACTGCGAAATTTTTTATTTCTATTTTATCACTAAACCCCGTTCAACAAATATGCTACGTGTAAATACGTAAACAAAACTTTCATTAAAAAAAAACGGCCAAGCCAAGCGGAATTGAAAGTATTTATTAACCCTTTCAACATATGCTTTTGTGGATTTGGTGTTTGTGGATCATGATTTTGAAAATTTTGTATTGGGGATTTTTTTTTTTGATAGTAATTGTGCTCTTTGAGATTTTATTTTTGGGGATTTTGTATCTCTTCCATAAAGCTTAAAAGTATAACAAAATGACATATATACAAAATAAATATTCTTCTTGAATATATCACAGAATTGTGAACATTACAATTTAGTTTATTATTTTAATTTAAAATTGACTTACGTTAAGCTGCTCTTCTTTTTATTTTTGACAACTGTTTTCTACCCTTTCCGAGGTTGCGTCTGTTATACTCGTCAAGTGTAGGCAAGTCCTTCTGCCTTTTATACTTTCATAGTTTCCGTGGATGTCCTTGCTTTATATGTACACCCAAGGTTGTCCAGGTTCAGAGATATTTTCAAAGGAGTATAATCATCATGGACATACCGACCCACAATCGTAAATTAATCTACTACACTTGCATCATACATAGGTCTAATCTGCAGTAACATAGCAGCATTTCACTCCAATTTGGAAATTTACTAATAAATTTAGCGATTACTGTGCCTCCAGTCTCGATTATCTCACTTTGGGTGTTGTAGCCCAAATATATTGCATTAGCTGCAACAGTGTTGAAATCATTGTGAGATATCTACTCTGCACGGCAGAATGATGAACAATCTCTCACATTTTTTCCTTTGATCAGAAAACTAATTAACTCTACGGTAGCAGTGCAGTCAAGATAAATTTGGAATGACAAGTGTGGATGGACTTGGTTTGTTCGAAGTTATTTGTACGAAGAGAAGTAATTTACGCTGCAGAGTGTACGGAATTTTATATTCTGCCTCTCAAAAATAAATGTGAAATTTTTTGAGATTGAGGCAGTTGAAGACATTCCCGCTCTTACCGTTCGTTAAGTATTGAATGCACATTCGCTCGAAAAAAAAATTCTGTTAATATGAAAAGCTATAATGCCATTATTTGATTTTTTTTTAATTTTCACAGCTTCAATAATTTTTATGCATGTTTAAAAAGAAAGCAAAAAAGAAACTTGGAATAAAAACTTTAAATTCCAAAATGTAGATAAAAATATGATTTTATTCATTGTTTTAATGCGTTATGTTTTATTTTCAACGAATATTTCAACTATACATCTCTCTATTAAATTGCTCTTTCTTATCAAATTGAAAAAAGTTGATAAATAAGTTGATAATAATAATTTATATGAGCAACACTTTTGTTAGCTTAAGGTCGGTTATTGAAGTAAAACTCAAGAACTTTCATTCGTTCGGTAAATGGGCCCAAAACGAGATCCCGATTTTCACATGAAAATTTTGTTTAGCGGTGAAGCTCACTTTTGGTTGACTGAGTACGTTAATAAACAAAATTTGTCGCATTTGGAGTGTTGATAATCTACAAGCTATTGTTGAGACGCCATTATACCCTCAAAAAGTATCTGTTGGGCGTACTCTATGGGCTGAGGGAATCATTGGTCTATATTTCCTCAAAAATCAAGGCGGGCATAATGGTACAGTCAATGGGGAACGCTATAGAACCATCAATAATGGCTGTTTCGTCCCTGAATTGGAAGATGTTGATGTGGACGACCCTTGGTTCCAACAAGACGGGACTACATGCCATATAGCCAACGAAACACTAAAATTATTGAAGAAAACATTTGGTGAGCGCATTATCTCCCGTGGTGGGCCTGTGGCGTGGCCTCGGAGATCGTGCGATTTAACACCGCTGGCATATTTTTTGTGGGGTTATGTGAAATCGCTGGTTTACGCAGATAAGCTCGAGTCGATTGATGCCTTAGAAGAGAATATTCGGTGAGTTATTGCTGTCATACCGACCCAATTGCTGCAAAAAGTAGTCGAAAATTGGGCCTCTCGGCTGGAATTTATTCGAGCCATCCGCGTTGGTCGCTTGCCCGAAATTATTTTTTAAACATAATGACAAACCTTTGTCTGTATAATAAAGATTAATTTTTGGCCATAACCTTAAATTATGTGCGTTTTATTTCTTTTTGAAAACCTCATGTCCTAAAAAACACCCTTTATTACTACGAATTACTGCTACTGTCACTACGACTATTACCGCTACTACTTATTGCTACTAATATTTCAACTTTTGCTACTACTACCCGTTTTTCTTATTTCTACTGCAAGTTTTACTAATTTCTACTACTATTTTTATAACTTATGGAAACAAATTTTTAAATTTTTGCTTGGGTAGAACTTCGTTGTAGGATAGAAGCAAACTTCTGTCCAAATTTTCATCAAAAAAAGTGTACATTTTACAATTCTTCGATTTGACATAGAATTACCCATATGCATGTTTTTCTAAAAGTATTTTTTTTGCGGCGAAGGATAAGTGAAAAATTGGTTTGAAATTAATGAAACTTGATTACATGGCCGCTATACCAGTTAGATTTTGTGGAACTTATTTTAATATCATTTACGGTCTTTTGATAAAAAAAACTGAGTGCCCCTACATTTAAGTGGGATTAAAAAAAAGAATCCAAGTTTCACTATTTACAATATTAGTAGTACTTGAAATGCAAACCAAACCTGTCAAATTCCAGCTGGGTAAAACTTTCAAAAGTTTTAAATTTCCAATAAAAATACTAATTGAAAGTTAGGTGGCACATTTTTTAACAGCATGTATGAAAAAATAACACTTTAGTTACATTGAAAAAAAGAAAGAAATTACCAGCTACCACTTCTCTACTCTATGTGCTGCTGTCCCTTGACTTCTTGCTTGCAGCGCCGTTGACCAAGCGCCTTTAACCAAATGTTAATTAGCTGTGGTAAAAGTCATTGGACATAATGAAGCAGGTAAAAAAAACGAGAGCGTATCCATGTAGAAAATGAAGTTGAACAACATTCAAAAGGGCGCTGGCCCATTATCCTTGCATACAAAGTACCATTGTCTTCACACTCCAATGACATTGTATCAAATTAACACATCGAGGTGCTCATTAGACATTCGAGTGTACGACGATGAAAGAGTCAAATCTAGTTCGCAGAATTTAACATTTAAACAATGCAAATGGATCGGTTGTTGTCAATTACAATTACAATTACTTTTACTTTTACAAGCAACTGGTAAAGTGGACAGAATTAAGTTTATAGGGAATTGTTGCTGTTGTGTGCTTTAGAGAAGAAAAAGAAGAAACAAAAATGACGTGTTTGCGCTACATTAGCACGTTGCTAATGAGTGTATCCTAGCTTTGTATTGAATATATACCACATATACATATATATTTGTATGTATTGCTTTATCCTGTGAGCTGATTAAAAGCATGCGACAAGAAGGATATAGCTAACAAAGCAGAATGTAGAAATAAGTAGAAAGATCGAAATATAGTGTTAACTATCGACTAGGCGATGAGAGGGAGACGAGAGAGACTGACAGCAAAGGTGCGAAAGCAACAGCAGCAATAATAGCAAAAAACTCGCCAGAACATGACTACAAAGGTGACAATTGCAAACAGAAAATTAGAGCAATGTGAGCAACACATATCTACGTGCATGAGTGTTTACCCAGTAAACAGTCATCCTTAGAACAAAACTCATATTGTCTACCCTCACTTGTCGATTTTGGGACACATGGAATATTTGAGCATTTTCGGTTGTTAAAGGGAACCACACAGTGAAATTGAAATTTTTTGGGTTCGAGGGGCATCAACCCAACCCCCTCCCTTTGGCCGGACCCAATTAATACATTTTTTTAATATCAGGCGGTTGGTACTTAAAAAATTGAGTATATACCTTATGCGTCATTTTCGACACAAAGACCAGATGATGGTTAAGAGCAACATTCCTCTTGCTGGCATTCCATAATAGAACGATGCAGGAAACTGAATACCTTCAGGTTGTCTTTGCCACAGCCGGTCTATATATAGTACATCTGTTTGATATATTTGCGTTCGACAAAACTGAAACTGAAGCTGGAGCAGTTTCAGTAAGGTAGCCAACAGTGCCGTCTATTAGACTCTGCAAAACATCAATATTGACAGTTTCGTTCTTACAAATACTCATTCAAGTTATCTTGGCCAGCTCTCAGCTTTATTTATGTTGTTATTAGCTAAACTCAAATAACCTGAATTTCTGTGATGTTGTTTTAGAAAATTGACACATCATCTGCATAAAGTTAAAATTTAACATTGTGAATAGCTAAGATCTTGCTATTCTCATAGAACGCAATTATTGCTTACTTTAATTCTAAAAAGTTCGATTTGTAAGAAAGCTTTTTACTAGATTAAACGCACTCGCTATGCGATCAAATGCGCTTTTAGAAGCCAGTTAAAATATCGTAAAATACTTTCGCCAAAAAATTACAGTAGAAAAATAATGCTAAACATGTAGAAGAGCGTCAGAAGTTCTCTGCCAAGTTTTAAACGTTTTAAGTGAAGAATGGAGGAGTTCTCCGTTACAAAGCGTCAGCAATTTTTCTCCGACAAATTGTTGGCTTTGGAGCTGACATCTATAGGGTCCTTCTCTGCTAAAAATAGGAGGCGGCTCTGGAACCTCTGGTGAGTTGACAGCCATTTATTTCAGGTATGCCCCTGTACTGTAGCATAAAAAATCACAGCAGCTTTTTGACCGGTTCCTCCAGTGGTGGTAGTAAATTGCGCGTACGCGACCTCTTTGAGACATCCCTAGCCGAGCTGGGATCAGCCTTAGTTTAAGGCCGACAAAAGCGTTACCAATTTTTGATCACCGTGTATTCTCGAAAGTATCCAGTGGAATCGAGCTCAAGATGAGAGCCAGCCGGATTGTCGAGTACGTAGTTCATTATGAGGCTCACAATCTAATACCGATCTTTAGCCAGTGCTACTGTATCGAGCGGGTGAGTTGCTGCAGTCATCCACTATCACCACTTGGAGTTGATCCTTAACCACCTTACTATAGTGACGCTGTGCTGTGGTCGGTTCTGCCGTGCTGACCTTTTAGGTGTCTTCGGATCGTCGGCCTTGGCGCCTTCGTTCACTGAGCGGTTTCGTGTGTGAGCCTCCGCTTGTTGTCTTCGGTTAGGTGCGCTGATAGGAGTGGACTGTTTCTCTTTGTTCCAAGGAGGTCGCCAGCAGGCTCTCTGTTGGATATTTTTACCAGCATGTATATGGCTCTTTGGTGGCTGCTTTTCCTTATTGCTTTGTACTATGGATGGTTCTGCCTGCGACACTTTTAATCGTCTCCTAACTGTAAGCAAGAAGGGTTCCGGTAAGGAATGGGTTTAGCGGATCGCCAATGTATCATTGTTGTTGACATTATTGTTGTGTTTGTTTCAGTTTGTGGTTTTTTGTTTTGTTTTTTTGTTCATGTTTTGGTAACACGAAGGCAATTTAATAGGTCAAACTGGCTATCTCCACATCCCCTCCAGTCGCGTTAGTTGTATTCAGACCTATTAGAGATTGTGAGCACATCTTTCGGTTGTAGAGAATATGAAATATTTCTCTTAGTTCAATTCGGCCAGTGAGCCCACGTGTAGGAGATTCCAGATCGTGATTCAAGCCTCTTCGCCTAGTTTGTGGTATGATAACATGTGACGTTTCCCTATGAATTTTCCAAAATTTTCACCTTCCTTGTTAGGATTATCAGACACTGGAAGATATATGTAGATACAAATTTTTAGAACAGACTCGATCTTTTTCCCAACTTTTTATTTATTTACTTGACCCTATGAACATAAATTCTTACAGACTATTCGACACATATGTATGAAAACTTTTAATTAAAGTTAAAATAAGGTAATCATTTAAAATATTTAAAATTAAGAGATTCTGCTTGGAAAACTTACAAAACCTGGTTTAGGTAATGTAAGGTATATTGCAACATTTTTAGATATTACACTGTATTCTCGCTTTGCTCTGAATAAGAGAGCCTTGATTGCAAAGATTGGTTTTAGCATTGACACAGTAAAAGGCATAATATATGCATTTTGGAACATTTGGAATCATTTCTAACAAAAAAAGTTAAATCATCTATTTCTTGAATGAAATTGTAGACAAAAATTAGTGATAAAGTCGGCCTACAACTTTTCAGTGTTTTCAGGTTCATCAACAAGAGACGAGATCAATAACATTGAATACGGTTACTAAAATTCAGGGGCCGTAGAGAAAATTTAAGAAAGCTTTTTTGTATTCGCTCTATTCTTTCTATCCATAGTTATGTGCCAAACAAAGGCAACATATTCTAGACGATAACGGACAAAACTCGCAAACAAAGTTTTTACCTTACATGTAACAGAAAATTTCACAACGTTACGACGAACAAAACTAAAGATAAGGTATCACTTCGCTATAATGAAGTTAATTTACTATTAAAGCTGAGCCTACTGTCAAAAATAATTCCAAAGTCTTTGATTTCGATGACATTGTGTAAGACATTATTAGAGACACAATATGATGAGTTGTAAACAATTATATAAAAAAACGGAGCCAATTAAAATACTTACAACTTAGTTTGGAAAAATATTTATATATCGGCATGAATAACACAAAAATGCTCGAGCTTTACAAGTGACCAAGTAGAGGTCGTAGATCTGGTCGAGTGGCTTACAAAAATTATTCATAAAAAACCAACTCGACATGACCTCGTCTAAAAAACGAACTTTCTTTATTTTCAGTCAAAATTTTTTTATTCTTATGGCAATTATGGCATTTACTACAAAGGCGAAAATGAACAAAAATCATTGAAAAAAATTGAAGGATAGATATTTATATATATATACATATATAAGTACATACTTATAAACGATTTCATAAATTACTTCAAACGTTATTTAATTAACTGTCAGTTGTTTCACGTATGAGGAACCAGCTGTAATTTGCTATGATTTTGATCCGATTTTTTTCTTGAAAGCGACCTTGCATTGCCATAATTTCTTAATGAAAATGCTCACCTTGATCGTCACTTAAATTACTGAAATTTTCAGGAAAATTATCCAAATTATCCAAATGATAACTTTAGTAATGTAAAGAGAACTCTGCTTATCGTCTTACCAATTTTTGGATAAGAGATATAACTTTTCCATGGTTTTTTCTCTACATGGCTTAACTTTTCGCAAAACTCTTCGCCTCGTATAAGTTTTTTAAGTTGAGATCCGACGAAACATCGGTATATTTTGTACGACCTCTGGGTTTTGTAATGATGGCCAACAGCTACCGTTTGGCAGAAGTAAAAGTCTTCGGATTTAAGTAAAAGTTGGCGAAGTCAAACCATCGGGCTTGAAAAAAGTAATCACTGCTCACCACATTTTCCTGATTTCGATTACTTCAAATTCGTGAATCACATAGTACACACATATTCGGATTCATATCAAACACTTTTCCGGTACGAGCGTTTAAAACATATCTTAAACGCATTAACAATAAACTTATTACTTGTTAATTAAAAACGATGGCGCTTATCTGCGACCAAATCGCAGATGAATCAAAACTGATTAAGTTAATTATACATTATTTTCTCTTAATTAACTCAAAAAATGAAAGTTTTAATGTTAATTTAAATTATGTACGATGTCTCACAATAACATGACTCGAAGTAACTTTTGATAAAATATCATAACATCTAAAATTCTTAACGGAATTTTAAGACTGATTCCCTTTCTTATTCAGAATAAAACGTTATTGGCAGAAAATATTTTAACTGTAAATGCTTTCTTGTAAAATTGTAGAAAAAGGAGCTTCCAAAATTGAAAATTAAAATTAAAAAACCGTGTAAATTTCATATTACTGTAATTACAAATTTTTTCACAGATTCAAACTGTTTTCGCAAAACTCATTATTGATCTAAAAAGTGCCAACATTTTTCTATCGAAAGATATGTCAAAACCTAAAATAGCTACAAAATTAAAAGAAAGAAAGTTTATTTTGTAGACGAGGTCATGCCAAATTGGTTTTTGTTGAGAATTTGTAGGGATTTGGAAAGTTTTAAATACATTTTTTTAAACAAATCGACGAGATCTACGGACTTTTACTAGGTCACTTTATAAAGTGTATTTTCACTCTAGGCTGTGTAATCGCTACGCATTCGTCAAGTCATATCGAAATACTTTCGACTTTGTTTAGTGAGGCTCACGACTATTTCTGATGTTTTGGTTTAGTGGTAGACATATCAACTACAAGGCTAGCTAAATGAGCACGTCAAAGAAAATCCTAACCGAATATGTAAACGCAGGTAATGACAACTACGATTACAAACAGCTACAACTATATGTAGTTGCAATAACAACATGCAACAGCAGCAAACAATGTGTTCAGCATTTGCTGTCAGCTAGAGTGTGGCGCAACTGTATAGAGCAACGCGAATTTCACAACTGAAAGGACGAAAAGAAGCGGAACTGATCACAGCGACGACATCGAAGGCGCTTGACATACAGACAAATAATATTGCAAGTACTTTGGTTGCAAGCAGTTCAATTGGTGGCAGTGCTGTTGTTGTTTTTATATATTTTTTTTTTTGTAAGCACACTTCATTGCTCACATTGCTTTTGTTTCGTTTGATTGCTACAGCTGCTGCTGCAGCTTCTACCGTTGCTCCTATTATTTTCATCGCCACTGAGGTGCTACGATTTTATTGTTTATATTGCAACAATTACATTGCCACACTGATTGCGACATGGACAGGTCGACATAGCCGGTGCTAAGCTGAGTGTGCTAGTGTGCTGACAATGACATTTGCACTTACTTACATACATAAATAAATAAATAAATGTGCATGTGTGTGCCACGGTGTATTGTGTTGCCATTATTTAGTTGAATTTCTTTCACTTTTTGCGCTTTGTTGCCTCACGACCAACGCTGTCGCTTTGGTTGCTACTTTCGTTATTACATTACATTCGCTTGTTGTCGTTGTTGTTGTAACATCAATGAACATCATTGCAGCCAACGATTGCGCGCATCCTCTGTTGTTGAAATTAATGGCGAATGACATAATTCGTTGTCAACAATGGCAACAGCAATAATAATGATGAGAAGAGCAATAGCAACAACTACATACATATGTATATGTGTGTGTGTGTGTATGTATAAAGGAAAAACAAATTACAGTTATATAAGCAATACAAACAGAATCAACAATGAACGACGCGCAAAACAATCATTGCAGACGTGAATAGCGTTGCTGTTGACGGAAAATCGGTATACTCAATTGATCATCGGTGCAAAGAGTGCAAATGCTATCTTTGAAGAAGTGAAATGCAATAGCAAAAATTACTTAAACTGATTTTAGTGTTAAAACTTTTCAATCATGGATTCATAGAAGCCATAGATAGCTGAACATATCCCCAGGATCATGCAGGTTAATTAAATTGGTGTAAAGGGTTTTGGTGTACTGCCACATTTTTGTTTTTTTTTTGCTTTTGTTTTTGTCTATTTCCATCTTCACACGCACCTTTAACATTTCATTACTTGCCAAACAATCTAATCAGCGGCACCCTTGGATATTAAAAAAAAAAAAGGAGAGG
>OX639993.1:132261057-132389014 GCA_951828415.1 Anomoia purmunda | reverse complement strand
ATAGGAGTCACCCTTGTCGGCCGGTTTCCATGGTTTCAGTAGTGGGACTATCCTACAAACCTTCCGAATGTCAGGAATGATGAGGGTGGCCATGGACAGATTCAGAATCCCTGTAAGAAACTCAACTCCCGCGGGGCCAAAGTTTTTTAGCATCAACACGCTTAGTCCGTCAAGGCCAATGGCCTTGGAGGATTTCGCCATTCCCATGGCCTCCTTCGACTCGCCACAAGTGAAAGTAAGGGGCGCGCTGGTGTTTGACCCGTTCCAAATTTCGAAACACTGGCGATTTGTTTTTAATTGGACTCATATATTTCCAAAAAACATGACTTCCTTCCGTATTTGTCCATTTGTTAATAAATAAATTAAAACTTCGCCGGGATGCGAAACAGAGAGCAACCGATTGCTTTCTGTGTCTTAAAATAGGTATTGGCCATCACTTTTCTTAGGCCGCGATTCTACAGGAAAGCACTTATGTCTTGAAAGTCATTTCATTGCCAATAACATGACTCATTTTTTTAGACACCATTTTGCAAAGCTCATACCCAAGATGTCTATAATGTATGGGTACATAAAAATTGGAAACGATTGCTCACATTTCTAGATATATAAAACTAAATTTGGTTAGAAATAACATTTGTCACTAACAAGCTCATCCCACGTTTACACACTCAAAGAAAGTTAAATTTTTCTATGAAGTAATACTTGGTAGTTTCTGCTAGAAAATTTTCTATAGCAATGCGAATTATTTGTAATTGTCTATGAAGTCAGAAAATAAGAAAACTACTTGGAAATAAACAGGGTCAACGATGGAAATAAACAGGGTCAACGAAACTCGTTTTTCACAAGCATGAGATATGGATATGACAACAACATAAAATCTCATTCGGGTTCTTTGGACCCGGCTGGTATGCAAAGGGTTAAGGGTTAAGTCTGCTCAGCATTTGTGGAGCGGCTACCACCTCCACCTAACATAACTTAAGGATTGGAGAATTGAACTCAAAGGCATAATCGCTGCGACTTTTCTCAGCCTGATTTGTTATCTAGCTTTCAAAAAGTTGAATTAAA
Organism: Anomoia purmunda; assembly: GCA_951828415.1. Lineage (NCBI taxonomy): Eukaryota > Metazoa > Arthropoda > Insecta > Diptera > Tephritidae > Anomoia > Anomoia purmunda. The sequence goes on along the minus strand of OX639993.1, from coordinate 132,387,949 downwards.
ATGCATACTACGTGTTTATTGATATGAAAATTTTACTACCTATAAGAAAGAATAATAACTCTGTACCAACGTATGTAGTTAAGAGGAAATCCGCTGGCAAAGTTAAAGAAAATAAAAAGTATACAAGACAAGTTCGTAAACACAATACACGTCATGAGTTTGGCCTCATTCTGATGGTCACTGGCCATTGATCGCTCTAATCGGAGAGCAATCCATTTCTAATATTATGGGAATGGGGAAGAGTTGGGAGTGCATTTCGGCGTCATACGATGTTGTCGGTTGGCGCCTAGCTAAAGCGTTGGCGGTCACGCCTTTATTGTATTGGGTATTGGTGGGAAAAAACAAAACATACATATGTATGTATATATGTATATATGTATTCAACTCCACACTCTCACACTTTCATTAACGAATACTTACGTAAGTATAAACTAAACAACAGTCAAGAAAAAAAGTAAAACAAAGCGAAGCAAATAAAGTGCAAATACAAAAAGTTAAACAAATCAAGCATAGGACTTGGCAAACGGCAGCTGGAAGTCCAAACACCCACGCAGTCTCCCACCCATAAACCAATAACTATGCCGCGTAACAAAAGCGGACACGTCGCCAACACGACGAAACACAAATAACAAATGGCAAATAACAATAGAAGTACATAACTGAATAAACAAAGCAAAGAAATAAAGAAATCAAATAAATTGGAACAACGCGCGCAGTGAAAAGCAAATAACGAACAGAGCAATGTAAATAAATTTGCAATTTGCGCGAATTGATATGGCAACACCGCCATTGCTGAGCAACCCGTCCGACTGGCTGACTGGCTGGCTGGCTGGCTGGCTGGCTGATTGGCTAGAATGGTAGGACGTACGAGCGGGTGAGTGGCATGCGGTTCGGCTGTCCAGTCTAAACCGTGGTTGGCAGCGAGCATCTTTGTATGTGTGTGAGTGAATTTTATTTCATTGTACTCGCCGCCGCCGACCAAAACGGATGAACGACTGAATGCGCTGAACGGATGAATGGTTGAATGAATAGTGGAGCGATTGAGCGCTTTGGTGGGCGCTCCATTTGGACCACTGGTGTTGTCAGTTGTCGCCACTGCAGTCACTAAAGTATTGCAAAAAACAAGAAGAAAACAACAACAAAAAATAAAATAAATAGCAAATAACCGCAATGGATTTGCTACACCTAACTGATAAATAACCGAAATAACGGTGTGAAGGAATTGAAAAATTTTACAATTCTCAGCGAAGCGTATTTAGAACGCCAAAGCCTTTTTGTGTGCGTTTTTTTCACACTGTAGCTGAGCGGCTTTTGTTGAATTTATTTTATTCATTTTAACCCTGCTGATGTTTTAATTTTTTTTTCGCCAAATAACTTTTGATTAAAGGCTGCCAATGGACATGCATGGCATTTAGTAAGAACACTTTTTTTTCATCTCTGCACTGCCATTTTTTTTGGTCGTTTTTATTTTTTTTTGTTAACATCATCCAATTTATTATTTATTTTTGCCAACTATGCAAATCGAAAATCTTTAATTAAAACTGCAGCGCATTGTCACATGCACGAATGATTCTTCGTTGATAATATTTACCAAAATAGCGATGTATTTACGAAATTTTCGTTGTTTTTATTTGCAAAAAGTGTACAAATAGTTGTGGAATTTTTTACCTGATTCAAAATAAAAAAGTATATATACAATATATACTTATGTATGAACATATAAATACGCACCTTGACGGAAGATCAAATGAGATATTTTAGAGAATAAAAATTCGAAGGAGTGTTATTTATACAAGCCTTGCCCGTTTTGGTGATGTTTTTCTTTGTGAGTTTAGGGGTTATTATGTCCATTTGAGCTTTTCTAAAATACATTTGTGTTTTTCTGAAATAATAATAAATTTTTCTGAAATATGTGTGTGGTTTTCTGAATATATTTGTGTTTTTCTAAAATATATTGGCTTTATGAAAAAAAATTTGCGATTTTCTGTAACACATCTGCACTTTTCTAAAACCTTTTTAAATTTTTTAGAAATCTATTTATGTGTACTGAAATACATTTGCATTCTCTACCAACTTTCAGTTCAGAAATGCAGCTTTCACGGAATTTTTTCTTAATATATTTCAAAACTCTGAAAATATATACAATTGTAAATTTTTGAGAAATGAAATTTTATATAAGCGTATTCATATAGAAATTAGAATTATTTATTATCAGAAACAAAAATCTTAATATTTGCACAAATTAATTAATCTTAGCGAACTAATACGAAGAGGCTGGTGGGGAGAAAATTAACCATTTTTTTTTTTAGCTATGTTTTATGAAATGTTTCAATTAATTGTCATAATTGTTATCGCCGACAAAATTTTTTGTTGCTTTTAGTATGATCGAGAAATTTTATATCCAAGAAAAACGATTATTTTTGAACTAAAGAATAAAATCGCAGAACAACGATCAAATTTGATCGAAAAATTAAAAATTTAAAAATTGCAATGAAACTGGAACGAAAAATTAAAATCACAAAATAACGATGCAATCATAATATTTTTAATAAAATTATAACCGTCACGGTCAGTGCTCTGTTCAGATTGCATGGGTATGTGGGGGCGTATGAGTAACTTGAATATAATGATAAATCCATATGAGTAACGGGGCGTATGAGTAACGTGAATATAATGATAAATCCATATTCCAACTAATTCGGCCAGTGTATTTTTTTGACATAGTTTTTATTTGGTTATATTTTCCCAAAGGAATGCATGTCCAATCTAAAAAAAAAAACAATAAAAATTGTTCTAGATAAAAATTTATATATGTGATGTGGAATGACAAAATCGACCTTACGACTGAAAAATCGGTTTTCGGGTTTTCATTGATTCTGATAAAAGAAGATATGCTCTATCGTTTGAAATTATGCTCCAATTTGTATCTATGAAATTACGTTTTGTATTGAAGTTCAAAGTTGGGCGTGCTTCGTACTTAGTGCTCGCACTACTACAGCTTTGAGCTCCGTGTTCGTGTACTCGGGCATCTTCGGCTTCCGTTTTATTTCTATTTTATATAGCTACAATTGATGGAATAAAATAATTATACGATTTATGTAACATGTTATTTACGCAATTAAAATTTTTTTTAGTTTTTTAATATTTTTAACCGTGCAAATTTTAACCCTCATATTTACCCTAATTCTCAAATTTTCAATGGGAAATTTTTTCACTCATGATGTAACAAATTATTTACGAAGTTTTATGATTAATTGCGATTAAACATACATTTTGAGAACGCAAAAAATCGAGAAAATCTGTCCTTATTTTTCTCCCCGAGCGCTCCCGAAAACACACGGATAGAGGATCTGTGTGTATTTGTGTGCGGTTTTCCTGCTACCTGCTTTCGGTCCTTTCTCTTCTAATCGCTATTTCTCTCTTAACGCATTTCAGTCGTAAGGTCGATTTTGTCATTCCACATCACATACATATGTATAAAAAAAATTTAATCACCACATAGAAATATCATTAATACCACCAAATTCACCATCATCGAGTTCAGTTCAGAGGCAGAGAAATTACATTCCTTATAGTCAGTTATTCTCATAAAATATCTGAAAGTAACTAAGAACTCAAACTTATATGTATGTAGCTACAAACAAAATGCAAAATAAATGAAATTTTTTTTTCAAGCAATCACAAACTCACATGTGTATATGATCTCGCTTTTCAATATAATTAAGTTATATTTATTTAAGTACAGAAAACAACCAAACGTTAAATATTTTCTTTTAAATACCACAAATAAGTACACTTAATATATTTGATTCGATCGTTCCAAATCGAGATCCTTATGTTTCGGTTACCAGAGACTGCGATAGATTTTTGTACACAAAATTTATGTCCATTTTGAAGATATGACTATTTGTTAAACGAATGACAACGATTTACTTTTGGCCGCTTTATTTTTAAGAAATTCCCCAGCTAACAACATCCAAACATTTGCCAATTGACGAATGAATGGTAATATTTTCAGGATATTCTGACAACCATCAGTATTTGGCGTTAGACTAAACACTTTGTGTTGGCTACCCGAAATGGGCCGGTATTAGATTCCGTGATATAACTTCAAGATGTTATGATGTTATGGCCTAGGGGGTGGCAATTATTGAAAAGTTGTTGAAAGATGTCCATCCCAACGGCTAGATCTGCTTTGAATTTTTCCAATGCAAAGAAGCATTCACAGCTAGAAATAATGCTTGTAAATGTAGGTTACCTTTCGCGGTACTAAGACAGCAAGTTTATTTATAAAGGGCACCATCCAACGTATTCCTTTAGCTGCACTTTGACTGAAATAACCAATTGTTGAGCCCAATATTCCAACTTGATGTGTTATTGACGACTTTTTTAAATGAACTTTAAACATTTTGTTGGGAATGAACATATAATGATTTAATTTTGATTTTTAAGAAGTGCTAAAATTTTCTTTTCGCAATTTTGAAGTGATCTGTAGTGCGATTCACTAACTCTAAGCGATGCGACTATTGAAATTTTTGCCGAAAATATTTGTCGTTGGCACTAACGATTATGCGATTCACTAACATATTCTTAACGACTCTTAACAGCTGTCTCATTGTATTTATTCAAAGTACTAAAGAGTGGCATCTTGGTCAAATTAAATACCAAAATGGGTAAAAAAGACAAAATGAATGGAAAAAAATAAAAAAATGCGTGCTGCCGAATATAAATTTGAAGCATTTTTATTGTATTTGATTGAAGTGAAATAAGATACTAGTTCATTTCAAACTACAAACATTCATAATTGTTTGTATATATTGCAAGTTCCATTGTGCAGAATTTCGGACTATCCGCTGAGTGATTTGGTAGAATAGTCATCAACTCTAATCCAAGGAATATCCGGAATCACTTGCAAATATGTCATGGCTTGGGTTTTATAATTCAGATTTTTTAATAGGGATTATTTATCTACGTATTAAAAATAAACTCTATTTCTGTTTTTAAACTTGAATCCTTGATAAAAGTTTGCCATTACCATTTGCACATTAATTGAATGCTAGATATGGTGGTTGACATTGACCTCCTCATGATACTTTGGCTCCGAAATTGACACAGGAGTACAATCAACGGTCCCATTAGTTATTCACCGAAGTCTGAAATTAACCGATACAGCTTCTGAAATTCTTTTGCATTCAAATGCAAGAGATTGTCACCATTCCGGAGTAAACGTCGATTTACAGTCGGAGCGCTTGTTTTTTCGTCACCTTGGGATAAATCATATTCTAAATATGCAAACGACATTATTTAATTTTTCCTTTTTAATTTAAAGAAAACAATTCACTGAATTTTAAATGTGAAACGCTGGACTTGCCTTTCCTAAGATTATATGTCTTAGGATTGGCCAGCCAACCTTTGCTTTATATTTTTTGTGTTGTGGTAACCGCGACAACGCTTCTTGCTGGACCTGTCCGATAATCCGGACGAGAGTCGCACACAGAGAAAAGGGTTGTATATATAAAAAAACGAACGCGCTGACTGTATCAAATTTGCCTTTATTGAAGTTAGCTGTCCAAAGCAGTATTGGACGAACCGACTCATTTAACGCGAAGACAAAATCTGATGATCTATCGTCGCTTGCACGAGTATTTATAGGCGATCATGACGGTGCTAATCGTCAGAGTCGCATTTACAGAGTTGTATTTACATGTCATTACACTGAGTCTACATTGAATATAACATTTATGGTATGCTAGCAAATGAATTAAAGTAGTAGTTCAAGTTGTGGTTGTTACAGTCTCCCCCTAGGATACTGAAATCGACCCGATGAGGTATCCTACTTGGTCTTTCGGGGACGTCCTCGACGTCGTATCGTATTAACAGGACCCTCAGGGATGTCGCTGGAACTGCGATATGGTGTCAGTGATGACGCATGATATGTGCCTAACGGATGTTGGAGGTTGTCTTCATGGGCAATCACATAGGATGTGGTACCCTGTTTACCAATGATGACATAAGGTCCATCTCGTCGCGGGATAAATTTCGATGTTACACTCTTGGCAGCATTGCTTAAAACATGTGTGGTCACCTTAGCACCAATCTCTAGTCCCTCTTGGTTACGTCGTTGCGGGTTAGTAGTCCCCTTATTAGCATCTTGTAGTTCATACTCTTGGTCTCTTGCGGATCTGAATACTTCCGCAAGCGTGTTCAGGTATGGCGTGATTCCAGCAACAAAGTTTTCAGAATGAACAACACTTCTCAAATCGTGGTTAACGTCGTCGATCGTTCTTAATTCACGCCCAAATGTCAAATATGCGGATGTATATCCCGTACTTTGGCAGCGTGTCGTGTTCATGGCGAAACGTATAGCCGGCAACTTCTCAGCCCAGTTACAGTGCTGTCTGCCCACCAGAATTGATAGCTGCGTCTTGAGGTCACGATTCTTTCTCTCTACAGGATTAGCTTGAGGATGATACACAGGCGTAAATACTTGGCGTATATCCAAACAATAGGTTACTTTCTGCATCACGGCTGAAATGAATTGTACACCATTATCACTGATGATCCGCCTTGGGACGCCATAGCGCAAGAATACCTCATTTATGAGTGTTTTCGCACAATTTTCGGCATTAGTATCTTTTAGTGGAAAGAGCTCCACCCAACGACTGGCCACGTCTTCCACAATATAAATCCAACGTATGCCACTAGGGTCAGGCGGCAATGGTCCGAATAAATCAATGGCTATAGCTTCAAAGCGCTGTTTGCTGGAGGTCGTCTGGTATAGACCCATTGGTTTCAGGTTCTTTGCTTTATAGCGCTGGCAGTCAATACACTTCTTTACGTGATTTCCAATATATCTTTTCGAATACCGGACCAGTAATAGCGTGATGTGATTTTTGATAAAGTCCGGTCCAAAACTGTTGGACGCTCGGATTTGGGAACAACCAGCTGTGCATCTTCGCTTTCATCATTGTGGTAACAATAGAGCACTCCATCGTTCATCGTAAACCCTCTTTTGGTCCAATGCGCCGCATCATCTGTATTGTCCTCGAAACATTCAATAATTGCCTTTATCGAAGGATCACTGAGCTGACTGTCGCGGATTTCCTTCGCTCCTCGTCGTGGAATATCAATCGCAAACGAGCATACGTGGCAAGGTTCTCCAGACTCATGCCGTTCTTCACAAGGTGGCCTAGACAACATGTCTGCCACAACGTTTATTTTCCCTGGTTTATAATCAATATTTAAGTAATAGGGTTGTAGCAGTAATGCCCATCGAGCTAAGCGTCCAGTTGGTGACTTCAGCGTCATTAACCATTTAAGCGGCCTGTGGTCCGTGATAAGTGTTACCTCGGTGCCCTCGATGTAGCCACGAAATTTTTGGACAGCCCATACAATGGCAAGAGCTTCCCTTTCAATGGTAGAATAATTTTGTTCCGCTTTTGTCAAGAGCCTACTTGCGTATTCTAGGGGGTGTTCGTCAGGACCCTCCCCCTGGATCATAACCGCTCCTAGTGCGTATCCACTGGCGTCAGTTTTTATGATGAATGGCAAACTATCGTTGACTTGCTTTAGGATGGGCGACGTGATCAAGAGCTGTTTTAGTTTATCAAAGGCTGCTTGCTTCTCATCTGTCCAAACCCAAAAAGCATTTTTCTTCGTCAATTGCGAGAGTGGCTTTGCTATATCTGCGAACTGAGGGACGAAACGCCTGTACCATGAACATGCTTGAAGAAAGGACAACAGCTCTTTAACGTTTCTCGGCGGTTTGCGTAGAGATATAGCCGTGACCTTTTCTGGATTCACTCTTATACCTTCTGGTGTTAGGATGTGTCCCAAATACTTTACTTCGCGACAGGCAAAATTACACTTCTCTTTGTTGACCTTAAGTCCATATTGTTCTATACGGTCTAGTAACCTGCTAAGATCTTCAAGATGCTCTTCGAAGCTGCTTGAACATAGAATGATGTCGTCAAGGTATGCAAATATCGTTATACTGCTCAAGGATGCTTTAAGGCGATCAATCAATCGCTGAAACGTCGCTGGAGCGTTTCGCAATCCAAACGGCATGCGTGTGAATTTGTACGTACCAAATGGTGTAATGAAGGCGGTTTTGTCTTGGTCTTCCTTCTTGACACCGATTTGCCAATAACCAGCCTGCAGATCCAACGTTGACATGAAGTTTGTAGCTTTAGCTTCATGCAACAAGTCGTCAATTCTTGGAAGAGGGTACCGATCTGGCTTGGTTATGGTATTCAGTTCCCGATAATCGATGCAAATGCGTATACCTCCAGACTTCTTGGGTACGATAACCACTGGGGCTGCTCATGGTGAGTCGCACTCTTCTATAACTCCTATCCTTAGCATTTCATTGATTTCATCTCTCAATAGAGCTTTGCGTTGCGGAGACAACCGATAAGGTGGTAAAGCAATCGGAAGGTGCTTGCCCGTATCAATACTATGGACGGCGAACGGAGTTGCTTTGTTGACTCTCCGAAAACTTTACTATGATGCAAGAGCAGCTTATTTAATTCCTCACGCTGCTGCGTCGCGACGTCGTGATCATGTTGTTGACATGGTGAGCTTAACTCAATAGAATTCAATGGGAAAAAATTATCTTCGCAGTATTTTTCATAATCGGTAATCTTTACTTTAATTGGAGGTGCAAACAGACGGGATGAGTTCTCGGGTGTAGATTCACCAACTGGTAGTGATCCTTTGAAAATTTTCTGTACTGAATGTGGGGAATAGTCGTTCGAATGTGAACGTTTCTCTTTTACTTCTGGCCCATAGTTCTTTTCTGGACATACTTCCGGGGAGTCGGCATCGTCGATGTCAGTACCGCGTCTCATAACGTAGTGGACGAAGTTAGAGTACTCGTTTACAGCTTTAGTTCTCGGCGATTGCTGATTGCTTGTCACAACATGCGCTCCTGCTATGTCTATAGCAAACGGTAAGCTGCCCACGTTTGGCTTAGCGAACTCATATTTTCTCTTGGGCTCATCTTCGAAGTGCCAGTAACGTTGCGCCATATTCAGTACAATGCCTGCTTGTTCCAAAAAATCTCTCCAATCAATGTACGATTCTTTGTGGCATTCGTAAGGGATATCATACGTATTTTCCTTACTCTATTGCCGATAGATATGTCGCAAATGGTAGATAACACTTTCTGCGAGGTCATGCTTCCATCTGCCAATATGACGTCAGCCAAAACATCTTGGAAAACACACCCTTTACTTGTCAATATTTTCTTCAAGTTAGCGCTGGCAACAGAAGTTTTCGCACCAGTATCGAAGAGAGCTTCTCCTTTCATTCCGAACACGTCTATATGTACCAATGGGCATGATCTTCCAACAATGGTAGTATTAACGGTATTGAGCGAGAGATATTGTGGACTCTCCTTACTGTGCCCACTGCACTTTGGGCAATTTGCACGGTACACCCCTGGTGCACCACAGCCGTAACATGCAAACGCGGGAGTGCGTTTCATTTGTGGCGCTGCTACGCTTGAACTTGCCGGTGCAGATTGCTGTTGCGCCTGCTGCTCCTTTTTCTTCTTTAAACATACGTCTACTGTATGGCCGCGTAATCGACAGAAAGAGCACCTCTTTGGCCCATCCGTGCGTTTCGCTTTCTCTTTGGGTGCCGTCGGAAGTTGAGTGGATTCAGCCAAAACAATTCCGCATCTCGGCAACGCAAGATTAGTTCATCGAATGTTGAGAATGCATCACGATGCACGCGCTCTCTAATTTTCACTGATAAGAGGCCGTAAATCATGTGTAACTGCAATACTTCACTAGCAATGTCTTGTAGTTGTGAAAACAGTAACCGCTTTCTGCAAATAAAACTATCAGTAGGTTCACGCACTTGTTGCTTGTGTTTAAAAATATTTAAATAAATTTTCCAGTCAGGCGTCGGAGGAGAAAATGTTTTTCGTATTAACTGAATAGCGTCATCAAATGTTAAAATTGAATCTTTAATGCCTATCCACCAAGTCGCTGCGTAATCTTCAAGCAATAGTGGCATTCCACGTAGTGCATCGTCGTCAGAAATTTTTTCGATGTCTTTATACACTGTAATGGCAGCAACAAATTCCTCTACCGCTGCTGGATCCCGTTGTCCTCTGAAGCGGGATGTACATTTCGTAAAAGAACCGCTTTTACCACCGTTTGAAATTGCTTCCAATATTTGGGAAAATTGTTCGGGCGAAAATGTCGCCATTTTGTGCACGCTAGTTGGTTCGTTGTCGTGATTCGAGGCCACTAAGTTGGGCGCCAATGAAACGCTGGACTTGCCTTTCCTAAGATTATATGTCATAGGATTGGCCAGCCAACCTTTGCTTTATATTTTTTGTGTTGTGGTAACCGCGACAACGCTTCTTGCTGGACCTGTCCGATAATCCGGACGAGAGTCGCACACAGAGAAAAGGGTTGTATATATAAAAAAACGAACGCGCTGACTGTATCAAATTTGCCTTTATTGAAGTTAGCTGTCCAAAGCAGTATTGGACGAACCGACTCATTTAACGCGAAGACAAAATCTGATGATCTATCGTCGCTTGCACGAGTATTTATAGGCGATCATGACGGTGCTAATCGTCAGAGTCGCATTTACAGAGTTGTATTTACATGTCATTACACTGAGTCTACATTGAATATAAGATTTATGGTATGCTAGCAAATGAATTAAAGTAGTAGTTCAAGTTGTGGTTGTTACAAATGTATCTTTTATTTAAGTTGAAAACAAGAATGTTTATGTCTCCATTAAGTTAACAGCATCAAATTTGTTGTCGCTTAATTTTCGATAATCGCTTAGCTAGCGACAACAGCTGATTCGGCGATAGCGAAAATTGTTAAAAATAGCTGCTGGATAGTAACATCGTTAAGATAAATTAACCATGCGAATATCGCTGAAATAAGTTAGTGAATCGCACATCGCACTACTGACTTGATGTTGGAATATTTTCATTTAGCTCGATCGAAAAGACACACATATGTATATATTTAACATTTTAAAGTCAAAAATGCTATTCCCGCATTGTGATAGCTACGAAATGAGTAGAAATGAGGGAAGTTGGTAGAGAAAAACTGCTTTAGAGCATTCTATAAACTTCTAACAATTGGATACTTGAGCTTAACTTCATTATATCAGCGAATTTTTTTTTGACGCACTGGAAACTGGTAATTTTGTGCGGGGTATTATTATTCAAAGCAGAGAATTTTTCTTTTTAATTAACGTACAAAAACTCAAAAACTTATTTGTTTAAAATGTCAACAGGCGTTCGCTAAAGTTTTTCCATAATTCTGAAAAAAAAAAAAAAATTGTCACGCAAGGCAGTTAATGTAATTTTGGGATTTAACTGCAAACATTCACAAATTACTTTTTAGTTGTTCGAAATGATAGCCAAGAGTACTTTCCAACTCCATAATTTATTTTAATTTATCCAAAAAGGTGCGTTTTAAATAAACCAAAATAAGCATTTTCTACGGACAAAAGTCCAACTTTAAATTTTAGCCGGAGCGGACATTATTCTATATACTCTAATTAAAAAATAAATGATCCATTTATGACCGAAACGTAACCAAGGTCTCCTATATGTTTTACGAGTATTTAGCTAAAATTGTAATATATTGAACAGGGGAGTGACGTAGATGTTTTTTACATATATAAAGTGCTCTAGGTGTGTTTATTTTAGCAATAGAAAATTATATTACTGGTATGGACTGCTGAGTATAATAATAGTGGTTTTAAATAGCATCTGTGCTTTTGAAAAATCCGCTGTTTCAAAGTTAAGATACACTTTTTTTTTGGTTCTCTAAATTTCAATACATCGTGCTTCTTTCGGGGACTATACCTTTTTCTGTCGTATTTCGCCCGACGTGATATATTTAGCTAATAAATGGATGTTATATCAGCTTTAATTTGATGTGTGAATCCTCTGCTCCAAAATGCTTCTGTTTAATACAATGACTGCTATTTTCAGGTGTCAGTACAATCAACAATGATATGATGATGATGAATTTTGATATTTGTGGTCGGTGGGTGTGGCAGTTGTCCAATATTATTTAAATTTTAATATTTGTTATACCAAAATTTCGTTTTTAACCATCCTTACTAAATTTTGTTGAAATTGATTAATTAGTTAACATGTTATGCAATTTTTAAATTTTGATAAATATAAGTGATGAGTGCGGCCATAAAATGATTTTTCTTAATTTCAAATCAAAATCTTATACAATTATCAGAAGCACGTCCACCTGATTTTAAGCACCTATCTGAATGGGTTGATTTTTGGTCGCAAAAAGTTCTTATTTCTGCCATAGCAACCGAACAACAATTGACAAAGTGAAGTCTCTTCGAACAATTAGTTTTAGTTAGATGGACGTATAGCTACCTGGGTAGTTAGTGTAATAACAATTTTAATTTATGTTTGAACAAGATATATTTGAATACTGTATTGCAAAAAAATTGACGTACCATTTTTTGGTAATTATAGGAAATAACAATGTGGTTATAATGTGTTGGTTGGTTTTGTTTTTGTTATTCTATTGAAGGCCCCTACAAACAAGTTTCAGCATATTAGTTATGTTAATTATGTTGTCGCTCAGATTTGCAGATTTCTAAAAATATGCTGATTATACATAGAGTACTTATGAATTCTACCTTATACGGTTAAATTCTGTGCATTTGGATATCTTGTTTTTACCAATGTCCATCTGATACGAAGAATTTGGATAAGGCTCAGAAATACTTTTCCAAAAATTTTCAATTGCTTCACTGAGTAGAAGAACGTTTCCTTAAAGCAACCCGTGATTGGTGAAACACTTCTATTGATGTTGTTGTGCAGAAGTAAAATTAGAAGCTACATTATGAAATATTGAACCATCCATTTGGGTACTTCAGTTATCAAAATCTTCACCAATAAGAGCAGTAAAATACAAAAAAATGCTTAAATAAACCGATGGAGAAAAGCAAAAGAGCTTCAAAGGAAGAAATTAGCGCGATATTAACGTTTCCTCGTATTCAGCGATACAGTCAGTTAAACCCATGTCAGCGTCATTGCGACAGTACTAAAATCATTGCAACTTCAGCTGAAGTTAAATTGAAGGCACTAATTGGGCATAATGTGGAACGTTTAGTAATGTTCCAAAATTATATTACTGATACTTCATGTGGAATAGAGCTATGAAGTTTTTGCTTACAATCGAAATGGAATTTTGAAAGAAATTCTGGTCATATCTCACTTAAACAAGCGTTTCATGAGCTAGGTGCCAGCGATCCTTCAGTTTTTTTAACATCGTTTGCACCAATTAGATTACCAATTGGTTACAAAATTAATTGGCAAAACCGACACTATTCAACCAGATTTTGCAGGTCCTTCAAGATTTTTTATTAAAGAGAAAACGGAAGCGTTTCTAGAGACGGCAAACTAATGGTTGAACAAGGGATTAAAAATCTTGACATGTCTATTGTGGTACCTGAAAACAAAATTGCTCAGGAGCGGCATTATTTGATGTTAACAATGATAGATGGAAAAGCTTGCTATGCTTTGAGTAAAGCAATATTAACTCAAAAGTGTTAACTATGCATTGTAACTTTTACCCTACCAGTATTGACTTCGGATGCTTTAAAATCACCACCTGTAAAAGCCGATGATGATGATGGTAATAACGATGGTAATAATGGTGATGATGATGATGATAATAACGATGGTTATAATGGTGATGATGATGATGAAAATGATAATGACGATTTTGATGGTGATGACGGTGATGATGATGATGATGATGATGGTGATGATGATGATGATGATGATGATGATGATGATGACGATAATGATGATGATGACGATGATGATGATGATGGTGATGATGATGATGATGATGATGATAATGATGCTGATGATAATAGTGGTGATGATGATGATGATGATGATAATAGTGGTGATGATGATGGTGATGATGATGATGATGATGATGAAGATGATTATGCTGATGATTACAGTGGTGATGAAAATGATGATGATGGTGATGATTCTGATGATAATAAAGGTGTTGATAGTGATGACGGTGATGACGGTGATGATATTGATGATGTTGATGATGGTTATTATGATGATGTTGATGAAGATGATGGTGATCATGATACCGATGTTGGCCATAATACTTATGTAAGAAAAATTTCCAATACTTGCTTCAAAAAAGTAAAGAAAACAAGAAAAACAACATTTTTTTTAAATAAGTTTTAATAATTTCAATTAATTATACAAATATATGCATACTTAGCAATAATTCTTTTGGCTCAGGTGAATTGATCGCTATTTTTTGGAGTCAATACTCCACTGTGTGCCGTTCACCCCAAATCGCTTAACAATGTAACTATCAAATAATTTTTTCTTGACACGAAAAACCAAGGGCGGCTGAGTGGACACGGAATACCCCTTAACATGTGTATAGCTATATACTTCCGTTGGATTTACACTCATACCAATCAATGTTGGTTGGATTTCGCTTACAGCAAATAACATAAGCTCATGTTATCGTTCAATACTATTGAAATTAAAGTTGAATAACAATTACACAATTAAATTCATGATAGCTACATTTGTGGATGGCTTAGTAAATTTATAACTGTGTGTGCATACATACATATATATTGTATGTGTATATTAATTTTTGCATAAGTGTGTGTTTAAAATTAATTAAAATCACAATACGTTGGCATTTGACTTATAACCGTCTGCCTGTTCATGCGGCCCATACCACCTGATTGTTTATGTAATTGTTTGTTTTTTTGTTTGTTTAATTATCTATGGCAATCGCCACGTATTCGAGATGTACAATCGACAATCGCAATACAATGTGGCGCTAATCTGCTCATTGATGCAACTCCAACCGCAATAGCCGCCGGTCAAGCATACAAACACACATACAAAGAAACACGCGCGCAGTGTAGGTTTACAATTTTACACAAATACTCCACACATATATATTTTTTATCCCGGCACAAGAGAGGCAGTTTGCATGAAATTTAATATACGAAAATATGTGTTGTTGTTGTAGGCAATTGCATTGTCGCAGCACTGAACGCTTGCAAGTTGCAACGCAAGCATTCTATACACACACACGCCCTTTAATATATTTCCCTATACGCACGCACACTGGCCACATTTCAAACACCGCCACGTGGTACGTGTTTGCGGTTTGCAACGCAACACAACGCAACAAAATGCACAATGCGATGCAATGCACTGCACCGCCTCCGCTGACGGTGGGATTAAAAGAGATGGAAAATCGGTGCCGAAATATGTGGCAAAGCCCGCCGACACTAGGCCATAAATAAATAATTGACGCGGACGCTTCAACTTTGGCTCTGGCTTTGGCTTTGACTTGCGGGTGGCGCGGCTTTTGCGGTTGAGTATTGCTACGGAATTATTGTAGAAATTGTGGATTTATTTAGCATAACACATCAAAACAACTGTAACAAATAATAATAAAAGTGAATTCCGCAAATATACATATCTACACTTGTATGTACGTATGTATGTGAATGCAAATATAGCTTATGTTGCAATAATGGCTGCGTTTGGTTTAGTGATTTAATTTGATGGCAAACAAGCAGCTTTAACCTAACCTTCGGGAATTTTACTGGTTGTTTAGAGTTCGCACAATTTTCAATAATCAAAACTAGTCTTACTTCGAGATTGAAAATAAGGTTATTTGAGTGCATGCATATTTTCAGCCGAACAGAATTGGAATGTTTTTTTTTTATACCCATGCACACTGGTGCCCAGAGTCAAATATTTGTTCACTTCACGGTT
The DNA here is from genome assembly GCA_951828415.1 of Anomoia purmunda. NCBI lineage: Eukaryota > Metazoa > Arthropoda > Insecta > Diptera > Tephritidae > Anomoia > Anomoia purmunda. The sequence goes on along the minus strand of OX639993.1, from coordinate 132,372,132 downwards.
TTTTTAACAGCATTAAGCAACCGATATAGATGTAGGCATACAATATATATTCAAAAATACTTAAAATTAATAGCGAAGTTGGTTAAGCCATATCTGTCTGACCGTCCGTCCGTCCGTGTGCCCGATAACTCGAATAAATATAAAGCCATTCAAACGAAACTGGGTATACACATTGCCAAAGTTCTTTGGTATTGTAAATAGGTGAAATCGCTCATTCGTAAAAATTAAAAGAATGAGATAGCTCTGTAACCATTAAAGATAATTTGCTCAAGTTGTATACATAGGATGGGGTTTGGAAAAGGAATACGCGTGCCGTTTTTTTTTTTTTTGGAAATAGGCACTTTATAAAAAAACCTTTATCTTTGCAAATAAATGACGAAACTCTACCAACTTTTTAACACATATTGCATTTTAGGTCCGTAAAAAAAAATGTTGAAAATTTTTAAATCGGACAAAATTCACGCCTACCTCTCATATGACGCTAGTTTGCAAAAATCAGAAAAAAAAATATTTAAGTCAGCATTAAAGACAATTCACATAAAATGTAATATGAAAAAAATTGGAAATGTGTGTGGCACCGCCGCCCAATTTTGAGCAAATAAATATATCTCCGAAACCACGACACCAAAGCACCAAAGTGTATCCAATTCGGTACACACATCACACTTGAAGTCAGTATGCTAAATTCTAAAAATTATAAATATCGGACCAAAACTACGAGTAAACAAGTATATCTCAAAAATTATAACATCAAAATACACCAAATTTTTTCATAAAATTCAACGATGAAATATAAAAAAAAAACACAAAAATCAAAACAGTCTGATATTTAATAACCAAACAAAGTAGTTCGATCAAATTTGATAGACAAGACTGGGTTTGAGAATGAAATACATGGAATAATAAATTTCGGCCACCCTAGATTAATTTGGTATATCTCCGAAACTTTGTTGTCATATTCTACCACACCTACGTAGACTTTGTATTCCAAGTCAGAAAGCACTATTTCAAAAGTTATATAAATCTGACTAAAGCCGGGCTCATCGCTCAAATAAAGGTAGTTTACACCAAATCAAAATACATAACATTTTACTAAACCTAGTCGCGAATGTTTTTAAATTTAGTATGAAGAATTTAATTAGTTAGACAAATAATTAACAAATAAAAATTTCGGAAAATGGGTGTCGTACTTTAAAATTATACAAATTTCCTTTTGTTGTTACTTAAATCAATAAACGTCGTTTAAGATTTCAAAATTTTGTTTTACTAGCAAACTCGGCTTGCTTTGCTGCGACAATAAAGGTATCTTTTTTTAGATATGAAACGATGCTTTTGGGCTTAAAATATACCTTATACTTTGATCTAAAAGAAATATGTGTATTTCGAATATTATTATATTTATCAAATAGCCGGGATGATATGGTGAATAGTGGGGGTGCTTTTGTATTATATAAGGCGTGGAACTGCCCATTTGCTCCACAGTTTGATATATATATAGGGGCATATGTATGTATATCAAATATTATTCATCGAGTTAAATGTTCTCTTACAGGTAGGCATGGTACCGCCCACTTTTCCAAATTTATATATATCCTGTGTTGGGTCCGTATACTAAGTGCACCTACTGTATCAATTTTATAATAATCGGATTTGGGACCCTATTAGAGACTTAGCATTTCGATATTTTGAATGCTCAATCCCAACTTTACTTTGATATGCGAGAGCTTGTATTGTTATTATAAATAATGATGCCTCTTCTACGATTACTTTCCGCTATTTTTCGGAACAACCTTCCTCATTTATGGTGGCTACATATCAAGATATTCCGATTTCTTTTTTCCGGCTAGATCTATCTTTTTTTTTATTTTGCTTTAGCCTAAACATTAATTTAGCTCCTAGCGCTTTTTTGGGCTTTTCTTTAAAGAATAAATTCGAAACTTATAAAATAAATATTATTAAATGCAAGGGTAAAAAATAAACTTTTATAAGAGGAAAAATGTACAATCTACTGTAGAATTTGTGAATATAAGATCGCGCTTCGCGAAACCTCTTTTACTGTTTTTTGTAGTTTTGCTTTTAATTTTTTAATCTTGCTCACTAACGCAGAAGTCGGAGGCATTTTTGAGGTAATGAACATTATCAAAACGAAACAAAAAAAATAGAATTAGTGTTGAAAAGTTAAATAAAATTTCAATTATTAGTTATGGCTTGAAGAAGGAAGAAAAGTACTGTGCTTACGATGAATCTAATATGCATGCCCAAATTAATCTGATAATGAAGATACAATAAGCGATATAAAAATATTTGAATTAACTAGACCAACGCGATAAACGTTTATTATATTTAGGTATATTTTTTTATTAATTGCCCACCGTTTATGGGACCAGAAAATAGATATATGTATAATTTAATTTAGCTTGATTTTAAAAAGATGACAACCCCTTCAAACTATGTCTATGATTTTTCTTCTAGCAATTTTTTTGACACCCATATTTTAATATTTCATTAAACTTGAGTATAATTTAATTAAATTCGACTTTTAGAACAGGTGACAACCCATTTATGAATATAGCTGGCTATAAACTTTCTCTTCAATACTGATTACTGATACTCATATTTTAATATTTTATATAACGGTGTACAATTTAATAAAACTTTACGTTTCAAACAGGTAGAATCCCTCTCCAAAGTGTACGTATACAACTCTTTCTCGCTGAGACAATCCGTTTGACATCCATATTTTTATATCTTATATAATTTGTGTATAATTTAATTAAATTTGACTTGACAACACTCTCCCAAGTATAAAATAAACTTTACGACCTGTTCATAAATATCGGTCGAGCCGTTACCCAGAAGTTCGAACACAAACACCGTCATACCAGATTTTTATATAAAAAGTACATATACATATAAGATTTACATTTCAACATACTACCTTGCACCTTAAAAATAAATTATTTTTAATGTCTTTGAAACCGATATAATATGCGAAAAGCATGTAATTTTTGTAAGCAAATCATACTACGAATAAAATTTTGGAATTGTTGATTTATACGTTTAGCCTTAAACAAATTTTGATGAAGCCTTTTTCAGCCTTTTAATTTGACCTGTTAAAATTTTTTTTTTAAAAAGTTCTGTTATCACTGATCACCTTGATCATATTGTTAATTGCATTACCTTCAGCCTGAAAATATGCCTTACAATGGAAAAAGTTTTGATAACTTTGCAATGATTACAAAATATTTGGCTTTCGTCATGTGACGGTCTTTTACTAATAGTTCTAAATCAATTTGATTGAGTTCGATAAAACAGTTTCGGAGATATACTTATTTATTCAATAGTAAATAGTACCACGCCTATTTTAAAAAAATATTGATTTATATGTATATTTCTCAAAATTGAATTCTTCGTATGACATTTGAAGGAATTTACTATATTATTTGTTAGAACTGGGAATTTTTTTTATCGCCTGCAAACTACCGTTTCTATAATTTTGTACTTAATGAGTTGAAGGGCAAAATATGTACGAAATTAGTTTAGGAGATATAACTACTTCACCTGCGGAGTGCCTTGCCCAATTCCAAAAAAACATTAAATAATAGGTCCTGAATTTCCACTTCCGCCCACCTATAAAGAATTTGAGAAATTACCTTTTGTAGTTCCTGAAATATTAGATTTTTTTATTTCTTAAAATGCCGTTAAAGCTGTGGCTGTTGAGTTAAAATGCAAACTAGTATGTAGCGGGTACTTTTTTTTTTTTGGATATTTCCGAAGATTCAGATCCTCGCTCTAAAGCCGCCACCCATTGAAAAAAAAAACAACTTACCCTCAGCTTAATCCTCTGCCTTCAAGTTGTAGAAAATATTTTTTTTATTATGAAGTGGATACATTTTAGATGATTTATTTTATGAACTGGATGGTTAGGGATTTATGTAAAAGAAAGTTTTTGATGTATACGATGAATTTCATTGGAATTCCTAGTAAATATATGAAAAATTGTCTGTATTGAAGCACTTTAATATATCTAACTTACATACGAACCAAAATATAAAATTAAAAATTCAATAAAAGTCATTTTCGTATTTAAATAATAAGCTTTACAGAAACAGGAGATAAAATGAAAATGAATTGCGAATAAAAATAGGAAAACATTCAACCGATGCATAAAAATGTCAGAAAAAGTTCAAAAATGCTACAAAATGCCCACAAACGAGCACTTAACTCGCTGTTTTCGTATGTTGTGGCATAGATGCGAAACGCAAATACGCAAAGTGCAAAAGTAACAGCAGCAACAAAAACAATAACAAACACAAGCACAAGCGAGCGCTAAAGAAACAAACAAAAAAAAAAACAACGCAAGTACCTTGGAAATGTTGGGAATAAAAATACCAATACCAACTGGCCACCAACTCAAAATGAAAAATGAAAAATGAAAATTTTCCACACAACAACAACTACAATAACAACATCATCAACCGCCGCAAACAAATATCAAAAGTTCAGATCGCCATGGCCGTGACTGCCACATTGAAGCGCCAGTGGCAAGTAGCAAATAGCAAGTGGTGAACAGCACTGAGTAAGTGGCATGCAACAAAGAGTAGGTACAATATACAAAAAAGCGCAACTACAAAAATGTTTTAATAAAAATGTCATGGTTGATGCTGCCACGGTGCGCTGCACGCCGAATACCCCATGTCAAGCGGCACAAACCATCGCGGCTTTAACAAAAAAAAAAAAAAAACTAACATGAGAAGAAAGAGTCAAAGTGCCTGCGACAGCCGTCGTCACGGAGTGCTACGCGCGGCCACAACACGCGCGTCAGCAATTCAGTAGCCTTTGTGTGACGACATGCGGCAGCGAAGCGCAGAAGGTCAAATGGAAACATAGCTTTGTGGCAACACAAAGCGACCATTACGCAAGGCTGCTGTCAGTTGCTGCTACATTGCCACATTGCCCATTCCCTCACTGCCGTCCAGCCCGTCCTTCAGCCCATAGTTGTGATGTGTTTATGATGAAGCGTAGCACTTTGTGGCTGGCAGGCAGGTTGCGCGCGCCATTGCGTTAAGTATGTGTGGCACGTTCAGCATTTTCAGCGGCAGGAATATATATTTTTTGTGGATCTACACAAAGCGCTGACACAAAATTTTTACATTCGACTTTTGCCGGAATTATCCGAGTGAAAAAAACCAGTACGCAAAGATTATAATTCTATACTAAAGCAATAAACGAGTGTTAAACTGGGAGACATGTCGCCCCGCACACTCTACATCAACCACCATCAGCGCTCGCCAAGCAATCACAGTCCAAGCTCCACAGCCTCAATCAACTGGCGAAATGTACGCTGCGCGCATGTGAAAAGTGGCACGATGTGCGGCGCGTCATGAATAATAAGCAACTGAAATTTAAATGTTTTAATTTGATTCGATTTGTTATTTTAAGTGAGATGATAAAAAAAAAGTGTGCGATCTGTAGAAATGCCTGCGGCGGCTACATGGTCTCACTTGACCTCACACCTGGCGCATTGCTTGTTTCCAACGTTTTTGCTTGCCTGGTGGCCAATCTGCGGTAACAGATAAAATTTGATTTATTGCCCTTGTGGCTGCCAAATTGGATTGGTTACACGAGAGTCTAAATTTCCGCCGCCATACTGCGTACGAGCTGAATTAGTTAATCCTCCTAATTTGTTGCACGCTGTGTATGAGGCGCGTGACAGCATTGAGGTATTTTATTGAGTTACTGATTGGTATTTAAACTTAAATGCAAAAGTATTCTTTAAGAATATTAATAGTTTTGTAACTAAAACCATATAGTTTGGTTTGGCGTAATTCGCGGAGTCGATCTACCTACCCTCCAATTAGTCGATAAATAAATTCAACACAAAGTTTTACCGAACTATTATGGAGCACGTGTCAACTTACTATTTTTTTTTTTTTTTAACTTTGAGAGTGCCCAAGAATTATTAAAATTACATGTGCGACCGATTCTCATTCAAGTTTTTAATCTATGATGATATTACCGATAGTGTGAACGCATACAATTTCACGAATTACGACAATCTGTGTCGAAATTTTCCCACCGATGCCCGAGCAAAATCAACTATTCTGCCTCGATAATGTGAAGACTATTCTGGATGAAAAAGGGCTTTAAAATTGTGAAAAATTCGCTGATTAATTAATTAACAACTTTTACTCCGATCGAAATTTGGCAATCTGAGCCGAAAATCACGGTTCAAAATTATGTCGTTAGTAATAAAAATTGTTAATTTGTTCTCCATTCGGAAAGTAAATACAATTTTTGTGGTTTATTTTTTAAAATCACTGTATATAAAGTAGTCAAAGATTGAGTTTGAAGTTGTCTTGGAAAAGTACAATTAAGTTACTCGGGGTTTTCGCAGCAGTCATAATGTTCTTCATCTTATATTTTCTATCGACTTTGCCAGGCCCCAAACCTGGTAGTTTATAGCACCAGGTTTCAGTACCAAATCAATCATCGCCTACATTTCGAAATCTCGATATCGGAAAGTTGCAATCGTAACAGACAGCTACAAAGTTCACCATTTGTGCACTGGGATCACATTAATCGATGCCTACGTAAAGCCTCTGAGGAAGTTTTTAGATTCCAGTGAGGCCGAACAACAACTGGTAGGATGAGAATTGTCGCCCCTCCGCAGAAAAGAAATACGCTGCCTACAGGGCCACGCTACGATCGAGCGCAACGACAGTTGTTTTGGAGCGATATCAATAGTTGAGAAATGAGGATAGACGTATTATTCGAAGAAAGAAAAGAGAGGCGGAAATACGTAAGTGCGACGAGTTTGAAATGCTAGCCGGCAGGAAAAGCGCCCGAAAAGGATAATGTAAAGACCGAAGCGAATTCCTGCAAGAACAAGAACGCCGTCCTGGTAACTGTTGTCCAAAGCACACTCAAAATGTAGAGGGAACAGTTCTCCACTTTGCTAAATGGTGACAGCGAAAGATTCGCCAGAGAAAATGAAGATCCCAAGCGCCAAATCGTTGATGACGGCATTAACATCCCGTCGCCCGACCTAGAAGTAGTTCGAATAGCAATAACGCGGCTATGGAACAACAAAGCCGCCGGAGCTGATGGGTTACCGAATATGGATGGATGAAGACATGCCCGCCGATTGAAATTAAAGTGTGCTCTGCTCAATTCACAGGAAGTGTGATCCTGCAATATGCGCCAACTAAGGCAGGATCAACATCCTTAAAATTCCATACAAGGTACTATAGAGCGTATTGTTTGAAAGTCAACTAATGTCAACTGTCAATGAACTGAATGGATCTTACCAGTGTCGTATTAGACCTAAAAAACTACAATCGACCAGACTTTCACGATATGCCAAATATTGTAAAATACAAAAATCAGGTTTCGACAAAATTGGAAAGGGCCGTTCGGAGCCGTTTGGTATTACCATCTTTTATAAAAATATGTAACTATTGGCTTTTTCCGATGACATGGACATCAGTGGTAGGCAAGTGGGCACTAAAGCCCTCTCTCGATGAAGGAAACCCACTCTGTTCGAGAGAAAGATTCTCCGAAAGTTTTTTGACCTTTACGTCTTTGTGACGACGAATACCGCAGAGGATGGAATGATGAGTTGTATGAGCTTTACAGCGGCTACTTTGGCTAGGCCGTATATGGAAGAAAATAATCTAGCCCTGAAAGTATTCGACGGATACAGCGGGTGGAAGCAGAAGACGAGGATGGCCGTTGGAAAGACCAGGTCGAGAAGGACTTGGCTTCACTTGGCGTCTCCAATTGGCACCAGTTAACTAAACAAAAGAAACTACTGGCGTGCAGTATTGGAATCGGCCAACTCGCCAAAGCGCCAGATATTGATTGATTTGGTGCGACTGTGTTGCGCCAATTATCGCCGCAATTCTATGGGACCGCTCAAAAAATGATAGTGAGAAGTTGTTCCGATCATGCACGATAAAAATCGCCACATGCTATTTGCGCCGGTAGTCCCACTACCGTAGCTTTATGATTTTCCACTATAGAAAAACTAGAAAAGCTGGTTTTACCATATCAAAGCTATGTTTTATAAAATTCTAGGTTTTTGGTCTAAAAAACAACCCGAGTTTGGCTACGAAAAGCGACTGTACATCTTCTTGTTTTCTACGTTCTCGGCAAGAAAATAAAGGCTAGATTGTTAACATATTGTATACTAACTTTTACCCGCGGTGAAACAAAATTTATTTTTAGCAATCCACAACGTATTCAAATAATGTTGACATTTAGAAGTCTCATTTTCATAAGAAAGATTTCTTAAGTCTATTTTCTTTTAGTACCTACTTGTTAAAATTTCTTTGTATCTATAATACCAATATTTCAATAGTTGATTTCCCTTATTATAGTTTTATTTTCTTCAACAGGATTTTGAAATTAAATTTAGCTATTTTTTAGTCTAACACTCATATTGTAAAATATCAGTTAAGTACAGATGGCAACCTTCTTTCAAAACATTTTGGAAATGAAGTTTTATTAAGCTTTAGTCCATGTGTAATTTACCTTATTTAGTATACTATTACTTTTTGACAACTCTTTTGAAAATATATCATTTATATTAATCCAGCTTATAAGCTATATTTTTATAAAAATTTTACAGTCATTCACCCGCACACAAAATTTCAAATTTGTAATATAAGTACGATTTATTTTAACAAAAATGTCTTTAATTTTGGAAGCCAATGACTATTCTTTTATGAACAACTTTAAAAAATCGTGTTTGTAAATAAATATGTGAATGTGTACTTGAAATAATTGTATTTGTATTTAATTTTCAAATAGTTAGCAACCATTAAAAATCGTTCCGAGACTAAGTTTTACTAAACTCTTGTCAATTCAAATCAGTATTGTAATGCTTCATTTATCTAATAAATTTATTTAGTTAAATTTAAATTTTATATTATACGAATATATTATTCTAACAATATAGAATTTCCGTTACCTTACTAATTAAATTGCATCAACCATTTTTAAGAGGTGGCAACCCTCATCAGACATGTTTTCGTATAAAATCTTTCTTCCCTGTGTAATACTGTTAAATTTCGGCAAGTTAACTAAATACAATATATTTAAAAAAAAATTTTTTTTTAAGCTTTTTTCCCTCATATTCCATTCCATGATACTTCCCATTAGTTTTACAATATACAACTTTCTAAAATCTCTTTCATTTTAGATCCATATATAAATATTTGATTAAACCAATTATAATTTCAATTATTTTTTAAACAGGTGGCACCCCTCTTGAAACGTATTTTTGAAACCAAGTTTTCTTAAAACTTTTAGTTTGACACTCATAATGTAAAATACCATTTATTTTTATAATTTAACTTAATTTCTATTTAACCAGGGGGCCACCTTCTTCAATATTGAAATATTTGATTGAATTTTTTGCTTTAATTGAAGTTAACCTTTTAACAAGGTGGCAACCACTTTTATAGAATCAATCCTGTGTTAACCTACATAACGGATTATACATGCGCCAAATCTTATTCTCATCTATGGAGTCGATATGTAGTAATATGGGACTTAACTTATTTATATAACTAACTATTACCTTTTTAACAGGTGACAGCTCCCTGTAAAATATAACTTAGGTATTAACGTGGAGTATAGGTTTTGTGTGCTAAATGTTGGACAATTCCAGCCAGCCATTTGGACCTAAAAAGGTAGTAACTTACTCACACACACACACACACACAAACTTTCACATTTATAATATACTAGTAAGTAGAATCGCTGATACTTTTTCGTTCGCGGCGTGGTAGTTATTGAAACGATAGCTATTCCTAGTTTCCGACCATGATTCAATAATGAAAGATTTGATACATAAACAGCTTTGCTCCTCAATCTTCACATGACGTCTGCTTTAACTAAAACATTGTTACTTCTTTGAAGATTTATGTATGAATCTTATCAAATATTTTAGAATAGTAGTAAAATTCAAAACAAAAAAACACACACACAAAGTTTTAATTCGCTGACATTTTTCCTGAAAACTGTCACAATTTGAGTAAGTATTTTATAAAAATGTAAATATTTTATATAATGCAAATATATGGTTTTATTTGCAACTCATTGGGTAAATTGGGCATCTAGATCGTGATTGGTATACTGAGAGACCGTCTCCCTGCTTCTTAGCCCGTTAAGTTCCGTGTTCTCTATCTTTTTTTATAGGATTTCTTTCCAAAGCCCATTGCTCGTTCTGATCGTATTCCTACTCTTTTGCACCTCCACCCCTGTGCCACCGCTTCCCTGCCAAAGTGAGTGGCGTTCCGAATTTTAAGAATTTAAATTAGTATTTAAAAAAAAAAATCAAATATTTTAAATAAAAGTTAATATACATATATCTTTAATTAGGACCTTAGAGTGTATTTGCCATTAGAATAGATGATAAGCATTTCTGCCCAAGTGGAATGTTAGTGTAAATATTAGTTGTTTCTTAGTAGGTTGCTAATACCCTGTGTTTCCGAACTTCACTGTCGCCGTTTTCGAGTGATTTTCTGCCCAATTCTATCACCTACCCTGTTTGTATGTAAATTTTTTAAACGCAATCCTATGATAACATAGTTGGTTATGGTTATGTACTTTTTGTATCATACATTTTTCCGTACTTTACTTTGTTTGAAAAAATCAATAACCTTGTTTTTGTAACCATGTAGAAGGCTGAAAACTCAATTTATGCCGTTTTGACTCACGTCGCGATTTTTCGGAAACGACCAAAACGTAAATCAAACGCATAAGAGGAGTTTCAACAACTGGGACGTTGGGAGTTTGTGTGAGTTTCGATATCACGATATTAGATGGAGTTCAAAGGAATTTGTGTTGTTAATAAGGACATAGAAGTCCGGGCCCAGGGGTGAAAAGTTGGGGCCCCCTTTCTACATAAAAGTTTCGAATACTTCATCAATTTCATCAACTATCTTTCTACTTATTACTTCAATGTTTTTAAAGATTAAGTTAAATACGACGTTTTTTGCTGCCATCAGTTCATCACATCTGTATTGAATTTGCTTTATAGTTGATGTTGGGTGAAACAAATTTTTCTTTATACGATTTCGAAAATCAATATAATGTATTAATCAGTTCATATATATATATATATATAGACTTTGGTCAGAAATGTTTATTCAGATTATGTCGGAATATACGAATATAGAGATAGCAGGACTTGACAGTTAAGAAGAAGACAGAAAAATCTTATACAAACATTTATTTATCGATCTGATTAAATAAAAAACAGTCCTTTTGAATTCTTTTGACTGCTTATGTACGTAACTGTTTTTTTCTTGTACATGCACGCAAGAACGCGCTTTACAGGTAATCACAAATTTCAAATAAAGTTTGAATTAATCGACTACCAAAGCGTTCTAATTTAACTATTCACTCAATTTCTTGAAAAATACGGGCCCCTTCGAGAACTCCTGGCCCGGGGGGAAAGCCCCCCGATCCCTCGCCCCCTCCCTCTCATCGGGCCTACATAGAACTATATCACATGTTTTTTTTTAATTGTGAACTAGAAAAATTTGATTGCACAAACAATTTCATATATTTACCACTAAAAATGTAGAAAACATAATTTTATTTACATATAATAATGATATTTAATAATGAGAAACAACAAACATTGGTTTGCCTAACGAAATAGTTTCCAATCAGAAGAATTCATCAAATATTTCGTTAACTACGAAACATATTTAGATATTATAAAACTTGAATTCTACAACTAGTTATATATTTTGCGTACTTGTTAAAAATTTTTTTACAAAAAGGGATTACACTCTTCCCCTTTTCTACTTCCTTCGCAAATGCAAACTTTTGTGCGGGAGAGCTAAAAATTAGCTGTCAAAATGCATCAAACGTTTAATAATTGGATCATGGTTTCCCACAACATTTTGTTTTGTATCCGTTTATGTAGATTTAATTTCGCTCACGTTGTGAATATTCGACAACTTCTATGATATCTACAAAAAAGATTTCAAACCTTTTTCCAAACAAATTTCCACATCACTACGCAAACTTAAAATCCACCTATAGTTTTTCTAAACTACCTTTTTACACATTTTTTGTTTTTTACAGCTATTATTGTCTCGGCTTTTAATCTTCTTTTCCGTCATTTATTCAAAACGGCGTGCAAACGCCACGTACATTCACCTCATCTACGCTTTAGTGGCTTAACGTAGAAAACATATCCGCTATCTATGTAGGCAAGTATTCTATATGTGAGTATATGTGAGATTATGCTTTGCAATATGTGATCCCCCTATTTTCATTCATCTTTTTTCTTTTGCTTTCTTTATCTCTACCGATCCATTTACTAAAGCGCACCTCCTTCTCCCCCTCGCACACATCTTAATCACCTACTTCGGTTACTGCTGCTCTCTGTTCATAGCCATCATTGAGATTCGCGTGTAAGACCTTAAACGAGTGACTGCCTAAATTCATTTGTAATCCTTTCGAGAATAAGCAGCGTCCAACGCTTAGTCACACAGCCGGATGTCTACCGTTCATCCAACCGCATCCTGCTGCTGCAAAATTTCCTCGGGCGCTGTACAAGTGCGAATTTATCTCGACAATTTGCGACACTTGCCGCGCTGTGGGTGGTTACTTGGCTGTATCGTTTTGTGTAGTTTTTGCGTGTCGTTATTGCGCCTTGTGCTCCATTCGCCGTCAAATCACCTACAACGGTAGAGAGTGCGCATCCTAGCTGGTGAAATAAAGAAAAGTGTGGTAGTAAGTAGTTTGAAGCAGTCGCAAAATGCGCTGTTGATGTTGTTTTCTTGGCTATTTTCATTCTGCCATTAGAGCATCCGCCACTCCATCAGCTTCATCGGCTTTAGATAGGGCAACCAACAGGCTAGAAGAGTTCTTAACGTGCTTCTAAGCAAAAAAGTAGAGATTTGAGGGCGAGAAAAAAAGAAACAAAACGCGGCAGAACACATTCAAAAACACTAATGACAGCTGCAAAAACAATAGAGACTAGAATGACGGTTGAGCGGCCTTTTCATTAACATGAAGTGGCGTCTTCTACCTTGTGACAGCAGTCAGGCGCGTACTGTACAATGTCTGCCGAGTAGCGAGTGACATGTACAGAGTGCTCTAATTGCCAGAGTTGCTGCAAGCGGCGCACACAGCTGGCGGCAGTTACGGCAGCAGAAATAACAATAACAAATGCAGAACAAGTTCTAAAATTGAGTGTTGTTGAAAGAAAGCTCAGCTTTGCGCCATTTAGTGGTACACTTAAAGAGAAGTGGTAGGGGGGCAGCAAGTTGCACCACCTACTAAGTGCTTGCGCACCTAAGTATTGCCAACGGCATTAAACGAATTACGCGCAGCGCACAGCAACAACCGTAAAATGAAGACGCTACACCGCCACCTGGCTTTAGTTGTAAGCAATTTCGTGCTAAGTGCGCATCGTTGCAAAATACATGGAAGATAATGTCACAAGTGGAATACGAAGTAAATGACAAGTGTTGGTAGACACCTTTTTCGCAGAGTGGGTAGTGAATTTGGCTTTGCCGCGTCACATTTGATTTAGACTGCAATTTTAATTATGCAACGTACGACACCGCATTTGGCACGCAACTCATTTGCCGCAAAGTACGTACGGCCATCATTTGTGGTGCAGCAGTGCGTGCGCGCTCAAGGTGCGCCAGCCTGACTATTAAAGCCGCATTGCACTTTTGTTGCCTAGTGAAAAGGAAATCGCTTGGGTTTCGCTGCCTGATTATTTCTGTTTTGTACACTTTTCGCACTCAAGGACACGCGTTTCGTGTACATTTTGTAAATGAAAAAGCTGCAAGGGCAGTGCTCTGATGTAAGCGTGTGTGTGTGTGTGTGTGCTCTTCGCCGCTTGCACGCGTCAGTAGGGTAAATCGATGAAAACTTTTCGCAGCGTCAAAGAATAAATTTTCGTTGGCCTTTGGCTTCAGGTCTTAGATGCAGAGAGCAAGGTACTTGTTCCAACAACACGTTTCTACCTCATGCGCTTACCTTTTGACACCATACTGGCGTTATGCTTATTATAAGCTGTAGCTTTGACTTGGCAACATTTGCGAAGCGAACCCATCAATGTTCGTCCAACCGAAAACCTTCCTTTAAACTAAATTCCCTCTCGCCCATTATGGCGGGTGTTGCTGTACTTCATAAGTTGCAACAACTTTATTTCTCAATCCCCAATGCGTCGCTCAATCTGATGCATTGCATTGAAAGCATTCGAAACTAAGGCTTGATTTTGCGCTATAACGAGCTTTGCAGATGCATCTCTGTTGAGACTATGCTGCAGAAACTTTTGCGCCAAACCTACTACTTGACTGCAATACGTTGGCTGTGACGGCTGTGAGAACTGCCATTCAAACCGCAGGTAGAAGTTGTTTCAAAACTACGAAGCAATGCGCAGTAACGGCGGCAACACAGCTACATTTTTGCCACGCCTATGTGGCACGTCTCGCTTGCAGTATTCCCAACCGGTAGATTATCCATAGTTGGTAAAGCGTCATACTCAATATGCAAAGCATTGCATATATTAAGGCGCTGAATAGTGATTCTACAAAGTGTTGCTGCTTTGCCAGTTGGTGTTGCCGCAAAAACTTCGAATCAGAAACAATTTGCCGAGGTGGATTATGAAAATTGCTTAAGAAATTAAATTGCACTTTGTCGACTACACTACAGCCTCATCTACCTATTCTCGACGTTCCCTTCAAAACATGTACCGCTTTCGCCGGCTCTACTATTTATTTCTCTGCTTGTGCTCTGCGGTTGATGTGCATATCCTTTGCTGCGGAAAGTTGAGAGGCAGCACAGTTGCTCTGCGGTTGGCAATTCACCATTTACGAGTTGCAAATTTGCATTGGCACGCTGTGGTTGTTGTGGCATGCTGTGGCTAGGCAATGGCGTAGCCGAGTGCGTCTGCAAAGAAGAGTGTGGTTGCTGTTGCAGCGGTAATTGCGAAACAGGTCAAAGCACCGGCATTTCTTTGCTTAGCGGAACACATTTAGAAATGTATTTCAGTTTTACGCTTTGTAATTGAAAGGGGTTGAGGAAAAAGGTTTACACAAAAAAAAAAAACATATAAACTCTGAAAATGAAGGGGGATTAAAGAAAAATCTGCGCGAAGTAAATATTTGTGGTGGGCTTCACTTTGTTTCATTGCTTTTTATGTGGCAAAATGCGAATATAATTTTTGAATTAATTTTCTTTTTTTCGACCTCTTTATTGGCAATTTAGAGCAGCTTTGAAGGTATTTGCTTGATGGTTTTTAACTGGCGAAACTGACATAAAAATTTCTAAATGTAAGTTATCTACTGATTTAAAAATTAAGTAAATTATACTTAAAGTAATTCAAAATTTTATTATTCTCAGCTTGATAGTCGAAAATCAACTATCAAACCAGAGTTTCTATTATATCTTTTATACATAGCTGGAACATGTTTGACATCAGTCTTATCAGAAACGTTTCACTAAAGCCCAGAACTCGATAATGCATCGGAAAAAATACTTAACCCTTTAATTTAATACATTCTTAAAATATCCAAAATTATAAAAATTGAAAAATCAAAACGGGGAATGTGTTTTATTGTTCTAACTTGTGTCTTCTTTCAAGAATCAAATGGCAAGTCAGATATTTCCATCTAAACCGATGAAGTATGTTTCTGACGGGGTGAGGAAAATGAAAGCGTAAACAATTTGGAGACAATATATATTATATTTTTAAGATCTCCACTTCCGAATCTATTAAAGATATGAGCAATGAATGCTCCTCTTAATGGGAATCGATCTTGTGAGTCGAGTTTTTGGTGATCGATCGTTTTTTAATTCGATTCGATTCGATCCAAAATTTATTGTTGTTATTTTTTTGATTTAGTATATAAACTTTCCCTTTCAAGACAACCTGCCCATTCGGGTCATGTTTTTCCATTTCCATGAAACTCGAATATGTTGTTTCTTGGTCAAAATGATCATACACGCATTTTTTCCTTTCACCGAAAAAGTTTTTTCGATATTTTTCGTAAATTTTAATTTCGACGACGTGTGGTTGATTCGTGTAAGTCTGAATCTCGTCCTTGAGTTGTGATGTGTTTGGGCGGTGCTTCGTCTGCAAATAGTTGCCTGTTTGGGCGCCTCAAATGGTGACTACTTGTGAGAAACTGCTTGCTGTGCATGAACTTGGTGGCCTTAGCAGAAATCATGATTGCCTTTTTGGTTTAATTGCGACTCCAGGGACATAGGCAGGCATCCCAACACAATCCTGAGTGCGGCATAACTTAGTTTCTTTGCCTTTGGCTCCAGTGCTGTCAGCTAGCGACTTTAGGACTTTGGTGCACTTCTGTACTTTATTGACGATTGCGGTACTAAGATTAACCATTGGGATGAGGATACCTCCTTCGTTCAAGTAGTAAATAGGATCGTCGAGAACTTAGTAGGTGAAAAAATGCAGTTTCTGTCAGTGAAGAAACGAGAAAGGTCGGAGATATAACCGTGTACTTTCGAACATGAATTATATTGCCGATGGCCATTATAGAACAATCATCGGCATATGAGACTATAGTGAATCCTTCTGGCGGTTGAAGGAGCTTGAAGATATGTAGTTAAAAACAAGAGTGCGGATAGGATGCCACCCTGTAGTGCCCTTTATTCTAAGGATTCGTGTAAGAAACTCTATAGCTTGTTGAAGGTAAGAGGTGCTCTGGTTTTTGACTGTTTGCGCAACCTTCCAACGAAGCATGAATTTCGAATGAAATTTTCACTCAGACATTCATAAGGACTTCATGGTGGACCATAGCTTAACTACACCTGATAGCTGGTTACAGTACTTTAGGCGCGCCTTCGACTTGCTCCGATTATGCTGGTCTACCAACGTCCGAAAGCCACGTTCAAATTCGTAATATAGGGGCAACGGGGATTGGGGTGGCGATGGTAGTCACGCTCTTTCGCTAGTAAAGCCGCTTCAGTCGGAAAGTTAGTATGGATTTCGGTAATCATTCTCCCCAGGATAAAGTGAGCCGCCCTTGCGAACATCGTTTGGTGTGGGAAGAAGTGTAAGGGTATTCTAGATAAACTCAGCGAATGGGGCTCAAAGTTTGTAAAGGTTCGATGATCCGCGTAGAAAAATCAGTCGGTTTGTAGCTATTGTTAGGACAGCCGAGATGCTGCAACTGCCCAGAAACCTGGTGAAAGCGTTGTCGTTCAGCGCACGGAATGTCAATATCGATGAAACGTTGGTTATTTGTATATAAACATTAAATATTTATATATTCTCTGACATTCTGGGGTAGTGTCCCAGGCATTGAAGTCTTCTTCTACAAGACGATACAGCACTCGCTTGCTAACCTTGCGATACGCATTGTAGCCATGACACTTCCCGGATCTCAGCTATCAACAGGTTATGCCGATTCACATCCCTGGGTGCGGCAATGGTGTTCGTTGAAGTCGTAGGTGCGGTGGGGCGGAAACAACATCGGGAAACATAACTCGTGGATTCTCCTTATGGGTCATAAGGCCTACGAATACCTTAAGATGGCTCCATCTGCCACGCGGATTACATCTTAACAGTTAGGATGTCAGCTCTGAGTAGAATGATGCGAAACTTCTAGGAATCCGTCCAGAGTAGACCAACGATTCATTGGGTAGGCTGATCTAAGGGTTAGCTCGCCGAACCAAAAGCCATTGGAAGTGTAAAACTCGGGTCATTCTGGTACGCGGGAATGTGTTAGCTTGTACTACTTGCAATTGCTTTAGGGAATGCATGCCTCTAAAAATCGCACCCAGGCGCAGTTATTGAGGACGACGTCATAGCGGTCTCGGGTGCCTGGGAGTTTCGCTCGCGTTGCTGTTGCCGTTGGTATTTCAGCCACTTGTTAGTTTTTGACACTTTAATGCTCATGTTTTGCTTAGATTATACGCCGATACTATTTAAACGTCTAAATTGAACATAATTTAAACAAACATAACTGTGTACTAAATGTTACCGATAAAATGCCGTTTGCTATTAAGAATATACAAATCAAAACGAAAATGCATGTGGTTCAATTTCGTCTCCAAACTATGGAGTAACCAATTTGAAATCGTCCTGTTTTACGACCAACTAAAAAATATTCACTAAACAGAGACTTAACAAATTGGTTCTTATTATACGCAATTGAATGGAGTGGAAAAAAATATACGACATATAAAGAAATACATATGTGGTTGCAGATTGAATAGTTTTATTTTGTCTAAGTCTAAATAATTCTAAAAGCTCAATGACTTCCACATTCCCATTGCGAGCTCCAACGCTCGTAATAAAACTATGCGCATTCCTCCCTTGCATGCTACCATCCGTCACACTTCTCTCAAGAATATTTACTCAATTATTTTTTATTCTTACAAGAGTATGCCAACAATAACGTTTGCGTGATCACAAAGGAAGTTTCTCGTTTAAATGATGTTTGCCATGTCAACAAACATAAATTTGCGAAATTGGCCACAAATTTTGCTCTCTACAATGCAAAGCAAATAAAACCGCAAAACCAAATACATAATAAAGTAAAAAAAAAAAACAATAGACAAAGAAATATAAATACTCTGTGGTATTCTGTCACTCTCTCAATTCACCCACCCATTGCTAGTTCCACAACCATTTCCTTGACGACCCGCATACCGGGAATCAATGCTCAAATATCTACTGACACCCAGCGTGACAGTGGCAGAATGTAGCATACGACGGTACCGTTAAAGCACATCGCAGTTAAGTGCCAACAAACGAAATCCGAGCTGCTTACTTTTATTTACATTTATGCCGAATTATTATACCAGAGACAATGGCGGCGGAAGTGGCAGTGCCAGAGAGAGCGACAGCGACGCCGACGCCGATGCCGATGCCGATGCCGACAATGGCGGAGATGGTAGTAGCGATGATGACTATGACCGGCGATGGAGTTGTGTACTGGCGGTGGAGCGGCAGGCGGGGCATTGATATAAGAAAAATAAAGCATTGTCGTAAAACATTTTTTATTGTTCAATTAGCATAATGGGGGCACAAACACAAACGAATGCAATGCCGCAACAAAGTATGACGAGGATGCTTTAGCAAAAGACAAGAGCATACAAAAAATAAATTCTGCACGATAAAAAAAATTCAATGGAGCGCAGATAACTCGAAAGAGTAAGAGGAGCAGCACAGTGTATATTTAGGGGTAGCACCATCACTTCATCACAAGCGCAGGACATTATGTGGCGGATGTGCACAAAACACATAAATGGACAAGAAAAAAAAAAAAGACCAGAACGAATGATGTTGGCGACTAGAAGATGAATAGACAGGCTTTGCTCACTGAATGACTGGCACTGCCCGGCTAGTTGGTCGTCTCGTTTGTTTCGTTGGTTGGCCAAGCAGAGAATGCGGACAAGTGGAAATAAAAAGCTGTGAAATGAAGTGATCCTTTTTAGTCGTCGTCTTTTGTGAGCCTTTTATGCTGATTTTTATATCAAATATATATATATATATGTATAGATATGTACGTATGAATATTGTCGCTGTTAGCCTTTGTTTTCTTGAATGAGCAACGGGTAGGCGAGTAAAGACAACATTTCGATGGACTATCAGGCCGCATGGACTTAGTGAACTTTTATTGGCACACATACCAAAAAAATAAAAAATAATGCATGTGTGTTCATGTGTCGAAAAGTAAGTGTGTCCAGTCAGGGATGCGACATTTAGTTAGTCTGCGTGTGTGTGTGTGTGGGATGCAGCATCTGCTGTAGAAAGAACAAAAGCTGAGACGAGTTTTGGAGGGCGTATGCTGTGGCAACAATGACGGGCAGACAGGCAGACAAGCAGAAAGCCTATCCAACTGAAGGACCGTCAAATGAATGGACGGCGAACCTCCACGCTACCTGCCTCTTTGCTGTCAGTACGAAATTAAACAGAGTATGGGCGAGACTTTGGACTTTGGACGACGACGTCGACGACGCATATTTGTTATGCTTGAACTGCTTTTGTTTATATTTGCTCAGGGCACTTAGTTCTTAAATTGCTCACAAGCGGTCAATTGGCGTTAAAGTCAGAGCGGCATCATGTGGCAATTTGGATCGGTCAAGTGCCTGAATATTTAAGCGATTTTCATGTCAAAGTTTAATTGGAAGTTGCCAGTACAAATGGTCATAGATATTTTTGGGCGGCAAGTAAATTCCTGTAAAGAAGTTACAAGTTTTTGATTGAATAGAAAAGTAAATAATTTAAACACAATTACTTACTTTCTGTTTGATTAAAAACTTGACTTCAAATTTATATTTAGTAGGTAGTCGTGCTCACATCAAATGATGTCTTGTTAATGGAAATAAAGAGGCTATCAATAAATATAATGTACGTACACCCAAAATCCAATTAAGCTAGTCCTAGCCTGTATATGCACAAAAATGTTAAGTGGACTTGGTGTAGTGCTTTATTTAAAATGTTGACAATAAGATTGATGAAAGGAAAAATGATTCGCTTTTTTAAATACTTATATAATTAAAGAACTTTAGTTAAAAAGGTTTTTGATATCCGTGATGCGTCAAGCATTTTTCCACATTTAATGAAATGCTACATGGTTATATAATTTAAATAACATAGGCTATATAGTATGCAGGATTGCCACCTGTTGGAAAAGTTATAGTCAATTAAATAAATAAGTTAAATCGCGTATTGCTGTATAACGACTGGATAGATCTGGATAAGATTTGTCACATATATAACACTGCGTAACAAAGATTTAAAAAAACCTGCGGTCATGATTTTGTTAATAGTTTTTATTAACATTAGTAGCAGGCTTACGAACTGGGTTTTTACTTTTTAGCGTTGAATGACGCTATACGGTAGGGTTTTCAGGCAAAATTGAAACCAGAGAGAAATTTGTAAAAAAACTGATGGTAAAGAGATAGATGCGGGTATGCTGAAGTAAAAAAGTGAGGAACAGAAGTGTAGTGAGGTGGGGGGCATTTCTGGGGCAGCTGTTTGCTCAATGTTTGCTACTCACTTATTCTCAGCGACGACCAATATAATAGTGGTCGTGCTTGTGAGTGAACTTTTCTATTCTCTTGCTTGTAGAGAATAAAATTTGCACTAGTTGCTGTAATGCATACATACATACTGACAGAGCGCTCAGTGACCACATTCATTAACGCCAGTGATAGCTATGTATGTATGTATTATGTCAGCTGGTTGCTCAATGTTTGCTACTCACTTATTCTCAGCGACGACCAATACAATAGTGGTCGTGCTTGTGAGCGAACTTTTTCAAATAGAAC
The DNA here is from genome assembly GCA_951828415.1 of Anomoia purmunda. Classification (NCBI taxonomy): domain Eukaryota; kingdom Metazoa; phylum Arthropoda; class Insecta; order Diptera; family Tephritidae; genus Anomoia; species Anomoia purmunda. The sequence goes on along the minus strand of OX639993.1, from coordinate 132,350,838 downwards.
GTCATTCAACGTTCAACGTTACGATACCTCGAAATAACACGACAGCCCGTGCGTGGCCGTAGGCCTCGCACAATGCCGCACTGGCTTTTTTTGGATTGGCTCTAGATCTTGAGATAAATGAAACTTAAGAAATTAATGAAAAAAAATTATATGACCCAGTTCCAGTTGTATTAATTTAATTACTCCTCAATAAATTTTGTTATATAAATTACTAAAACAAGTAGTTCGTTGGTTTAAATATTTTATTTCTCTTGCAAGCTTAAGTCGGGTGAGTTAATACAACTAAACATTAATTCGACGACTTCGCCTAAATACCAGAAAACTCTAACAGTCCCTGCCAGCCGCTGCACGTTATCGACCGCGTGACTTGTAAATGCAATTCGACAATTTATACTATACTAAAAACCCTGTTTTATAAGTTTATGGGACATCGGGCAAGAAATGAACATTGGATTAGAAAGGACTGACCGGTGAGAGAAAATATGGAGGTAGGAACAGCAAATGTGGTTCATGACCAACTAATAAGCTGAGAAAAAATCATTCTTCCACCACTTCACATCAAGATTGGGCTAATGAAACAGTTCATCAAAGGCCTTGATAAGACAAGTGACTGTTTCGAATATGTGTGCAAAAAATTTCCAGTATGGAAAAATTAAAAGCAGGAGTCTTCGATGGTCCTCAAATTCGTACCCTTCTAAAAGACACTGAATTCTTAAACCATATGTCACAAATTGAATCTGAAGCCTGGCTAAGCTTTGTTAATGTAGTCAAACATTTTTTGGGAAATCATAAATCACCGGATTATACCAAACTAGTTGCTGATATGCTTCTCAATTTTCGCAAACTAGGAGCTAAAATGAGCATTAAATTACATTATTTACATAGTCATTTGGACAAGTTCCCGGACAGCCTAGGCGATTACAGTGAGGAACAAGGTAAACGGTTCCACCAGGACATAAAAATAATGGAAGAAAGAAACCAAGGTCGATGGGACGACCACGTGATGGCAGATTACTGCTGGAACTTAATACGGGATTGTGCGAGCAACGACATCATACGAGGTCCTACAGAAAAAGTTTTTTGTATTTTTTTTTAAATTAATTAATGAAAATAATATATTTTTTTTTTATTTTTGTTTTATTTTTATACAGGCGCGCAATAAAAATAGAGAAAGTTTATGGGAAAATATTTTTGATGAATGTTGCCACCTTTCTTAATGTCAGCATCGTTTGATTACGTTCCGCATTTGTAACAATAAATTAGGGTTTATTAAACCCGAATGGCATACCGCGCAGTTACCAAAGAGAAACAAGTTTCAGCAACGAACCGTAATCGGCAATTATGAAGTAGAAGAAATTCGAAATCATAGCGTTATGCCGAGAGCCAAGCGATCGAAGTCGCGGGTAAAATCTAGTTAGTATTAATGACAAACTGCTAATAACCGCAGAAAATCTCATGATCACATAATTAAAACACTAAAAAATAACACGCTTATTGTTTAGTTATTCCAAAATATCAGAAACCGGGTTTCCAAGCACTCACACATAGTTGCCCATTGTGCTTAAGGTCTAGGAAGAGGTATGGGCTAAACGGATAGCCAGTTTGCTGCCTTCAATACCACAGTGACACAGCACCCAAATGAGTTCAAGCTTGTTCCATTATCCAATAGAGTTCAGCCTCAACTTAGTTTCTATGTCAAATTCTGAACAGGTGCGATCAGTTTTCAAGGTTTTTGGTGAGATTTGGATATCTGGTATTCTCGTTTCCAACGAAAAACCCAACTCTTGCCAATCCGTCTTTCACTGCAGACCCTGATTTGGAATCCGCGACACCTTTCACCAAATATTCAGTCCTCTAAATCGAGTAAAGCAAATACCTCCGATTTAAAAAGACCGTTGTCGTGCTACCTAAGGCAGAAAAGCATCTGAATTTGCCTTCCAAGTGCCAACCATATCCAGTTCCATTTTCTCTCTTGGAGCCGTCAATGTAAAAAATATTTCTACCAAAAGACACTTGGGGCCACAAACAAAGGGTATTGCTCTGACAACCTTCCAAATAATTGTCTGTGTCGGGAGTTGTCATCGTCGTGCCACTCGCCTTTTCAATTGATTGTAAACTTTTGAGTTATGGGAAATGTGGTATTCTCGTTTCCAAGGATCAACCTAGAATCCGCTTTTCGAGGACTCCCACCTTTGGTTGGTGGAAACTTAATGAATCGTTAATCATAAAGAGTTTTCTGTTCCTAGACCATTCGTCTTTTGATATCACTCTCCATACCTCTGTTAGCTAAGGTCTGATCATTCACTTCCTGTCTTCTGGTGGTGACAAGTGCAGGTCTATTGTAAAATGCTTACTGTTTACTGAAAATAGTTACTGGTAGTTAAAAATAAATGCTCAACTACTTTCCTGAATTATTTAAGAAGTTATGAATAAATGAATTATTGAGGAAAACGCGAATATTTGTGTTTCTTTGAAACCTCTATAGTATACTTGTTATTAGCTATTCGATTTTCTTAAAACAAGCTTTTTAAAATTTGCATCGCTGAATTTTTGACTTGTGGATTCATTTACAATCCCAGCAAATGAAAATGAACATTTTACAATATTTTAAAAAACCTTTTTTTTTAGTAATCAGTAAAATTTTACTGGTAATGGAAGTTAAATTTCATTATCAGTAAAAATTTTTTGATTACTGCTGTTTGTAATCCAGTAAATATTCAATTCAGTGTTCCCATCTATTCTTCAGGCTGAGGAATTATATAAAGATGCTCTAAGCATCTGCTGCGCAAAGAGAGTTCTGCCTCTGGCTTAGAGCCCGGACTGAACTCCAATTTCGGATGTGAATCTCAATTCCCTTTGACCAGTTTTCAAGGTCCACGATGAACAACTGATTCGCCTAATTTTCTCAAGCGTAGAATGGAATGAAATTGACGCACACTGTACGTACATACGTGGATATTTTTTTTGGGCTGCTTTTTAAGAAAAGTAAAGTATAAGTTCCGTTTTTCTAAGTAACAACCTTCGCATTGTCCAAGTCATTTTTGATTATCTGGTACTTTCAATTTAGAACGTTTAGCTGTTTGTGAAATAATCGGGGAAGGATATTGATGTCTTACTTTTGAAAGACGACGAGGATGACTTTGGATTTAGTAGAATTCTACCCATAAGGTGGGAAAACTCATAATTCATATTACCAATCGCCTTGTATATTACATAATTCTGAAAAGTAGTCGATTTTGTGCAATAATTGTTTTGTGACAAATTCATTGAGTTTTAGCACGATCGAAATTTTGTTAGTGGGTGCATTTTATTGTTATGTTAAATTTTGGATAGAATTCTATCCGAAGCTAAACGGTCGTTAAAAGTTCGGTTGCAACTGAACTTATACTCCTCTTTATATGTTGTGTATATTCTTAAATTCAAATCACACATTTTTATTACAATCTCATTACATTAAAAAGAACAACCAATTCGAATCTTAAATGCTGGTTTTCGAAACTTGCCAAATCGCGTGGCAAGTGTTACACCTTTTGTTTTTTTTTTTACTATCTGGTGTCTCATTAAGAGGTAGGAATGTCCGATATCTAACATAGTATTTATCTTGAACCGACATAATTAATTGCCGTCAGTTATTTTAGTTGCGTAAAAAAAGTTTTCTTCAAGCGGACAAATCTCTGAGTGTATTTCGGCCACGATAAACCTTCTCGCAAAAATCATTTAAGGTTCGAAGTCGGCGTAAAACTGTTGGTCCCTCAAATTGTGGTACAATTTTAAAACGCACGTCACAACTCATTGAGGCCAAAATTTCGAGCACGTCGATATAGCTATCTATCAGGGAAATTTTAGTTTACAAAATCTTTCATCGAACCATGAAATATCTATATTCGAAATAACCAACCTTATCGAACATTCCTAGCTTTAATTTATTAACAAGTTAACTCTTGAAGGGAGACAAGTTGAAAAAAAAGCAACAAAAAACTTTCGCCGGCCAGTCTGTTATATACAAAAAAAAACAAGTCCACATAGTTAGACGCGTCTTTATGAAATCGAGCAGAATTTTAAAAAACGAAATAAACGAAGTTTTACAGAGGCTAAATTTAAAAAGAAATTCAAATTAAGTTTGTAATTTTTTTCAATGTTCCAATTTTATTTCATTTTTATTTATTTGTGCTGGGATTTAAATATTAAGTCTAGTAATGAGATATCTATTATTTTTGCATTAAATTGAAGGGTTTATTTAGCATAGTTAGAATGATCTGATTTAGGATAAATATACACCGTTTCGTTCGATAACTTGTTGCTATTTTGAAGGCAGTTTCATATTGTTATTCTCATAGAAACATCCGTTCCTATTGGCAAAAAAGTCGATTTTTAAACAATACTGAGTCAAGCAATCACAAAAGTGTTTGATAATTTTTTTTGTACTTCTTATCTTTCTAATGTCCAATCGGACTTATACAACGCGAGAAATATATTACTAAGGCCATCTATTAAAGAAAAGTTAATTTCCTTTTACTAAACCTAACATCTACACCGAAGTCGGTTTTAAACGAATAAAAGAAATTGCGTTTTTTAAAAACGTTACAATCCTCCCCAAGTATGTAGTGTCTTGTAACTCATTTATCAAATAGTTTGATTGATTCTCACAGCATACTATTGGTATTGATTTTAATGAAATTAAATCGCAAAAGAATCAAGCAATTTATTTTATTTAGTTCCACTTCCACATGGCTTGACCAAATTATTATTCCACCCAACAACTGAGCAATAAATGTCACAGCCTCCTTTGCCAGCAACACCAGCCAACCAACCACCAAGACAATGTCAACCATATTGTAACGAAATATCATCGCAGAAGAATGAAATATTGACTGGGCTTAAGAAACCAACCGCACGCGTCTGCATACATTACACGGGTAAGTGATGTGTGTTTGAATAAGTAAAGGATCGCCACTTACACAGGCACATTACCAAACTGATTTCCTCTACTCATAAGCATAAGTCGGATGTAATATCTTTTTTCTACTGCTGCTACTGTGTGACAATTTTTCGCCCCTACCAGGGTTGGGCGAAAAAATATTTTATAAAAACGTATACGAAGGTCCTTTCTGTTTATCCTTCTACAGTTTTTTTTCGCTTTTTTCCTTTTTTGTGTTTATTTGTTGTTTTTATTTTTTGTGAAATTTTGTGAACAAACTTCGCATAATTTCCTATTTAAGAATTTGTTTTCGTACACTTAAGTTATTTGCGAACAAACTCCCTAACTTGTTCAAACCCAAACGCATAGGCAATCAAGCGTAATTTTGTGTGCGTATGTTACACACATATGTATGTCCTGATATGTCCTGTGAATGCTCTGCTTATGTGCGCACAGCATGAAAAATTGAAAGGCAACATATTGATAGCAAAAATGCTGCTTTATTGTGGGCGCCAGTAGCCTTAGCCAATTCAGCCCCAAATCGAGACATTCAGAGACAGCAGGCCGAAGGGCCTTTAAAGAAATAAAAACAGGGAATAAAAAATATTTACAAATATGCGAAAGCATGCATGTAAGTTTCTCCATCTTCGAACGTTGGGCTCTTGTGTAAAACTCAAGGCTCAAACTGCGTGCAAATGGCCCTAATTTAACCTCGTGACCCTCCTGTTTGGTCACATGGAAGACGTGTAAAGGGAGAAAGCAAACCAATGTTGTATTATTACAAGTGCGTTTGTTGGAAGGTAGTGTGGTTCGATCTGCTTGGCAGAGTAGACCATCTCCGGCCTTTGATGTAACTTGAACGCCACTATTTGGCTGCCTAAATGTTGCTTGGTCTTATTTTGACTCTCATCTTAAGTATTTCGTTTTTCCGTGCAATTCTCTATTACTGTCCTTTCTGTTTTCCGCTATGTTGTTTTCGTTTAGTTTTTCCTAAACAATTGTGGCAGAATGAAAACGAATTCTTTTCGGCTTTATTTTTTTGCTTTGCTCCAAATGTGCTTTTGAGAGAGCGGAAATAGTCGAAATAGTTTTGGGAAAATGTTTTGCTTTTCGGAAATCGTGCAGTTTATTTTTGTATAAAATTTAATTGGAAATTTCGAATCTACATTCTTTTTACTCACATACTGTATTGTATGTATTTGTAGTAAATTTGTTGAATAAATTGAATTTTTAAGAGCAATTGAGACTTGTTGTTGCCATTAAGGAGAGGAAAAGTTTGCACATTTGCTTATTTGAATAGAAAATGGGTGATTTAAGTGAAAGTGTGAAACTAAAAGTGGGCCAAATATTTGTATATAATATACATATGTAACTAATAGAAGTTGAGTAATGACGGTATTTTCATTGACCATTAGTTTCCACCAAGTGTTCCTAAATTTAGGAATACTTTTTCCTGGAGATATTTTATGTTCTACGATTGCAAACCGTATCTAAGTGAAGAAAACTTCTTAATTAAATTCATGCAATTTTCTAAATTATTCTAATTGTTCATTGACAACATCGTATACACAGAAAACCTGTGTTCAGACCAAAGATGGGTGAGGTGTTTACCCTATTCAGTACTATATCTAAAATATGGAGATTAAGAAAAAGGAAGTTGACCTTCGCTAGACGTCGTTCAATGACTGCTTAAATTCCGCCTCGCTCCCCGCCCTATCTAGATAGCCATTGCGATGCCTTCTGCGGTTTTTCCTCTTTGTTCGGACGGGTCGAATGAAGTCTCTATCTGGCCCTAAAAAAGAAAAGGAAGTGAGAGATGACAGGTATTAAATATGACGGGGAAGGTAGGTATTGGACCAGCATTCACACCTGAACTTGTACCATTTGGTATTTTTGATAAGTCTACATATGTTAGGCATTGTATCGCTGCAAATTACTATTAGAGTTAAGCTGAGAATCACCCGTTTTTTGTATGTCAATAATGGAGATTCACCGAAACTATGAAGAACCGTCGAGCTTGCAGTTAAAGTACCGATCATTGTATGGTATACCCGATTTACTACATGCATGTTATTCTAGTGAGAAGTGACCTAAGATGGTGACTCTTTTTCTTCATTTTCTTATTTGGCACTGCAGCCGTTCGTCGAATTGGGCTGGTATTTGCCACCCTCGTGATCATGGCCTTGAATTTGACGGAGAATAATTCCGAGCCCAAAGCAGTTTCTATTGATAAGATATATTATGCGCACTCTGTAGTAGTAGTTTTACTATATGGGAACTAGGGTCAATCGACGACGCATCTTCCTTTCGAAACTAACTGGGTGTTGTTGTTGGTGATTTGTAGAGTACCCTTCCGAATCTAGCGGCTTCGGATGTAGCCTCTATTATTCTGCTATAAATCGCTTCTTGAAATCCGTTTTTTCCCTAATGACCTTCTTATAATTACTCAGAGTAGCTTTGTAAAGTGCTCATGATAATTCTGAGACGTCTCGCCTGCCAGTGTTGAACGCTCTCTTACATCCTTTACAAAATTTATATAGATACGAGGGCTACCAAGCAGACCTGCGGAGCTCCTTTATTCTCTTCTTGCGACATGCTTTGATCAGCACCTGGTAGCTCAAAAATACTAACTAAATGATCAAATCCCTCTCACGTTTCCGGTATGTTAGATAGTTTAGAAAACAGATTTTTAAAGATAAGTTTTCTCTAATACACCCAGTTAGTCTTTTTAATATTTTGAATATATTCACAGACGGGGGCAAGTCTAGTATACTAAATTCTACAAAACCAAGAACTTCTCTACGGTTAGTTGTAATACAGGTAGGGGCACTGACAACTAGATAGGTTTGTACTGATTAGGTAGTTAAAGAGTAATCCAACCCGCTTATTTATGTTAGCGCTGCCCCTTTGAGTGTGGTAGCAGAGTTTTCAGCGGGTTGATGCTTCTCAATAGCTCCGTTAGTTCAGTAACTGGAAAAGTACCCTAGTGGTCATGGGCCTGGTAGAAGGAGACCAGCATGTACTCATTTTACTATATTTCCAGTCTGACGACGATGGTTTTGTCTTGGCTATTTACGACTCCAATGTCGGAGTTTCCTCCACAGATCTCTGGCGCGTGGTCTCTCTACCTTGCCATATACTTTCATGTCGAAGTCCGGAAGGATTTTTCGGGCCAACACGATGTCCTCTTCGCGAAGTCCTCCTTCGAGGTCTGACCCTCGTTAGTTCTGTGAACGCAAAGAACCCTGGTAGTCATGGGTCAGGTAGAACGAGGCCAGCCTGTACTATTTGTACAATATTTCCACGCTGACGACGATACCCTTTCGGGCCTATGCTCTTTCAGCGAAGGGTTTTTTCTTAGCTCTTTTTGACGCCAATGCCGAAGTTTCCTCCACAGACTTAAGGCACTTGGTCTCCCCACCTTACCATATACTTTTATATCGAAGTCCCGAATGAGTTTTCGAGCACACACGATGTTCTCTTGCACCTTCATGAAGTCCGCCTTCAAAACCCGACCCTTCTTGATCGATGAGACCCTTCTTAGCGATGGAGAACTCGAGAGGCGGTACCTGGTAGGTGCAGGTACACCCACTGTCTGGTTGCGTAAGCCTGGTTCTACCGTGGCTTTGTAAGATGCGGAGTTTATAGTTCCTTTCGGCCTTGTTTGGTAGTGCCGGACTCCCGAATTGGTGCTGATGTGATTTTAATGCTGTTTTTATTTTCCATGATCCACGCCCGGTATCTGGACGGTTCGTACGAAACCTTGATCTGGCCCTGAAAAAGTGAGGGGGCGGAAAGCTGGCAGGGATTGGATATGACAGGGAAGGTTGGTGTTGGACAATATAGCAGTCGCCGCTCGAATTAGCCGCTCAGGTGTTACCAGTTGTCACCACACTGTGGTCTCTTCTTGCACTACGGGAGTGCAAACAGCTACGAGTCGACTTTTGGGTCGATCACCCCATCAAATACTAGTTTTATTCTGATAAAATTCCTATTTTAGAAGGTATTCTGCATTAGGCTTGCTCTATCTGGAACAACAGGCTTCGCGGTGTACAGGTATATTAAATACCTGTTCTACTTCTCTGAATTCATAAAAAGACGCTCTTTGCTTCTTGCTAATTAATTAGCCACCACATTCTCGTGTACTTTCTTGTCATTTTCATACCAGCACTATGCCCAGCCATTTCTCAGTTATATAGCTAAATATTAATTTATTTCTATGTACTTTATGTTGTCCATGGCTCTTATCTTGGAACTAGAGTAATAGTCGTAGTAGTGAAGTCTACAAGACTCGCATCCCTCTTGGTATACAAATGTACAACTTAATCGAAAATTCTACCTCAAACTGTGCGCGTTTATAAAACAACTTATTATCTTTGAATATCCGCAAATTTCGCACGACGGCACGTGAAACTTTTAATAATCCCTGAAATGGCAAATACAAATAATTCAAAAAAAAATAGTATATAAATTCAAAAAATTTTGTAAACCCAATACAATAACTAACTGCTAATATTAATTCTGGCTACTTGCCCTGTGCAGTGAATGCCAGTTGTTGGTGTTTTTGTTGTGTGTACTCAAGCCTGGAATATAAGTGCCCATTGTCATTGCTCATAAATTCACTTAACTCTACGGCCAATTGGTTTCAATTTGACAAAGTGCAACACCATACATGCACACACTCACACGCATGCAAACGCATCAGCATGCATAAATGAGCAGACATAAAAGCGCTCTGGCACTACCCATATACATACGTACTTACATCCATACATATATATATATAACTACACACACATATGTATGTAGATATGCAGAAAAAGTGGAATCGAAAACACATGTAAACATTTAGTGTGCGCCGTTGCAAAAACAATGCACATTTCTTGCGCCAAAGGGATACCGCCACAACTCTCCCTCTCTAAATAACTGTGATAGTTACATAAGTAATAGGTTTCAAAAGTTTCTGGTCGGAATTATAAAACAGTTTTTAAACTACTATTATTAATTTTCAACGAAATCTCACAGCGCATTAAGTAAATAAATAAATAGTTTTGACTTTACCATCAGGTGAAATGTGTGTTTTTTTTCGCGATATTAAATAACAGTTGCTTGTTCCCAAATCAGGACTACACGCTATAAGGAAGATGGTGGGGCTCGGCGAAACCCCAATTCTTAATGACAACTCTCACTAGATCAGCTCTCCCATAATCTTTATCATCAAAACTGAAGGGGAGGCTCAAGAAACGTGCTATTTCGACAGGGTTGGACCATACTGAAAGAGGTGTTAGATGAGTAAGTTTGTTGGGGCATGTGAACAGATGGTTGGCGCAGATTTTCCACATGCCGGAAGTTCAACTTGGATGAAGGCGTAGTGTCTACTATAATATACGGAACCTAATTCAGCCAGAGTAACGTGGAACTCTCGAGACAGTTGAAGTTCTTCGTCTGCTATGGGTGGTGCTTTGACTCCAATAGCAGCATGGACAGGGCGAGAGTTCATAAGGTGATGGTGATTGACTGACGGTGAACGTTGCTCAGAGCCTGTCTATATGCCATTAGATCTGGCAGTTAACTAATGAATGATTGAATCTCTTCCTTGAGTTCACGGAAATTTTTCCTAACGTGCGTGGAATGCGGCTCGCCCACTTGCAAGTTCCTGCTGGGGTATTTCGTTCGGTGGCATCCAATAAGGGGCTTCTTGCTGAGCAAGACGTTGTCCTCCTTAACAGAGACCATGCACACCTGCTAGTTAAGGTGTGCATCAGCCGACATAAAAAGGACCTCCTGTTAAAGTCCGGACTATGGCATTCTGACAGCTCAAAAGCTTCAGCTTCGTCCACTGCGTGTCTCCGGAGTACAAATTCGCGCAGTATAGTTTACGACTGGCCAACCAATCGCCTTGTATTGCCAGGAACGTTTCATTGTCTTTGCCGGAAGTGCTACCTAGGAGCGACTTGAGGACTTTGTTGCGGCGCTGTACTTTTTTGAGGATTGCGGTTGTGTGCTCTGAAAGGGAAAGCAGGATTACGGAGGAGACTCCCAGGATCCTCGGGTGAGCAACCGTTGGGATAGGAGTTTCACGTCCGCTAGTAGCGTTGTGTGGTTAACTCTGTCAAACGAGACGGTTCTCTCACAGGGTACTTTCCCGAAATTTTGGAAGATCTAAAATTTGGTATTCATCCTTAAATAGATTTAGCAGGTAAAACTCTGAAGAGTGTAATTTCACAGCGTTTTGAGAAGGTTTACCACAAACGGAATCATTACTGTTTCAGGAAGAGGAAATCTGTAGTATATGCGGCTTCTTGAGTAATTAAGATAGCACGATAGGCAACAGCGCCACGCGATAACTGAGCGGGCATTAAGAACGCATTCAATGCTGCTAACTAGACAAAGATTATTGATAGACTGCCTATGGGTATCTCCAACTATCTTAGCAGATTAATACTCAGTTGCCGTTGCAACTTAATTATATGGTACGAAATCGAATAAGATGACTAAAAAGGTAAAATTAATGGCCATGCTGTTAAAAAGTGGCTAGATAGTTATGGGCTCCATTTAACAGAATGAAACAACTGAATTGGTACTTACATATCTCAAGCAAGAAGCCATCAGAGGAAGTAGTGATAAACGTAAGCACCTATATATCGTCAATTGAACCCAGTATGACGTTTCTGGGTATAATTTTGAGCAAACGATTAATATTTATCCATTTTGAAATTACTCAGATGTTTAGAAAAGCGGCGATGTAGTAGCGGCTATTAATTGCGTACCACGAAACATAGGCCAGACTTCGGAACTAGTCCTTTTAGACCACCTGTTGAATACATAATATAGCTACCGGGTTGCTCGGAATCGCGTCCACCCCGACTGCTTCAATAATATTTGACTTTGTTCATAATTGCGAAGCTGGAATCTTAACAGTGTTGTGTTCATAAGTCCAAGCATAACTGCCATTTCTTTAATTGTTAGCCGTCTGTCTTTCAGTACTACTTTCTACGCAAAATTTGACGTTTTCAGCCGTTATGACTTCGGATGATTGTTGTGCTTGCGGTTCGTCATAAAGGGATTACCTCCAAAACGAAATTGTTTCGACCATACGCTGAAGTTTAAATAGGAATAATATTATGTGATTTCCGCTGGAATTCTCCCCTCTTTCGTCAAAAATGTAATTACAGCTCGATAATCAATTTGCGTTTCGAATTTTTTAGTAAAATTCAGAATTTATTAGCAGATAAATAAGAATGAGAGTTATAAGATAAAATAATAAAGGTATTTTTAATAAGTAATATAATAAATAAGTTTAAAGTCACTATAGCAATTATGAGTGAGAAAAGTTTTTAAAGCTATTATTGTGAGAATAATATTATAAAAGTTGTTTCTTATTAATTCTCAAAAGGTAATCTGTAACTATTATTTTGAAGTTTGCATAACAAAAGTCTTTCTATAATAATTCAAAATTTTTCCAAGACTTCAAAAGCAATTATCTTGAGACCCATATTATAAAAGTATTTCGATAATAATTACGACTATAAAAATTATTGTAAGCTATCGGTGAACATTTGTCACACTCTTAATTATTACCAAAAGACTTTTATAATTTTGGTCTTCGAAATAATAGTTATCGGTAACTCAAAAAATTGTTATCATTATATAATAATTATCGAAAGACTTTCATAATCCCTACGAAAATTTTGATAACTTTTTTTTAAAGCATCCTCTGCGTACTTTTTCACCCTATTTCGAGTATGGGGCATCGAGCTGCATAATTCGATTTTTAAGTGTTCTGCATGCCTTCATTATTTTTTTCATTTTGCCACCAAAGAAAAGGTTATGCCATCTTTTATGGTTTCCTATTTATATATGGTTGGGCTGGAAAATTTCTTTGACCAATAAAAGCCACAAAATATGATAAATTGAAATGAAAAATTTCTCTTGCAGGCAGAACTTGCAAAAAACGAGCAAAAAATGCAAGAAGTTGTGCAAAAACCTGAAAAAAACGTATGATAGATACTGTTCGCGAAAGGGTGAAACCGTCCTCTTTAGCCGTGTCTTTTCATGCGGCTATTAGAGTTTTATATTTTTTTGTGGTTAGGTAACGCAAAGTTCAGTTATTTAATGTCATTAAATCAAAACTGGGTAGGCCAGGAGCTTTTTGAACCTACTACACAGTCGTATTCACTATTGGATGTAATTTGTTTTCCTTTGGCTGGCGTTTTTGGTCTCCACGCTGCTGCCAAAAAGCATCTTCGAACTTTGACTTTGCATTTGTAGTTGTACTCTTTTTATATGTCTATTTGCGATTATGCGAATGTGTGAGTGTGTGCATTTTAGCGGATGCTATCTGCTTGGTGCTTGGGCGCTTGCTGTCAACTGTTTGGCATAGTTGAAGTGTGGCGTTTTTTGCGGCGCGTAATTGAATGGCGTCATAGCAAATACGGGAATTGTCGCATCATATTTTCATTTCGATGTTTTGCTACACTATTTGATTTTTTGTTGTTTAAAAACTGCTATCAGTAAGCAGAGAGCGTTTTTGTCTTTAGTAGTTGTTTGCAATTTTTTCTCTAGAAACAAGCAAACAGTTGGCCTATCAATAGGGTCGTGTCAGGAATTGCATCTGTATAGTACTAAATTTTCTTGTATTAGTTATTTTTAATTCTGAAATCAGTAGGAGGATACTCTAAGTCTGGCAGAACCCCTTGATAGTGCACGTATTGCACGAATGATACACTTTTTCAATCCGAGCAATGGCATAAAAACAAAGCAGACGGCAAAAAATATAAAAAATATAAAGTACGCTACACGTGAACCCACGTTTATTTTCTTGCAACTAAGTGTACCAAAGTACTTGCCACCCTGTGGCCTTAAATTGCCTTTAGGAATTCTTTTATTAATATTTTGTGGGGAATGATAAGTTCTATACATTTTAATATATTTTTATTAATTATTAAAGTTTCATTTAACCCTTGTAGTTAAAAATTATTAAAAACAGACTTAGAGAATCCGCTTACCATTTCAGTACACTAATCCCCATGGGCTGATGACCTTGAAAAACTCATCAATCGGACAGTTGTCAAGTTCACTGTACCTAAAACTATGCCGCAAAAGCGGGGTTCAGCCCTCTTATGATGACAACAATCGTTATAGTTGTTATCTCGTACTGAGAATGTGATAACAATGTCATATTCAGCTACATAATTTTAGGCGTAGAAATCCTGATAACTGTCAAGTTGGTAAGTTTTGTCAGGTCATCAGTATAGGGCAATAAGTTTACAAAAATCGTAATTCAACATAAAAAAGTGCACTCGTTTTTTCGCAATACTGAGAAATTGTGCTGACGTTCTACAAACAGCTATATGAGAATGAGTTTTCTTATATCGTTTAGGACGAGAATACAACCCCTTTTACATTAAAATTTTTCTAACTGATATATCTAAGTTCCTTACAATCTGAGGCTCGTTATTTTATAAGCCCCTTTCAAATAAATCGCTGCGCTGCATTTCCTTCGCTGCCTAAAATGTACGAAAATTAGCATACACTAAGCACATGGTACTACAAGAAAAGTTTCGAAGTCATAATACAATTCCGCTGCCCATTTTTAGGACACAACATGCACAACAGATTTTCGTAAGTAAAATATTGTACATTTCCATTATTTAAGCTACAGCACAACTGCTACTCAGCGAGCACGAGCGGGGTGCATAATTAAATCAGATTACATTTAAAAATTCCATTTATATTTACCGCTTGCCGCGACATGTAAATCATGATTAAAACGCTTACAGCGACACGATGACTTCGGCAAAGCTAACCTGACTTTTACTGTCGCGACAGTTGTATGCTGGATTCCACCAACTTGGCCTACGACACAGAGAGATTGTAGAAAAAGATAGAATGGACGGATGGCAAAGGTGTAACGCTTTGAGGAAGGAGACAGCTGGAAAAGTAAGCTTGCTCGTTAGTTGACTTTTTGTTGAGAGTTGGGTGAAAAGGTTGACAGAGGAAAAGGAAATGCAACACTCACAGCGCAGACAATTGCAGTGAAAGCCCCGCCGGCTGGTTGGTGGTGTTTTGTCCACCGCTTGCAGTTCGTTCATGGGCTGCCGCTTTTCGGCAAAAAAAAAAAAAAAATTGCCAAAAGCGTAAATAGAATGTACTACAATAAAAATGGAAAAATGTGGAGCGGGCTAAGCGTGCAGAGAGCGATGGTGAGCATATTGGTTGTTGGTGGTCGTTTGTGAGCACTTTTCCCTAATTTTACAGCTTCCGCAAGCTGACCTAGCGTGGCGCCAAGCCGATTCATATAAACATACATATTATATATAAATAGTATATATGTACATATTTTATGTGGGCAAGGAAATTATAAAAGTGCAGCGCACTTTTTCTCTTTTTTATTCTTTTTGTTTTTTTTTTTGTTTTTTTTTTTTTGTGTGGTTGGGCTTTGGTAAATGCGATTCAATTTCAGATAGATATACAATATGTATACGAATAAGTTGTGTACCAAGTTGCTGTGAACGCGGCAAAGCATGGGTGAAACTGAAAGTCGACGCTTTTAAAGTGACAACTCATATCCTTTATAGCAACCACAAAAGCCAAATACTCGTAGCTGTAGAGCTGAAATAGAAGCAAGCGGTACTGGAACCACAACAACATGACAACAACCACAACAACTGATCAGCAAGACAATGTGAAATTGGTGGGGAAAAAATGAAACAAACAATGACCAGCTGCAAACGGAATAGCGAAAAGTTGGTAGAAAGAGATAAAATAAAAAAATACAGCTGATTCGGAGAAAAATTACGAAGAGTATAAAAATAAATAAAATGCAACGAAATATGTGGTGCAGTAATGAAAGAACTGACTACAATAGCAACAAAAGAGACAAATCAGTAACAGAATTTTTTGAATAGCATAATAAAAACAAGATGGCTAACAATTGTGATAATGGTGATGGGATCCAGATGAAGGCGGAAGAGATGCAGTGATTCACAAACGGCGCACAATTAAACAAAAGTGACAAAATTACTAAAAAAAAATAAAGAAATTACTAGGTAAATGAAGTTTGGGCTTTTTTTTTAACTTATGTAAATCCAATTTTTGTTAAAGGAAAATAATTAAAAATAGAAATTATTACAAAAACAGATACTTTGTATGTGGCGTCATCAAACCGTGCTAAGGAGCATGTTATTTAAAAGAATTTTATCAGGGATGTTGTTTCGCGATTTGGCGAGGAGTTCAAAATAAAAGCCAGCCTTTCCTTTATTACGCTAAGGCTTGTATATGCTTTATTTCCTAAAATGTTTTACAAAGTTTTTGGGTTACAATAATATATTTTTCAAAAGGATGTTTTGACTTACACTTTAGTGTGCTCCTTTCCTTTTTCAACGCCAAATCACGAATGACTTTTTATGTTCATTAGTGATGCGGTCGTTTTACAATTCAGAGAAAATAGTCGATTACAATAAAATAGAGTGCTAAACAAACAACATTAATGGACTTATACACTATACTTCATTTTAACTGCATAGCTGCGCCAACATCTACATACATATGTAGCTGAGTGGCTAGCGTGTACGCGCTTTATTTGGTAAGTCCCAGATTCAATTTCTGGTCGGAACAAGCATCAAAATAAACAAGTTTTTTCTAATAGCGGTCACCCCTCGGCAGGTGATGGCAAACTTGCGAGTGCACAAAAATCATTTGCCATTCGGAGTTGGCGTAAAAATTGAAGTCCCACAAATTGTGTCACAATATAAAGCAAACTAAAAATTGTAGAAGTAGTTCGGCCAACCAACAAGCAATGATGCAAACTCCAAATTATTTCATTATTATTATTATTATTATTATTGTTATTATTATTATTATTATTATTATTATTATTATTACTATTAACTGTTATAAAAGAAATGATGAAAAGGCCATATCTAACCATAAGTACTGATAAATTTTGAAATATTGCTTATAATCAACCGTTACGGTAGGAAATATTTAATTTTGGTTACCCTAATCATTATAAATGCGGGATAATTTTTTTTTTTGGTTATGAGTAACCATTATATCAACCGAGAAATTTGATTGATTAACAATAACGATTACCAAGAGTAATATAATTTTTTTAAATTATCCTCAGCTATGTTGAGCTCAGAATTTTTTTAAAATAAATAAATTTAATAGTTTCCTTACTATTAACCAAAAAAGTAGTTGCCGTCGCGAGCGACACCGACGGTCAAAAAATTGTCTTACTTTCGATAATAGTTATTGGTAACGAAACCAATTTTTCGGTTGATATAATTGTTATTCATAATCAAAATTTATATTTCTCACTTTTTTTGGTTACGATGACCGAAATAAAATATATCGTTCGATAACGGTTAAAAATTCCCTACTATCCCTAGATATATGTAAAGGCAATTTTTGCGTTACCTTTTCTTCCGAAAGAAAGAAATTATAATTTTTTCTTGTTCCTGGTTTTTAAGCGACTCTGCTGAAGTAGCTGCGCTGATTCTTAATTCTAGACTATTCTTATGATATTATAAAGCTCATACTGCTGATCAGCATACAAATTCACACATCCTTCGAAGAATATTGCTACGGTTCGCGCTTTCACCTCAGACAAAATTTTATTTTCAGCTCCACTGCATTGTTAAATATTCGTCATCCGATTTGGAAAATTACTATTGAGGTTAGGGTGCACAAAGGCAAATTCCCTAGCTGCTTATTTTAAAGCAAATATTTCGTTCTCCTGATTGCCGGGTCTACCCACGGGATCGACCCCGATTGATATCCCTCCAAGGACCGTCACTTCAGTAGCATTCTCCAAAAGTTTATGTGGAATCTCTTATGCTATTAGGACAACAACAAAAAGCACCCCTCTTTCAGTTCAGTTTAGAAAACCCATAATTACTAATTCGTTTGTTCAGTTTGATGATATCGATTCTACAGATTCTTGTAAACATGGTGTCTCTTTGCCTGCATCAGTTTAAAGAAATCACATGACTGGGCATTTTTCTCACAGAAGAGGCGTTTTGACCATGGAAAGGCTTTCCATTCGAAATCCATTTAAAAATTTTGCTCGCACCATATAAAGAAAGCAAGTCGTGCTGTCGAAAATTAACGCCAAAAGTAATTAAAGCAATAACCATACGGCTGCCGCCGGAGCCGAGTGTGTATGTGTGCGCGCTTAATTCGGTGCGTCCCGGGCTCGAATCCTGGCCGGGACAATTAACCCTGCTGTTAGGTTAAAAAAAACTTACGAATCTTAGGTTAGAGGGCCATTTGGTCCATACTGCAGTTTTCATACAAAATAACAATTTAATCTTAGTCTTTATATTTAGTTTGGTTCAATACTTGCTAAATATTATTATTTTATTATTTACTCAACTCTGGTAAAACCCAGCACCAGTGGCCTGCTCTAAAAATGCTTCTAGTTCAGGAGCTCGAAAGCGAGGAATTTTTAGTTGCTGCAAGTCTAAGTCTGATGTAAAATGCTCCATTTGCAGTGCGTTTATTTGCAAAACCAACCGAAAAATATTTTTTTGCTCATCATGTAGTGCCAGAAAATATCGAACAAACTAATAAATACTTATTTTTGGAAAATTAATGTAAAGAAAATCAAAGAAAATATACTATGGACCAAATGGTCCCTTAACCTAAGATTCGTAATTTTCAATTTATCTTAGTCCAGTTTTAAGTCAGAGAATTAAATTGTCGCACATAATATTGTTTTATAAAAAGACCACCTGAGCTGAAAAATTTAGACAGTATATATCACCGTTCCAAAGTTACAAAGAAAACAAAAAAAAAATTGGACCAAATGGTCTTAACCTAACAGCAGGGTTAATATTAAAAATTATAGAAATTTTTTTTGTAATAGCGGTTGCCCCTCGGAAGAAAATGACAAACCTCCGAGTATTTTTGTGATCAAAACATAAAAGGGAACTCCTACTTCACGGCCTTTGTTGATAATTATTTCGTGTTTACTGTGACGTAACGTTCCAACCAAAGTTACATTGAATGGCTTCTTTAAAAGCCTATCTGCCAATCTTACGGACATGAACCAGTTATCCACAGTCATGTTTCTGTTAGTGCCATGAATAGTTACATTACAGTTAGTATTGTTTAGAAAAGATATAGGCTCGCATCCAACATATATTTTGTACCAATATCGCAGGACATAACTATTTTTACTCCTTACTTAGCGGGCTTATTGGGGACATCGCCCTCTAAATGCCTATGACCTCTCTTCAAGAGTCACGCAGCTTCCTGGCTTATAGCTATTGCTGCAATTTAAATAAGCTTATCCCAAATTTCACGTATGTATTGCGCCTCTCAGCCCTGGTAGTTTTATCATAAAACCGTAAACAGCGCGACCTAACGAATCTTGTATTATATGTACGCAATTTCGTTTCGGTATTCTTTTACGACTGTTAACGGTGATGCACCAGCGATGACCGTTTTTGCTTGCAGGGCTTAATTTTTTTCACTTGATTTTCACAACTTTTTCCTACAATGCTCTATCACTCTTTTCAATATTGGGACTGCGTCGTGCTCTTTTAGAAGACGTAGGTTTTTTCACTGTCAGAACTCACACTATTTCCATCGTCAATAGCGTAGGGTATTATCAGCTTAAAATTTTCAATTTTGTAGTCGTAAAATTTACGAATGCTTACTGTTCTAGGGTTAAGGTAGAAATCCATACCACTAACTTCAGGCATATGCCGCTTATGCGTTAAAAGTTAAATTAGTGCAACTTTATGAAAACACCTCCATAAGTTAAGTCCGAAAAGCCCAGAACGCCCAAAAGTAGCAAAATTTTTAACTTTTCCCTGGCTCTACTGACAAACAGCTGTTTCGAACATAGTTCGAACTTAGTTCTGGTGTGCATGAATACGAGACCCAAGCAATCGATAACTCTTTCTGCGTTTTATGCAAATTTTTTATATAATTTAGGCAATAAGATTAACGGAAACTTTTGATAGTATATTGATGTGTCGTTGAAGTAGGTCTACAAAACAAGAAGCTAATGAAAAATGTTTAAACTAAGAGGATTTGTTCTTATTGGATTCGCGTTCTTTTAATCGATAAATTACTTCGCTAAAATTCTTCTCATCACTTTTGTGTAGACTTTTAGTTCGGTTCGATGAATGCCCTGAAACTGTAGAATGACAACAAACAAGGCTCAAAGCAGATTAGCGCTGACGACGGAGCAATTTATCTACTTATATACCTTTCTAAAATAATTCAAATTTTCCATTTGGCAAAGAAAATCGCATATTTTTTAAATTTCCTTCCTTTTGTTTACTTTTTTATTGTTATTTGCCGCCCATCTAACTAGTTATCTCAGTGAACCTGTAAACATTGCGAGGAAATATCATGCTTGAAAATTATCGTATGGAGTTGCCAAATTCCAACGCCTGAAACGTTTATAAAACCAGAATAACTTCGAAAACCACAACTTCTGAAAATACTGATGGGGAAATCTAGCTTTAGAAAGATAACACAATACTTCGAAAGCGATTGCTCAATTTTACGCATACTATCTTTCTAGGGTTAAAGGCATAGCTATGAACAAGAATGTTTTAAAAGTTGCTACCTTGTTTTGAGAGGAGGGTGGAGCAAGATTAAGTTCCCAAGGCTTATTTCTGGAAATTCTTAACTAACCTTATAGCGATATCATATTCTCCGAACCATCTCGATACAGTATAGAAACCTAGCAATTGTCATTTATGAGCACAATATTTCTGATTAACAGACACTGTGCGAGACATAAGAAGAGGACGAAGCGATCATATGTACTAGGTGCTACAAAGATAACAAAGCACACACTGCTGGAATGCAAGCAACAAGATGCGCCAAGCAAAGGACAAGCGAAAATGCGAAACATTTATCCAATTTGGCAAAAATTTAGGTCAGTGGCGCTAACCAGAAATGGAGTCGAAAAAGAGTAAGAATGAAAAAGCGATGGAAACGTTGAAGGATAGAGAAAAAACAAGCGAGCGATTGACTACGCTTTAGAGTGCAAAGTGCATAGTCAGCAATAATTTTTTGGCGTTAAGCGCGCAGGCGACGCCTCGATGGAGCGACGCGATAACCAATGGCGGCGATATATAAAAACCAACGACAGCACAAAAAAAAACCTGATGATAATGAAAACAAGAAGCAATATGCTCAAAAAATTACAAAAGCGTAGCGTGAGAAGGTGAGTTGAGAGGTGTAATGCGTGACAGTTGAGAAAATCGGCAACACCGCATTGCTGCCAACCGCAAGCCACTTGGTTTTGCAATAAGCGTACAAACACCGGCAGCAATAAATAGACATATGTGTGTATATGAACGAACGTGATGTTGCAACCATGGCATAAAGAGGAGTAGAAAAAAAACTTAAAAAAAATTTGAAATGAAAACAATAAGCACAGTGACAGCGTGAGCAGCGCGGTAAGCGTTGCTATAACTCGTTTTGGGGTTGCCACAAATGCACAATAAATATTGCCAATATCCGCGCGAGTGTGTGTGTTTCGTAAATACGCTAGCAGTAACACGGACAAGTAGTTGTGAATTAAGTACCCCTATGCCATCTGCCCCCAATAAACCCCACCTCCGCACTCCACGTGTTTGTTTCGCGCACTTTATGCTTTCTGCAAGCTGACTGCTGCTGCATGTGGCACGTTTCAAAATTTACGGCGGATTACAAGCCCCGAGCGGTGCATGTGTTGCAACCTTGGCACGAAATGTGCGCAAATAAATTTGGTTGCAACCGAAAAGAAAGAGGAACAAAAAAAAAAACATAAAATAATAATAATAAGAAATAAAGAAACTGGGTGGGGGCGAAAACTTTGTTCGTTGCTACGCAATAAGTATAGCCACGCTAGAAACGTGAAGCGAGTTTCATCTCGCTTGGGAGCTGCGCATATCACAGACGCCACTTGGCTTATTTTAAGTTACCACATTTGCATAAAAATACCCAAACAAATCAAGCGTAATGCAAAGTAAGACGTTCAGCGTGTAGTTTTTGTTGCAATTTCCTCATATTGTTGCTATAGAAGATTTTTGCTTGGTCCTCCATTTCTTCCATCTATTACAATGCCGTTTCTCTACTGCAGTTCCTCTGCAAGCTGTTTCTCTGCATTTACCTTGTATTTACAACAATTTGTGGCATGCTACTGTGGTCTCACCTCATGCGCTTTCCACTACACTAACTCATTGCACACTCTATTTATCATTTCTCACCTGCCACCTACACACAATCCTACCGATATACTATGTATAGTTATGTAATAGGTATGATAAGTTGAGATCGTTGCGGCTTGGGTCGGCTGCTTGCCACATGCGGCGCTTACGCTTGATTGCCCACGTCAAAGAAAAAGAAAAAAAAAACTTCGTCGATTGCAACTTGCTACTTGGCTAAATTATACACATACTTGCTACTGCACCAATACACACACATAAAAACGAATATGTATCGAAAATGTGGTAAGAGTTTGCTCGCCAGTCAAATTTTGTTGCAATAACTTTCGCTATGTCGCTGCAGCACGTAACAAACGATTGGTGCTTTGCTGCAACGAGGAGGGGCCTTCTTCGTTTCGAATACACTGCAGGTGTTGCAATAGTGAAAGTGGCTTGTGGCAGTTGATTGTGTTGATTGTTGCCACTTGTGCTGGTTTACGACATTGAAGTAAGCGGTAAAAATTATGGCAGTAACTCTTGCCACTGCAACTGCAACTGCAACAAGCGAGGTGGATCGCATCGCACCGCATCATCTCTAATGAAATCCAGCGATATGACAGCGACGCACTTATAGTTGATAATGTTATTGTTGCTTGTGTTGCTGCTGTTGTTGTTGTTGTAGCTGCATTACTTAGTGGCATTTTATCACCACTCCAACGAACGTTGTTACATGTGGACGAGATGACTTGAGCGCATAAAGTTAGTTGATTCGTTCAACTTTCGCCATTGCGAGGGTTGGCTTGTTGCAAACTTGTAGCATATGTACATACATACATATCTACTTTACACACGCAAACGTACACTTGGCTATGTATATACTAGCATATGTGTGTGTGCATATTTTCAGACGTCTCTCTGATGTGGCAACTTCAACGACAACGAAGGTAAAATCAAGTGAATTTTATAAAGTTAAATTGGATTCAATTTATGTTTGAATTCGCCAACGTATTTCGAGCTAGTTCTATGTACGTATGATGTGTATTACATCTATGACATATTTTTAGACTGACAGCTGTTGGGGAAGCACTTGATTTGCGTTGATTTTTTGTAAACGAAGAACATAAATTAACATAAAAATGTAAAAAAATATAAAGTTTCGATCGCAAATTTAACTGTGCTTTTATGAATTCATGTACCAAAATAAAAATATGTGGAAGGATTGCTAATCTTGCTGGTTTTGTGTAGAGATGGGCCCAAATGAGCACTCACATGCTGCCAGAGTTATCACCCAATCATTCCTGCTAACTGAGATGACCATTAAAGGAAAAGCTTTAAGATTGTATTCAATAGATAATCTAAACAGTTTTAGAGAACTAATGATTTGAGGACGGATCCCTTTTGAGACTTCCTAATTTTTATATAGGGTCTTGCAATAGGGACGCACAAAAGTAGACCAATAGTGACATCAAACGACGTCATATTTTTTCCCCGCTCTTTTGACATTTCTCTTCAGTAAGGTTTGTCATTTCATCATGGAAAGATTTACGATCCAACAATGAGTCGAAAGTATTAAAATTTCCTACCGAAATTCGGAGTCAATGACCTCAACTTTAAGAGCGCTACGTCCAATTTATGGTCGTCGTCATTGCTGGCAGAATGGCTTCATCAATAAGCAAAATATGCGTTATTGGACAAACAGCAATCCACACGTCCTCCACATGAGTCAACATTGTATCCCGAAAAAATTACGATTTGGTGCGGTTTATGGGCCGGCGGCGTCATTGGGCCGTATTTCTTCCGTGATAATCAAGACCGGCACGTTACTGTGAATGTGAATCGCTACCACTCAATGATAACCGAATATTTTTGGTCCGAATTGGATGATATGGACTTCGACAATATGTGGTTCCAACAGGACGGCGCCACAAGCCACACAGCGAATGTTACAATCGATTTATCGAAAACCAAGTTTGCTAAACGTGTTATCTCACGAAATGGCCCAGTCAATTGGCCGCCTCGGTCGTGCGGTTTGACGCCGTTAGATTATTTCCTGTGGGCCTACGTCAAGTCTTTGGTCTATGCCAACAAGTCAGCGACGATTGATGAACTTCGTACGAATATCGAACGTGGAATTGTAGCAGTATCGGCTGATTTATGCTTGAAAACCGTCGAAAATTGGGTTCATGGGTTGGTGCCCATGCAAAAGAAATCGAGTTTCATACATAATGGCATCGAATGTACTTTCACAGAAATTAAGAGTTTAATTCATATCCCAAACCGTTTTTGTTTTATTAAAAAAAACTTCTGTAGCGTTCCTATTGCAAGACCCGATATACATATACGTATCTTTATTTAATATCTTATATTTATTTTGTAATATATTATAATGCTTTTACGAATTGGTAAGCTACGAATCTATTTGGTTTTTTCATGCATTCAAAATTGACTATATGGATTATGGTTCCCCCTGTTTGCGTACTGTACGTTTCCAGGCTATAATCTTTATTTTGCGCCCTGCTTGTTGACTAAATAAATATATACAGTTTTGCATTTGTTTGCAATGCAAATGACAAATACAGAGAACTTTGCTTACGATCTTCGTTCAATGGGATGGAGCATGCAAAAGGCAAAGGAAATAGAACAACTTGCAGCGTTTCCAAATAGCGGTGGTATAAAACCATCAGTACTGAAAATTGTCAGGTTTGACGTTTAGGCTTGCAAAAAATTAGTTTTCTTATTTAACCCTTCGGAGGTGTGGTGGGGTATGTCATACCCCAGCACATGTATTTCCTTAAATATATATATGTTTTTGTTTAAGGAATACGTTATCGCTCCCAATAGCTTTCATTAACATTCAAATACAGGAGATCTGCCACGTTTTACATACCCCAGATATTTCTGTTCCATGGGACAGCCTTTCAAAGTGGGCTGGGGTATCATATTCGATCGCCATAACTTTTTATGTAATTAATGCATTACAGTGAATTTTCTTTCCTTTAAATAAATGTTATTTTTACTTTTGAAATGTAAAAACAGTTTTGAAATTGTTTAAATACAAAAAAAATTATGTTTCAGAAAACTGGAACCTCACTTTTTGGAATAATTTATATTGTCTTTTTTTTATGGCTATAATATTGAATACGAAGGAAAAATTGTTATGTTTTCAAATTAACACTTTTTAAAAATTAGTTAAAGAATAATAAATCACCACAAAATATTGCTATTATTGGAATTTGGTATTTATTTGAAATTGATAGGCATGGGGTATGTCATACCCCACCACACCACTCAAGGAACTTTTAGTCACCACACCAACGAAGGGTTAACTGATTTTATAAACAAGTGGATTGTGCCAACTAATTTTTGTTCGCACAATTTATTCCAAAAATAACACTGAAAGTAATGCCTTAAAAACTGTTGGTCCTGTATCGTTTTTGGTGGGCTATCGATTGAAGGTCTAACATAAATACGTGCATTATTAAATATCTTAATATAATGTTGTTTAATTTTATATGTATCTTTTAGTTGTTTCTGTAAAAAAACGTCGATTATAAATACGTACTTGAGAGTTTTCACAAAGCATCTAAGTAACAACAAAAAAGAGCCTTTAGTTCTTTCTTGCATATAGGAAGTTAGCCTATTGTCTCTTTCGCGCAACTATAAATGATAACCATTTTATCGTTCATCTGACAGTCAATAATGCTAAATATGAATAACTCGGTTGTTTCATTCTCGCATATGTAAAACCTTAGCTAATGTGGGGAATCTATAACAGTCTCTTTCTCGGTAATTTGATGATCACTGCTGATATTATGAATGGTAGAGTATTACTAATTCTATTAGCATGTTCTCGCAGGCTTTTTAGTGTAGGTATTTTATGGGATACTCTAATAAAGTATTATGTTCATTTTTGACTTTAATAAGTAATAAGATTTCGTTCTTTTTTGGTCTCGTTCGGGTATTGTTATTTCAGTTCCAGTCTGTGCAACCTTGACATCCTGCAATCTTCAATTCGTAGTCAAAAACTTAAATTTATTGCTACCCTAAGTCAAAATGGCGTCTAAGCTCTCTGCCGTTATCACCTTATCCTTCAAGGACCTTCAACTTGCTACGCTTGTGGCATAAAATTTTGATTGTCATCCGCTACCAGCTCCAAAAAAAAAACTTATAGGGCATAATAAACCTGAAAATGTATTAGATATTCGCCGTAAAAGCACGAATAATTATTCCCATTTCCAATTCCAGTGCTCCGAATTTGTGACGGAGTGGTGAAAAATGTTGCAATTACAATAAAACGCATCATTAAAATGCTGATGTTGCTAACGTTCGTTAGTACAAGAAATTAACCAAAGAAACCAAGAAACCAAGAAACCAAGAAACCAAGAAATGAAATGCTGAAGTGGCAAAGTGACAGAAAAATAAAATTGACGAGTGCCAAAGGAATAGAATGTAATTTCGCACCTCCTAATCAACAGAGCGCGACCAAATAACAACCGACACGTTGACGCGCAACGACCCATTGCCCAAACGACCGACGACGCAAACGAGCAATTCAATTAGAATGTGGCAGCCGGTGTGTATCGTGGCAAAAATATATACAAACATATATACATATTTATATGCATTTACAAGTACCTGTCGTCGCAGAGCCAAAAAGAAATTACGCTAGCATCTTAAGCAACGTGGTGTAGTTGTAGCAAGGAGAAAGAGGACTAAGGCAAGTGACAGGTGAAGATTACCTACGCATTTTCACGCAATCACAATGAGTTTTGAGGTTTGTGTGTTTGCTTTTTTGTGATTTTGTGATGCTCGAATGTCCACTGCTGCCACATTTACCGCTTTCACAGTTCGTCAATTTTTATATTCAACGCGCACGAGCGATTGCGACAAAAAAAAGGAAGGAAAAATTAGTGAGCGGTGGTGCGATGACTGTGAAAGTTAAATAAAAAAAAACAAGTTGTAGCAACAAATATTAACAATAAAGTGAAAGGTCTTGCGGAGCAAAAACGATACTCCATTTTTATTTAAATTTTGTTTCTTTCTGCGAGCGATTTTATGCTAACCATGAGGGAGACGTTTTTCTTTTGGCAGCAAATTTTTTATAATATTCGCTTAACTTTTTTCTTCAGAGCACTTTCACTTAATACACCATATTTTTTTCTCATGAAGTCTCAGGAACTGGGTTTGCTTATTACCAAGTTAAGTACTTTTTTTGGATCACACAATTTCTGCACATTCACTCCCATCTCGTTCCTTTTCTTTTTATTTGGACCATTAAACTTTCCTTGCCATATAAAAATAAATCACAATTTCATTTTTCTCTTTAGACTATATTCCATACGCTCGCACACATATATAGATTTATTTTTTTGAACTTGGGATTAAGTAATAATCAAAGCGGATTGTCGTCACAAATTCATTTGCATGCAACCGCACACAGAAAAAGGTGCAAAACGGCAAAAAACTAAGCAAGAGGAAAGTAGGAAAAAAAAACTTCATTCAAATTGATGTCAAAATAAAATAGCAAAATTCGGTCAAGATGCAATTGAACTTTGTACGCCCAATGTGTAAATTTGCTAGTTATTTTACATTGGCCCCGTTTTAATGTAACCGAGTTGCAAAAGAACGCGCCAGCTTGTATAAAATTGCCTTTAATTGCAAAAGCAACCCTGTTAGCATCTTTCATGAAGCAAAAGATTTGCTTAGTGCTATTTAAGAACGGAAAATAGGTGTGTTAGCAAATTTTTAGTTGATGTGGTTATATCTATATTTAAAACTAATATTCAGATAAAAACGAATTATGTAGGTCTTAAACTGAAATCTCTTCTGTATTTATTCCCGGCTCATTCACAATAACGCAGTTTTTTTTTCACTTTCCAACAGAACATCTCAGGTCGGATATCATTTTACCGAGTGGGCTCAACACGCATATTTTTCCGAGTTAGTGTTGTTGCTTTACATACAATTCGTTGTACTACTTAGTGTTCTTTTACAACTAGGTTACAAAGAAACGGGACCATTGTTTAGCATTTTATAGAATAAGGTTTTTCAAAAAATCGCAGAGAAAGCATAGCATGGTTTTAACCCTTTGCAGTGATTTTCTCCAGACTTCATTTTTATTGTGTCTGTTATCCTGTCAAAGCATGTCAAGAAATGAACATAACCCGGAGCAAGATATGTTGATTTGCGATTTAACATATTTAAAATAATGTCATTTTAAAGTCATTTTCTTTGCAAACGAAAAAAATTACCGATACCAATAACTGCATTTTTTACTTATACTTACATACAAATTTTTAATGCTTCAATAGAATATCTGCCAAAAATAGCTACAACTCATTTTAGGTTCGAATTTATCTCGATTATAAGTCGCACTATAAATTTATTTCCAATCGCACCTGCACACTTTTTTAATGTCATCAATATACCGGTTTTCTATTCCCGCACCATCTGGCGTATTAATTTTTTTGTAAAAGTACTTTTTGTTGCACCAGCACCATACCTTTCTAATGTCATCTCAATATCTGACCATAAATATTGTTTTTATAAATAACTCGATTCTAACGCCACTAACGAATTAAAATATGTCCGTGTCGCGAGTCTAAGGAAGCCAAGTTGTAACAAAGAAAAAAAAGAAATGGCTACATATAGATAGAAATAACGGAAAACGATGTCGGGCGATATCTATAAAGAAGTATATTTATGTAATTTTTCAAACAAGGCAATTTTTTTTATTATTCCTAATTGTCATTAACCCTTCCGCGACACCCTTCACCAATACCTTCTAGTAACATCCTTGGTACAGCTGTACCACTGTGAAATATGATTGCATTTAATACTGAAAGTATAGCTAATTATATTAAAACTATGAATGATTTAAAGTTTTTATGCATTAAAAGCAAGTTTTTTACTTAACTTTTATTTGGTAATTTAAAAAAACAAACAAATAAACGTACAATGTGTGGAAGGAAAAATTTATTCGCAATTTTTGCATATATGTTGAACGATGTTATGTTGGGCACATACAGGATCGTTGCATTTTGAGCACGTCTGCCTTGTTTTGCGGTACCTTTTGTCATAATGCACACACAGCTTACAACAGCCTTTCACTGCAGTTTGACCTGATGATGACGAAGTCGAAGTAACAGTCGTTTTCATAGCCAATGAGTCACCCATCATGTCGGTGATCGCATTTCTAGTAATTGATTGAGCTATAATATTTTTATTGTTTAAACGACGATCTATTTCTTTTTGCACGAGGTGCTTGGAAAGCAAATGCAAGCATTCACGCCTTGCCTCCCTCTTTTTGGATGGATGAAAACCATTGTATATAATGTATGTAGCTAAGGCGGCCACGTCTAAAATATTGAAGATAAACGCATATGGCCAGCGTCGAGTTCTGCGCTTGCAAGTATACGATCCAAGCATTTGATCCATCGAGTCTACGCCAACTTTGTATTTATTGTAATAATGAATGGCCTGGGGTTTCTTTTGAGCTCCCGAAGAGCCCATACCATAATGTACCGTAGAAAGAAGTAACACGCACTTATTCTTTTTTGGAACATAGCTGACCATAGATGTTTCGTTGTTATCAGCGTAGTGGAAACCAAAGAGTGACGAATTTATTTCACGTCGTCGATTTGCTCGAAATTCTTCTGGAACGTAAGCTTTATTCTTACGTAGAGTTCCCACATATGCTAAGTTGTTGCTCATTAGGTCTTTGCAAAGTGAAAGTGTTGTAAAAAAATTATCACCCACAACTGTTCGACCACTGTTATAATACCGGTGCACTAAACGTTTCACAACATTTTCTCCAACGTTTGCTTGTTGTTGAGCTCCTGGAGGTTTCCCGGTGTAAAGTTCGCCTTGTAATGGAAATTTAGTAATGGCATCGCAAACCCAAAAGACTTTTATTCCATATTTTGCAGGTTTACTCGGAATATATTGAGTAAAACGTGTTCGACCTCTGTATGGGTACAGTTGTTCATCTACAGTCACAACATCGTTGGCCTTATAAAGTAGATTTAAATTAAAATTTAGCATTGTAAACATTTCACTAATCGCAGCGGCTTTGTCCGTTCCTTCTCTCCTTCCACGTGTAGCACCGTTGTCAAATCGGATAAAACGATTTATCGCATGAAATCTTTGACGAGTCATAGTTGCTCGAAAAATCGGAAACCAGTCTGTTTTCCATAGTTCAGTCGTATGCTGATAGTTGGATTTTGTGACACCTGCTGCGAGCAAAAGTCCACAAAAAGCGTACATTTCATTGACGGTAACAGCAGTCCACCTTCGTTCCTGAGGGTTTGGTTTCGTTTCATTCAGGTTTTTGAACACCTCTTCAGCTTTTCTATTTGTCTCTCTGACAATGATGTCTACCATTTCTTCAGTTATTATCTGCTTGAAAATTTCCAGCTGAGAAGACTTTTCTAGTCTTTTCGATGGTCCACCTTGTTGACGAACAATGTTATGTGCTCTTATTTTTGTTGCTGCGGGAGGCATTTTGCACCACTTTGTGCCATCCTTTGCAGTAAAGGAATCGGCGGTCTCATGCGTACCTTCCTCGTTTGGTTGTATGATTTCAATTTCGATGTCCTCATCCTCGTGATCTCCTACATCTGCATCCGCATCATATTCGACATGAATTTCCGCTTCTGCATCTGAAGCGTCTTCCTCATTTGGAGGGTAATCACCATTTTCAAGTTATCGTATCCAGCACATCTCCAGCTTCTGTTCCGAATTCGTCTTTTTGTTCCTCCATCTGAACATATAAATTGAGAACAACTTCACGACTATCAAACGATTAGTAAATAAAATATACATATACTCACATATTCTTTGAATTGCAAAATTACACACAAAAATACACTTACGAAACAAGAACAAAATCCTGTTTCACTATCGCACGTCTGAACTTAACCACAGCTGAGATAAGACTGAAGAAAAGAGCGCGATATTTTTTCCATTATTAAAAATTATGAGTCGAAAGAAAGCAGCAGACTAACATTTTCAGTACAAATTATGTGGTACAATTGTACCAAGGATGGCAATGACGGAATAGATGCACGTTTACCACGCCCACCGACATACGAAGTATGTAGATATATAAA
Source organism: Anomoia purmunda (assembly GCA_951828415.1). Classification (NCBI taxonomy): domain Eukaryota; kingdom Metazoa; phylum Arthropoda; class Insecta; order Diptera; family Tephritidae; genus Anomoia; species Anomoia purmunda. Next base: position 132,319,648 of record OX639993.1, on the reverse strand, counting down.
AAAAAATGTAATTTCATTCTAAAATGTCCACTTATGGCATTCCTAAAATTTCAGCTCTGTACATTCGTAAATAATATTAAAATTTTGTGTTTAAAAATTAAATTGGTACAATTGTACCAAGGTTGTCCCGGAAGGGTTAAATGAAAGGCAGACGAGGCTTTTACGATTTCTATATTGTAATATTCGAAAATGAGCTGAAACGTAAAATGCGTACCTAATTTGGTAGAGTTAGGTGAGGAGTTTGTGGAGATATATGTAACTATTTTCTCCTGTATATGAAATTTAAGAAAATTGTGTATTATGTGGGCGTGGTTTATATTCGATTTCGCTAATTTTTAACAACAACCTGCCTTGGATCGAGGGCAATGCACGTATATTCCAAAGTTTTGTGCATATATTATGCATATATCTCAGGTTGCCACCTATTTGAAAATACGAATTTTATTAAATTATCCACAATTTATTTTAGATAACAAAATATATATATCAAACGTAAAATTTATTTAAAATATTCACATGAGTGTCAAACTGTTCCCCTAGGCGTGGAAATGGTGCATGCCTATATTTTTGAGAGGGTTGCGACCAATTATATGTGACAGAAATGTAAATGCGTTTTCTAATACATGCAGGACAACGTCAGCCGGGTTGCCTTTTATATTTTGCGCCTAATAATGAAAACACAGTCAAATATTAAGGAAAATAATTTTATTGTTTTTCAAAATATTCTCCATCCAAGTCAATACACTTCTGCATTCGCTTGAACCAATTTTCAAAGCACTTTTGCCACTCAGAAGAGGATACCTCTAAAACGAGCTGTTTGAAGGCTTTTACAGCTCCTTCAGGCATTGAAAAAGGTTGACCTCGAATTTTTTTGTTTTGATGTTCGGCAATAAAAAGAAATCATTAGGAGCCAAATCAGGGCTATAAGGCGGATGACCCATCAATTCGAAATTTTGAGTCCTCAAAAACTCTCTTGTGTGAATCGATACGTGAGAGCTCGCATTGTCTTGGTGAAGAATGATTTGTCTTCGGCGGTTGGTTTTCCTTAATTCTCCAAAAACTTTTGGCAAACAAATGGTTCTATATCACTCAGAATTGACCGTTTTAAGTTTATCTAGTGGAACAATTGCGAGATGACCAGATTTTCCGAAAAAAACAGACGACCATTTGCTTTGAGGTGCTTCTTGCGCGAACAAATTTTGTTGGATTGCTGCTGTGTTTCCTGCTCATATGCATAGATCCAAGACTTGTCACCTGTTACGATGTCATAGACGTGCTTTGATCCGCCGCGGCTAAATTTATTCAACATTTTTTTACACCAATTGTCTTTTTTGGGCAATTATCAAATTATGGGGTATCCAACGAGATCAAATCTTCTTTACGGCCAAATGTTTATGCAATATTGAATATATGCTGGTCCCACTAATGGCCAAAAATGCCTCTATCTCGCGATATGTCAAACGGCGATCTTGTATTATCGATTGACGCACAGCATCGACTGTTTCTGGCACAACCACCGTTTTTGGACGACATTCGCGAAATTCGTCCTGCAAAGATTCGTTGAATGTTTTTATTGTTTTTAGTGACGTCCTCAGACATAGAAAACCTAGCTAAACCCTTGCATAATGTAGAGAGAAAGTTAACATTCGGCCAAAATGTTATTATGATGAAATATACTAAGAAGTAGATATGCTTAACAAGGCTTTAATACCAGAAATTCCCTCCTCTTTACATTCACTTCAACCTGCTTCGCAATTAGAAACTCTATCTCTACGACCGCCTAGAATTTTCACAAATATAAATTTCTTCAGCTCTCTTCTGCGTTTCGATTCGGTGTGAGGAGTAAAATCGCTGGAATTCCGACTAGTTTTGGTTTTAGTGTTCATGATTCCGAGTGATTCCGAATAGACATACTATAGTTTTGGAATCCTTTGAATTCCTAGTCGCTAACCAATGTGAACCGTTGTTGTCATTTTTGTATGTTTCTTGAAAAATTTAACAATGTTTTTAGGTGTGCTGAGTAAAGCCACGTCAAGTGATCCCCGAGCGACCGGAGAGTGCATTGAGTGACAAAAAATTGAATATCTCCGGAACGAAGAAAAAGTACAAACATTTTTTTACAGATTATTAAAGGTGAACGTTTTTCTCACAATTTCGCACAAGTTTCATTTTTTTTACAGCGTGAAGGAAGCATTGAAAATTGCAATTGTTTAAAATAAATTATTGCAAAATCAATTATTTATACCAATTTAATGTTTGTTCTCAATGAGAAAAATAGTGAAAACACTATTCAATAAGCTCTGTGAGTTTCATCTCATTATCTATTGTAGTTTAGGAGATATTTATTTTTTAATTTGATCGTGCACAAAACTTTGATTGTTAATAACTTTAACAATAATTCGAATTTTTGCAAAATATTAATGGGACGATGTAAGCATAACATTCACTTCATAGTAAAATAATTGTTTCTGGAATCCAAATTTTAGTGAAATTTTCGGGAATCACTTGACGTGGCTTTACTCTGCTGGGACAAGAAGGTGTGTTGTTATTGCGCGTTTAAAACAACAAAAATCATAGGCGTGAGCATATAACAAAAGCTGGAGTGCAAGCGAATTTGCCCCATAAAGAAATTTATATTAGAGAACCTTCTTAATTTCCTTAGTTTTGCTTTGTTTACCAAAATAGTCGGTTGATCTCAATAGTAATATCGTATGGACTAGCAACAGCCGCAGATTGTGCACAAAAACTGTGATTGAAATAAAATATTTCAGCAAAACGCATTAATTTAATAAAACAAATGCATTTTTATATTGTTTACTGAGGCTGAGAAATACGAAAGATTAAATTCTAATATTATTTTTGAAGCATAACAATATGGAACTTTTCGATAAGTATTGCATATGCGCTGTAGTGGAATAAAGAACAGGTCGGTTTCATTCTGATCGTTTGCTCTGTGTGTATCTAAGTTCTTTTTAAATAGAAATTTTCCGATATAGATTTATCAAACTAATTGAATACAGATAGGAGCAATAAAGACTTATAAATCTTTCTAATAACAAGAATTTTTAAGTATGAAAGGTTGGACTGACAAACAACATACGCATATATTTGGGTTTAAATCGTCAATTATTTTTTTCAATCCGACAAGGGCAGAGGCAAATCTTTTCAAACCGAAAAAATCCATTTCGAATATGACCGGAGTTCGAATGCGGAACAGGCCGGAATATTTTCTTTTTCATTTTGTGAGCACTTTAAGCTTGTAAAATTCCTACACATTTTGGCATTTGGTGTACAAATATCCAGCGTGATTTATTTTTGCTTACATTTTCGTCCGAGTTTATTTTTTGCTTCTCCCATCAGGTAACAAAATGAATTATTTAGGACAGTCTAGCGCTGTTGACTCCTTTGGAATGCAATATACTTTTACGTAGTGAAAGTTCTGTTGTTTTTTGTTTTTTTTTTTTGGAACTTGACAGTAGCCTCTTAACCCGTTTTGCTCTCTACCAGATTTTACTTTGGATGGAGAACACACTGCTACACACACACACACACACACAAACCATTTACTAATTTCGATGTGCATCGGTATACCGTTAGTGCTACTATCCTTCTCGAAAGTTTGTACACACACACACATACATACACAGATCGCTTGCTCGAGGATATGAATCTTAAAATTTCTTGTTATTTTTTCGCACTTTGCTTATATTGTCAGTTTGTAAGTTATTTCCTAGTTTTTTTTTTTCCTAAAATATATGCTCGAATATGAATGCGATAAGGCATCTTGAAAATAGTGTAGGATAGCGCAGAAAGGTAGTGAAGAAAATCCATGGGGATTTAGCATTTTCCACGCGCTAGCATTGCACGCAAACCCATTCTCATTATTTCGCTAAATTTAACTCTAGCCGGCACATTACTTTATTTAGCGGCATCTTCATGGCGCTGCACACTTCCTCCTCTAGTCCCCTTTCACCCTTTTTGCCTATCTAGTTCTCGTTTAGTTATTCACGACCACTTCAATGGCAATTTGAGTTGTGCATTGAATTTGAATTTGATTTTGTGATATTCCCTTCATGAATTCCAATGCGTCAAATTGTCAATTGTTGGATGTTGGTGGGAATGTCAAGCAAGTGGCGGCGTGCAAAATAAATGAAGTAGATTTTACGTTTTTTTTTTGTGTGCATTTTCTTTCGATTTTCTTATGTTGATTTTGCACTTGTGTTGTGCTAGCTGTAATTGTTGTTGTTTCTGTTTCTGTTGTTGGTTTACTGAATTCATAAATGCGCACGAAAAGATGCAAATGACAGCAAGAAACCAAATTCTATCACTTTAGTTGTGCAAATGGTATTGGCATGCGGAAATTTTGTGGAGAAAATGGATATTTAGCTGTGAATTGTTGGTTAAGATTTTGCTGCTTCAAACAGCATCTATTTATAAGCGTAAAAGCTGGAGAGCAAGTAAATGACAGGCAGAGTGAGTGACACAAAGTAGATGGGAGGTGGCTGATTGTGCGCACAGCGATAAGCCAAGGCAAGTGGTTTTTTTAATAGAAATTTGCATTCTTCGTATTTCAGTGAATATTCTAATGAATCATTTTCTATCGACAACTAAAGTGAATCAACGAAAAATAATAACAAATGTTTATTATTCTTTAATTGCAGAAAAATTTAGTGCTGGGAATGATGGCATGAGGGTTCGTTGATTTTGCAAATTGAATTGGTAAGTGGAAAAATGCTTTGAGCTAATTTTTTTTCATAGTCCTGACTGGATATTAAAAAGTATTAAATTTAAACTTAGGGTTTAAAACTAGAACTATAGCTATAATATTCATAATTAGCATGCCGTTTTCTTGAATTACTTCAGAGTCTTGAACTTTGAGATCTATTATGACCGAACGCCGTAGCGAAGTGTGTAGCGTCTATGCGCTTTTTTCGGTGGGTCTCGGGTTCGAGTCCTGGCGGCGGCAAGTTATATCAGAAATTATAGATATGTTTTTTTCTAATAGCGGTCGCCCCTGGATAGGCAATCGCAAAGGGAGAGCCACGACACAAAATCCTTAGCTCTAAAAATACTCAAAGAGATTATACCCACACTTTTTTGGTGACAGTGACCCAAAATTTCCACACTTCTGAATAACTGTTATCAGCGATCATATAAACGATAGCACAAGTCGAGCCTTACCTTTGTTATACCAAATATTGAAGCCAAATTTTGAAATAAGATCGTTTCAAACCAATATAAATCCTTTATCGCGCTCTTACCACTTCACCTCGTATAATTTTACCATGAACTGAACCGTGTAAAACTCCGTGATTTGTCTCTAGCTCAAAATATTAATTTAAATCCACAAAAAGTAATTTCGGATTTTAAGCAAACCATCTCGCCTGTGCCAAAAGAAGGACTTGCTCAAAAATACGGCAATGATGAATATTTCAGCTTATCTTTAGTTACTCCCGAAAGTGTGTTCCATTATTATGAAACACTGAATGTCAGCTCGACAGATAGTAAAAAACATATTTATTTATAAAGATGGAAAAATTATACTCTTACACGGCAAATGAGCGCTAGCCACCAGGACTTTCGGCTCGCTGTTGTATGTAAAATCCAGATATCTTGGTTAGGTTACACATATAAAATAAACTTACAATTTGAGTACGCTTGAAATTCTCAAAATAAAATGCCTACATATCATAATGCATGCCTTGCCTATATTAGGGAATATTTTTTTTATAAATTAGAGGGAGTTTGGTTATCCTTTGATAACTTTCCTAATTGTTGCAAAATATTGACGGTCATCTAATACATGGTGGATAGTTAAAGTTGATGCAGTACATTGCTGACATACCGGTGGATTGGAGCAGTTTAGAAGGTGAGCGTTTGTGGCACTACTATGACCTAGGCGTAGGCGAAAAAAAGTTTGAATATTATTGCAATGGGATGTTAAAAGATATCTAGCTTGGACTTTTCCTATTTGGGTTACAAGTGACATAATGGTGCTAGATGGAACTCCAATTCACTATTTGTGTGATGTACTGCCAATGAGATGTGTGCTTATAAAAGTCATTTTTAATAAGGAAATCAAACCTTATCAGTGGCTTTTTTGGCAGCAAGTTTGGGACGCTCGTCTGCTAGATCGTTTCCTTTGATTTGCTATCCGAGCATATTATTGTTTTCCGCTTCAAATTTTCGGCGAAACTTATCGCATTAAGAATCGCTGCTGCTTACGACGTGTAAATATAAGAATAGCTCTGGGGAGTAGATCTGCTGTTATTGTTGTTTCATTTCCGTGAAGATTAAGCGCCATTCGGTAAGCAGAGACCCTATACATTCCGCAAATAGTTGTTGATAGAGGAAGTTGTTGATAGACGAAGTTGCTCGTGTTCTTTCTCCCGTGCTCCACGAAGTCCAACATGAACATGAGATCCATTTAACTACCAGGTGGGAAACATTTCCTACCCTCGAAGTAAAGGTGACATATTATTAAATTGTTGGACATGTTCGATCAAAAGGACCTTACTTAGAACCTTACTTTAAAACTCAGATGATACTATTCCATAAAGAGTGCTATTATGACAGAGAAATAGCTTTGGGGTAAGTTTTTTGGTATTCATAGCGAATATTTCTTCCATGGTGGGTAAAATAGCTTCAACCAATATAACTTTAGCAGGTGATGTTGGAAAGGTACGAATGCTTCTTCATACGTCTGTGTGGAGCTTGATATTTTTTTTGCACAGAAGTGCCCTGATTACATTTATTAAAGTTGACGAATTAATTAAGCAATGTTTGGAAGATAAATAGTTAGCTATGTTGAACCTGGTAGGCAGATGCTTTTTTAAACCTGAACAGTATTCTTTATAAGATAATGTTCTATCAAAAATTATTCCTAAAAACGTTAAGCTTTTACTATGTGCAATGTCTGCATTATTATACGCTAATGTAAAATTACTACATTTGTGTTTGCGGCAAACATGAAGGGTTTTGCATTTATTTATAATTACAGTAGGCCCCTGAAGATTGTGACCAATTCGTTAAATCTGATAGCATATTTGGCAAAGTCTGTTTTAGCAATACTAAGGGCTTTAACTTTGGAGAATATTAACATATATGACTTATATTTGTGTACTTATTTATTACGTTGCTTACTTTATGAAAACCCCTAGTAAACAGAATAACCAACAGTAAGGAGCCTTGAGGTATGCCGTTGTATAATTTGAAAATGTCCAAAAAAGTATTGTTTACTGTACGATTTTTGAGAAAAAACTGAACAATTTAAAGTATTTTACCACCAAGACCCCATTTTCTTAACTAACGTAAGACGCTGTTAGCTCCAATGCAGTCAAAAACTTTTGCTAAGTCGATACTGTACACTGAGAGATGATTTCTGTTAGAAAGTGCAAATGAGGCGTTATGTTCAAAGTAGTGTAGAGCATCAATGGTGCCCTGTCTCTCCTTGAAAGTCACTTGCTGTGGGCAAATATAAACTTTGCGTACGGCATACCAAGATATGCAATTGACTAATAATTTTTCAAAAAGTTTGCCCAAACATCTAAGCAAAGATATTTGTCTGAAGACTGCGACGTCCGTTTGGCCGTTGCTTGGTTTAGGGATAGGGATAATGACTGCGTTTTTCCAAGATTGAAGATAGAAACCGTGATTAAAATTTTTATTATATAATTTTAATAATCTGAGTTTTGAGCTTAAGGACAAGTTTTGAAAAAATTAAATTAGAGGAAATACAAAGTCGGAAGTCTCTTTATATAATCCAAAATGTTGATGAGCTTCGGATTCATTTAAATATAATTTTCCGCGCTCTCAAAACCCTATTGAGGCTTGACACCGTAGGCTCAAAATACTTGTAAGAAAAAAATGTGGTGTATATGAAATTATGAAACAGTTAGAGAAACAGATGATTGAAGTAAAAACGAATACAGAAAAGATACAATTCGGTACGAGTGTACGCAAAAAAAAGAAACTGTTGAGCGTGTGAAGAAAATTAAAAAAGTTGAACATTGTGGGATTTGGACAAAATAATTTATTTAAGACCTATATTCCACAATATTTCACTTTGCAATTGAAATTTGTATTTGCCATTTCATCTTTTTTTTTAAATTAAGTTGATAAAGAAAATATAAATTTTTTTTTTCTTTTATGGCTTATGTTAATGTTCTGAGCTTATTGTGATGTAACTTATTTTCTTGAATTTAAAATTTACCTACATGTAAATTTGTAGTACGTAAGTTTAGTACATAAATATCTGTGAAATCATAAATAAATACTTTAAGTAGATAATAATTTGAACAACATAAATATTAGACCATTAATATACTTATAATGAATTTGTTTTTATTTAAGCTCATGTAAAATATATATATAAGTTATTGCGACGTATTGGATTTTGTTTAATTTTCATTTACCTAATACATTTTTTGAAAATTAATTTAGAAAAATAATGTCGGAGATAGGATTCCTCATTTTCTGTGTCAAAAAGTTAGGTCTAAAATCGCGTCGATGAAATTGAGAATTTTGTAATTGGGGATTTTGATTTTGGGGACCTTGATTTTTGAAGATATTGTGGTACACCTAATGGCCTATTTCCAAGTGCATTTCTGTTATGAAAAAACTCCTTACACATATCGTTTGCCGCTCGATGTCGTCGTTAAACTGCAGGTCCGCCAAATATCAAGCTAGGTAATGTAAACGCCATATTGCTATTATATTACTTTCATATATCATTTTCGCACTTTCGTATATACTTTTACATACGAACAAATTTATATGCACGATTTTCTGTAATCGAGACGTGTTGTACAGCTGAATCACGAAAAATATGAAATATTCATAATAAATAGTAAAGCTGAGCCATATAAAGAGTGGTTAAATTTTGAAGGCCAAAGTTGATTTTAAATAAAACACGAATTATTTTGGAAACTATTGTAATTTCTTTTTATTATGATAATATGGTGTGGTTCAATTATGTATGGAACAAAATATCGGCCAAATGTACGCCGCGACCTCGGCGGCACACCTCCATCCGATGGTCCAAATTTTCGATGACGCTGAGGCATAATTGAGGTTCTATGCCGTTAATGTGCCGAATTATCTCATCCTTTAGCTCTTGAATTGTTGCTGGCTTATCGACGTACACCCTTTCTTTCAAATAACTCCAAAGAAAGTAGTCCAACGGTGTCAAATCGCATGATCTTGGTGGCCAATTGAAATCGCCACCATGTGAGATAACACGGCGATTGAATTTGACGCGCAAAAGAGCCATTGTTTCGTTGGCTGTGTGGCAAGTGGCACCATCCTGTTGGAACCACAAATCGTCCACATCCATATGTTCAAATTTGGGCTATAAAAAGATCGTTATCATCTCATGATAGCGAACACCATTCGCAGTAACTGCCTGACCGGCCTCATTTTGGAAAAAATACGGCCCGACGATGCCGCCAGCCCATATACCGCACCAAACAGTCACTCTTTGTGGGTGCATTGGTTTTTCGACAATCACTCTTGGATTATCATTCGCCCAAATGCGGCAATTCTGCTTATTGACAAATCCACTGAGGTGAAAATGTGTCTGTGTGAGGTGAAATGTGCATTTTGATTTGAACGCCCATTTTCATAATAAGCCTGCATAACTTTAACACGTTGCTCGATTGTGTATCTTTCCATGTTCAAATTGAGTTAGTCTGAAATTGAGAAATGTCAAATGAAATGCAGAAAAAAACTTGGCATTTTGGTGTGGTTCACATTCAGCATCGGCCCTTAAAATTTAACCACCCTTTATTATAACACGTTACATATGTACATCTATCACATTTATATAAATAAGTAGTATATGTATGTATATAAATAAATACATTGCTACGATTATATGAGTGATCATAATTGTGCCTGATGATTTGTATAAAATTGCATAAGAAGAATTTACTACGAGTATAAATCCGTTAAGTATTTTGAATGTGCTTTTCATGTTTTTCTCATGCAAATTCTTTCACACGCACACACATCCAAAAATGTATTCCCATTTACAAAGATGCGTTGATAAATAAATACCTCTGAAAGCATTAACCAAATATTTTTGCATTTCATGACATATCACATATGTAAATATATATATATATAAATATATTACATGGTTTTATGATGGTGTGAACCCTGCAGTGGTATTTAAGTAAATGTGCATGTGTTGGTATTTGTTCACGTGTGAATGAGTGATTTTGATCCGCATGTATTCATGCGCATTGGTATGCGTGTAAGAAACTGCCGTTCACTCACCCATTTATTTGGCATAGGGAATTGTCGAGTTTATTGAAGTGGAAGCGCTTAGCAACCCCGTGCTCAGTTAATGTAACATACCACTTGTGTAAATATATACTTATGTAAGTATTTAGATTAATATGAGTAGTTGGTTATGTAAGTACACAAATATTTGAATAACTGTACTGCTAAATTGAAATTAACGATATTATAGGAATAAAAGAGTAGAAAATGGCTTTAATAGAAAAAGAGAACATTTTCTATTACCCTGAAATACATGATGGGAATAGAACTACCGAGAAACTAAGATGAGTCTACTGAGCACGCCTTGTAATAATTCTGTCATTATGTATAAAGTTTTTGCTACCACTTAATATTCTATGAGTGTTAAATTATTTAAAGAATTATGAAAAAAAAATTATTCGTAAATTATTGGTGGAAATTGGATGCAATAGAGCTACAAGGGTTTTAATTAACTTCCATTTATTATAAATAAGGTTTCAGGCGTTTTCAATAAATTTTCTGTAAACAGAAAGTGTATTCGAGGTCGAGGTGTTTCAAAAAAAAAAAAAAAAAATTATGGCATCTTTGAGGGGTAAATTTAAAGAATTATGAAAAAAAAAAAATTATTCAAAAATTATTGGTGGAAATTGGTGGAAATTGGATGCAATAGAGCTACAAGGGTTTTAATTAACTTCTATTTATTATAAATAAGGCTTCAGGCATTTTTCAATAAATTTTCTGTAAACAGAAAGTGTATTCGAAAGTAATTTCAAAAAAAAAAAATGATTGCATCTTTGATCAAAGCACTGAAACTATAACACACTGTAAGAAACAAATTGTGGTGAGAAGAAGTTCAATCAGATTTCAATTTGAACGCGTCGCGAGCATCCTAATTTGTGGAGTTGGCTTTGTTGAAAAATAAATAATTTCTATTTCCGCATCAAATATTCGGATCCATAATATTCTTAATATTCGCTGATTTGTGCCCACGCACCGACAGAAGAGAAGGACGATGTGATCAAGGATCACTTCTACGAGCGCTTAGAATGCACTTACGAGCGCTGCCCCCGTCACGATATCAAAATCGTGCTTGGTGACTTCAATGCCAGGGTGGGAAAGGAAGGGATCTTTGGTCACACTGTCGGAAAATTCAGTCTCCACGACGAAACCTCCGCCAACGGACTGAGACTGATCGACTTTGCCGGGGCCCGAAACATGGCGGTCTGTAGCACCAGGTTTCAGCATAAAAAAATACACTTGGCTACGTGGCTGTCTCCAGATCGAAAAACGCGAAACCAAATCGATCATATTGCGATAGACGGAAGGCATGCTTCCAGTATATTAGACGTACGTACACTCCGAGGACCGAACATCGACTCGGATCATTATCTTGTCGCAGCCAAGATGCGCATACGCCTCTGTGCATCAAAAAACGTGCGTGTAAATACACAGCGAAAGCTTGACGTCGGAAAGCTGCAATCGCAACAGACAGCTGCAAACTTCACCACTCGACTCTCACACCTGCTCACTGAGAGCACTTCTCAAGAAACCGGAATTTGCAAGCACTGGGAGCACATTTCTCGATCACTGCGTACCGCCGCTGAAGAAGTCGTTGGCTTTCAGCGAACCCGAAAAAATGACTGGTATGATGAGGAATGCCGCGCCGCTTCGGAAAATAAAGATGCTGCCTACAGGGCCACGCTGCGATCGAGCGCAACGCGAGCTGTATGGGAACGCTACCGGGAGTTGAGAAAGGAAGAGAGACGAATCGTCCGTAGAAAGAAGAGAGAGGCCGAAATACGTGAGTGTGAAGAGCTTGAGATGCTAGCCGACATGAAAAGCGCCCGAAAATTTTACCAAAAGGTGCGGCGACTTACGGAAGGTTTTAAGACCGGGGCGAATTCCTGTAAGAACAAGAACGGCGATCTGGTGACTGATGTCCAAAGCGCACTTAGATTGTGGAGGGAACACTTCTCCACTCTGCTAAATGGTGACAGCGAAAGCGTCGCCGGAGAAGATGAAGATCCCGAACCCCAAATCGCTGATGACGGCATTAACATCCCGTCACCCGACCTCGATGAAGTTCGAATAGCAATTATGCGGCTACGGAACAACAAAGCCGCTTGAGCTGATGGGTTACCAGCTGAGCTATTCAAGTATGGTGGCGAGGAGCTGGCAAGGTGCATGCACCAGCTTATTTGCAGAATATGGTCGGACGAATGCATGCCCGCCGATTGGAATTTAAGTGTACTCTGCCCAATCCACAAGAAGGGTGATCCTGCAATATGCGCCAACTACCGCGGGATCAGCCTTCTTAACATTTCGTATAAGGTTCTATCGAGTGTATTGTGTGAAAGACTAAAGCCAACCGTCAACGAACTGATTGGACCTTATCAGTGTGGCTTTAGACCTGGTAAATCTACCATCGACCAGATATTCACGATACGCCAAATATTGGAAAAGACCCGTGAGAAGAGGATCGACACACACCATCTATTTGTCGACTTTAAATCAGCTTTCGACAGCACGAGAAGAAGTTGCCTATATGCCGCGATGTCTGACTTTGGTATCCCTGCAAAACTATTACGGCTATGTAAAATGACACTGAGCAACACCACCAGCTCAGTCAGAGTTGGGAAGGACCTCTCCGAGCCGTTTGATACCAAACGAGGTTTCAGACAGGGTGACTCCCTATCGTGTGACTTCTTTAACATTATACTAGAAAAGATAATTCGAGCTGCAGAATTAAACCGGTCAGGTACCATCTTTTATAAGAGTGTGCAACTGCTGGTGTATGCCGCTGACATTGATATCATTATCCTCAACAACCGCGCCGTTAGTTCTGCCTTTTCAAAGCTGGACAAGGAAGCGAAGCGAATGGGTCTGGAGGTGAACGAGGACAAAACGAAGTACCTCCTGTCATCAAATAAACAGTCAGCGCATTCGCGCCTTGGCTCCCGCATCACTGTTGACAGTTACAATTTTGACAAAGTAGAGGACTTTGTTTATCTTGGAACCAGCATCAACACCAACAATAATGTCAGCCTTGAAATCCAACGAAGAATCTCTCTTGCCAACAAGTGCTACTTTGGGCTGAGTAGGCAAATGAACAGTAAAGCCCTCTCTCGACGAACGAAAACCACGCTCTATAAGTCCCTCATCATGCCCGTGCTAATGTATGGCGCAGAAGCATGGACCCTATCAACATCGGATGAGATGGCGCCTGGAGTGTTCGAGAGAAAGATTCTCCGAAAGATTTTTGGTCCTTTACGTCTTTGCGATGGCGAATACCGCAGACGATGGAACGATGAGTTGTATGAGCTGTACCGCGACATAGACATAGTTCAGCGAATTAAGATTCAGCGGCTACGCTGGCTAGGTCATGTGGTACGTATGGAAGAAAATGCTCCAGCCCTGAAAGTATTCGACGCGGTACCCGCTGGTGGTAGCAGAGGAAGGGGAAGGCCTCCTCTACGTTGGAAAGACCAGGTGGAGAAGGACTTGACTACACTTGGGATATCTAACTGGCGCCAGGCAGCAAAGCAGAGGAGCGGCTGGCGTGCAATATTGAAATCGGCCAAAATCGCCTAGGCGGTTATAGCGCCAATTAAGAAGAAGAAGAGATTATTCTTATTGTTGTTATTGAACGGCTTATGTGAACGCAGACAGAAAGTGTGCTGTTAGAGTATATGGAGAAGATTTTGAATAATTAGATATTAGAGAACCGTGTAAGTGATGTGTGGGAAATTGCACATATCGGAAAAAAGTTTAGCATATATTCTGAAAAGTGTTGCCATATATATATATATCTTCTAAATAAAGATATTGTATTTATTTATTTATTTACTAATCTACAGTACAAAGTTCCTTGCATATTAAGCCAAAATATAATTAGCATAAAATTCATATAAAGTAACTAAATTTAGAATGTTTATAAAATTTAATTTAGATAACGCGAAATCAAGCACGTTGGAATTAGATAAAATCCCGAAGAGCACGAGACATAGACGCCTTACTTGCATATATCTCCTTAAAGTTTTCCCTATAAAAAGGATAAAAAATGCAAAGAGTTCTTTGTGGCGCATTAAAGCTTATCCGGTTCAGCAAAACACAGGCATTAATAACATTAACATTGAACGAAAGTGAAAGGACTGCCGCTCCCTTTTCCATATCACATGACACAGAATAATTTAATAAATGTTTTTAAACCCGTTCAATTTCGCTAAACGGCAGTTGCTCGTATGATCTGCAAGTAGGAATGAACAAAAGCCGTATATATTTAGCAGTTTGTAGGCATATGGATCATTAAATTCTGATGTATTGTGACGAATAAAGCCCAAAACTGAATACGATTTTTGTAAGAAGAAAATTAATATGGGTGTTGAAAGAAAATTGAGTGCCAAATATAATTCCAAGATCTTAAACTCATAATACGTAATAAGAGGCGTGGCTGCATTTATGGTTAGACGAAACTCCATCAATTGCCACTATGCAGCATCTATCCATAAAATATGATTTTAGCCTTTGCAGAAAGGTCGAGTGAAACTCTAAGCATGCCAACTTGTTTACTAGTATCTTGTGCGAGATCCTTTCAAATACCTTAGAGAAGTCTGTATAAATGCAGTTAACTTGGAGTCCTGTTCAAAACGATGACATACAGAATTCGCTAAAACCGGAAGATTAGTAGCTGTAGAGCGACCTTTGACAAAACGATGTTGATTTGGGTTGGCTAAAGACTTAACCAAAAAATACATAATGCATTCAAAAAGTTTTGACATGCTAGTCAGCTTCGATATCGGCCTATAATTACACAATTACGTACATAATACATAGTTTGGTCTTCCATTTAAAAAAAAAAAAGTGATAGTTGTAACTTTCCATTCATTCAGAAAAACATCTGAAAAAATAGATTTATCAAAGATGGCTTCCAGAAGAGTTGGAAAAGCTAGACAGTTTTTGAACAAGATAGCTGTGTCTGTTTGCGACAAAGGTTTGCGAGAACCATACCTTTCATGATGTCATCGGAAGAACAGCATGCAACAATTTAGAAAAGAGGATATCTCAGCAGAAAGTCAGGAAAGTTCTCATCGACAGAAATGTATTTAGAAAAGATTGCAGATTTGTTATCCAATATCATTGAAGCAAGCAGATATCGGCGAGCGTAACTTTTTGGATTTTACCAAATTCTATGTTAATCCGAAGTCATTCAATTTAATGTTTTGCTCAGTGCTACGAATAAAATTTTTGTAAATCGGGTTATCTAAAGCTTTCAAGTTTTTCTGAAGATGTTGGTATTTGACAAGAAATGCTCAATAACTAGATGGTTTACATTTCTTGAGGTAAGCGTTTTTGGGTAATTTTTTAATTGCTTTAGATGTCAATTACACCAGGGTGACTTACAAATTCGCTTCGTTTTTGCAGGTATACTTTTATCGTGAAATTTATTCATTATTGGCTTACGGCTAGAAAAAGCAGCAAGTTGGACAATAGTTCTTCCTATTTATTTTAACACGGATTGTCACAGGATGTCTTATTGAAAGCAGTTATATCAGACTCTGACAAGGGTAAAACTTCATAGAAATTTAGTTTAATATCTAAAAGGGCATGATAATTACCAGCGTTGGATTTTGGAGATAATATCGGCATCTCGTTTAACCGATTGAAAACTCCATTATTTTTCTTAAGGTTAATGATTAGTAAATAATTTATAAAGTAAGATTCTTTACGAGTAACGACATTATTAGCCACCACACTTGAAATAACAGAGTTATTACACCATCTTCTAGATTGTTATTGGTTAAATTATCAACAGCTAATATAAAACCAAACAGCTAATTGATTTACACCCCCACAATACCTTCTTTTGATGGCAAATAGAACACCGCCTCATCGCAAGTAGCCAGTTTTGAATTGGAGAACTCACTAATATAAAAGTCAATTGTTCAGTGCTAAATATATGGATAATATTTTTTAGCCCCGAAATATTACGATAATATACTTTTGGAACATCAAAACTGTCGGTATTTTTATATCTGCAATTATACTTATATATTGTCACATTGCTGGCGTTATATGCATCTATTTCCTTTTGAAAGAATAAAACGAAACAAGCTTATTTTAACATTAATAGGGCAAAGTGACACATTTAGTGTTTTGTCAATATTTGTTAATGAAATACCCAACATTAAATTGACCCAATTATACTTCTATGTGTCCACTGGGTTGTCTTTTTTGATCAGGAATGAGAGTTTTTATCATTGCCTAAAGCGATTAGCGACGCCTAATTCAGTGTCATCACTCGAGCCAATAAGAATCCTTGTATTCTTCTGCGTTTTATTTCTTACCTCAGACCAAAGAGCATTGCTGGATTCGTTAACATTTTCCATAAATCGTCAGAGATATCTTAACATGAATATAATACAACCACCTGAAAAACTCATATAAATAATATTCTAAATGAGCGTTTGCTGCATTTCAACTCAGTTAGCATAATTTCGAGAATAATTGAAATCATCTCATACCGCTGTATTTGAAAAATTTTAAATTTCCAATACCTTGCCAAATTCGTTGAAATTTGGTTGTAAGAGTTTAATTCGGAAGATTCATACGTAAAAGTCACAATTTCGGAAAATGGGTGGCGTACGTTAATAATCATACTAATATCTTTTTGTTTTTTTTCTAACTAAATAAAAGTCACTTCAGTCACTACAAATGTAAATCAAAGTTTTACGAAACTCACAAAAAATCATCTGATTTCAACAAACTGTAATCAGAATTTCTAAAAGTTTTTTTGAGTATGCAGTTTTGTAGCCCATTTAATTTTATTACCATAAAGTGTACGTTTTGAGTGGCTGGAAATTCTATTTGATTTTTGATAATTTTTATTACAGACGGTGTTCATCATTTCTTTTCATACAAAAGTAAATTTCTTTCATGCGTTCTATAGAAGAAAAGGCCAAACATCTTTTGTAAAAAAGAAAATTTTAAAGATCAACTAGAGTTTTTAGCTATTTGGAACTTGGCCTTTTGTTATAGTAAAATTAATTTGTTATAGTAAAATTAATGAACAAATTGCGAGATTTTAATCAGTTAAAAGTAAGAAACATATTTCACTTCAGCTTTTTTTTAATTAAAGAGTTTTTCCACTTTTAATGGAATTTATTTTTTTTTGTAAATTTCAGCTTCACTCTGCAAATTAAAAAAAAAATCAGCAATGTTGTTTCTGAATAGGTACGTGATGAGTCTGCTCCAATACCGAGTTCGCAATTAGATCTTTAGAAGTCGACGGTTGCTGAAGGTGCTAATTATTCTTTAATGAATAAAACTTATAACTTTGGAACCCAGTAAGTTGTTTGATATACTTATTTAGGGAATATGACTATTGACACGCTTCATTTTGCTTTGGAATGCTTTGTTAGAATTTAACTAACTCCTACGATACACTAAAGAAAATAGAAGCTATGCTATTGCTACCGATAACAAGATTTATGTGAATATATCGATAAAATAAACTATGGATTAGTTTTAATAACAGTAGCGATTCGATAAAGATAACGATACTAATTAAGGAATTGTTAACAAACCCGATAACGATAAAAATATCGGTAACGCTAACAAGATCGATGTCAATAGCGAAAAAATCGTTGCACTCATGATAAGAACATCGAAAATTATGCCGATAAATTTATGAAACTTGATAGCTGTGTAAATGAAGACAACTTATAAATTTAAAGAGTTAAATTATATAC
Organism: Anomoia purmunda; assembly: GCA_951828415.1. NCBI lineage: Eukaryota > Metazoa > Arthropoda > Insecta > Diptera > Tephritidae > Anomoia > Anomoia purmunda. Next base: position 132,301,637 of record OX639993.1, on the reverse strand, counting down.
ATTTACGTGCATATTTATATCGTCCTTCACATGTAGCATTTCAACCATTTTTTTTATACCAAATCATATAAAATTCTTGCAAAAGATTTCTTGTTGCCGACAAGTTTACATAATACGCTTAACGAATACGTTAATACGTTTGCAAGTTATGGAGCATTTAGCATTTTTTTTAGTGACAACGCTAAATTTTGCTGCCAGCGATTTGTGCTTGATTTTTATGTCCACATAAGGAAGTGCAGTTTATGGCTGAATAAAAGTGGAAATGGAGTGGCCAACAGACATGGCGCACAATGACAAAAGCAACAACACAAGCACACACACACATACACTCATATATACAAAAAAGCAGTCCTTTGCTTTGCATTTACTCGTACGAGTACCCTGCATGTTACGTCACACGTACACTACGCTATTGTGGAAGAATCGCTTTTTAAATTAAAGCACAAAATTCTTTAATTTTTTTTTTTTATATTTTTGACAGCGGCATCGCAAGTTACACCAAGAGCACGTTAAACGACTGCAATGAAATTGCGTATGTAAATTTTTGATGTGACGCGACGTTGAAGTGGCCAAAAAGGCACAAACAGCTGATTGTGTTCTGCAAGTTATGCCCAACAATAAGCGACATAGCTTGATGTCACTGTATCGGAGTTCCATTGCTTGAAGTGAGATTGTCAACTATACGTCCAGCGCCTTTACCCCCACCAGCTACCGTCCTAAAGGGTCCGCTCTGCCTGCACTTACATACTCGAAATGCTTTGCTTTGTTGCGCATGCGTGTATTTGCAATCGTAAATGGGCGACTTTTATGCAGCATGCGAATGTCGAAAATTGTAGCTTGCCGCTATGTTGCCGCATATGCTGGCCATTGTTGCCACAACGAGTTATTTAAAATATAGTGGACAAAAAAAAAAAACTCGTATGCATATCTACTATGTAATTGTGGTTATGTGTGGCATAGCCAAGTGGCTCAAGTGATTGTGGGCGTTGGCGACGGCATTTGTGTTGGCCAAGTGTGTGTGAGTTTGTGCGGGTGTGCGGGTGTGCACCGAAGCACTGGGTAAATTTGAGTGCACCATTAAATTAAAATGTAACTTGCAATTTGCATCAGCACTGACTTCACAGACACATATCCATTCACTTATGCCGCTATATGTACGTATTTAGTTGCCACTTGTGGCAAGTACTCCGGTTATACTAGTACAGCGCCGCTGCACTGGTTTCTGTCAGCGGAAGCGGTTGCTTAGTAGTCAAGCGCAGTTTCCTGTTTCCCCATACATTTGCAATCGTATACTCTCAAACACACACACGCATACTCCGATGAATTTAGCTACATATTTCTTTGCAGTTTATTTTTATAATTTTGATGTGGGTATTTTTTTGCAGTTTTAGTTGAATGTCTGCTTTTCATTAGACATTTTTAAGGCCGCTAAAAGTATCCACTAGTGTTGCTGAATTGTTGAGTATGTAGTTTAGCTTTGCGACTTTATATGTGACAGCTGAGCTTCATCCTAGGGTAAGCGCCTCGCTAAAAAAAAAAATGGTAGACCTCTTTCCAAAAAAGGAATAACTTAGAATTTCTTGGTAATATTAACGAAGCCATTGACATTTTTTTTAAATGACGTTGAATAGTACGCCATCCTATTCGATGAAGAACTCTTCCACAGTTAGAGGCAGATATTCAAATAATTATTTCACCGTTGAGTTTTAATAAAGCCATCCTAATTTTGGTAAGAATCAAAAAAGTCGTTTGATAATAATTATGAAACATTTTTTAAGCTATAAGGATTTTCATAAAAATTATGAATGAGATACATTTGTTACGTGTTTTAAAGACTTTTATTTTGAGGGTATTTTCATAACAATTATGGCTGCAACGATGTAAGCATAAGGGCATCATTAGCCGTCAGTCAGCTGGCAGGGACTTTTTGATGAAGAGGATGCATCGAAAGTCAGCCTCCCAAAAACCGTCATTGTGAGACTTGAACCCGAACTAAACCTCCTACCGTCAAAGCTCCAATCCCTCCGGTACTACCGTAAACTAGTTTGTCCAGAGGTGGTGTGAGTACTAAGCTCTACGTCCGTTACAGTCTGATGGAGTCCGTCGGAATTGGCATCATCATATCTTCTTCTTAATGACAGCAATTTTGTCACTATTGCATCTCAAATATCTGGTGATATCGTGAAATGAGACAATCCGAATCTTTTGTAAACGTACCAACCAGATGTATGTAGTTTACAATAACTAGTAGTTCTAGGGCCCCAAAAGTTTATTGTAACCTTCCCTTAAAGGATTATGTCTGTCTGTTCGCCCCTCATGAGTTTGATCAACCATTTTACGAAATTCATTTGAGTTGCTTTGACCTTTAGCGCAGCTGGTACCATATGGGTCATTTTGTCAGATGAATCTGACTTTCTCTTTGTGGAGCAGGTAATGCCACTAGAATGGTTCCTCTTGTTCCTGCCCTCACTAGTGGATTCCAGCTCTATTTTACCTTTGCCCATAAGTAGCAGAGCTAGCCTTTAGGCTTTACTTTCGTTGGCTCCTCTTGAGCGGTAGAACTTGGTGCTAACCTTATCTGGTTGTGACAATAGCAGATCCTACTCATCGTCCAACGATATTGGCTCATCTAGAAATAAATATATACCAGAGTCCATTTCAGCCGCCCTAGGCTACTTAAGTAGTTTAGCACTTTGGATGGTGGCATGTTCCTGATTTTGAAGGGAGATAATAGTCGCTCACAACACAATGCATGATATGGCGTTTCGTCAGTCAGCCTTCCCACAAACCTACATTCCGCTTCTTTAGCTAGTCCCTTCTTATTAGTTCAGCAGTGTAACCACATCGTTTCGAGAATGTCAGCCCATTCGTTTTCGTTGCCTTCAAAAACCTCATGCCACGGATTCATGCCAATTGGTTCAGAAGAGGTTTGCAGTCATTCACAATCCTCGATATCGTTAAGTAACCGTCCAAGGCTTTTAGAGCAGTCTGCTTTTTCCTTCTGCAAAGACATTCGCGACTGTACTAAACAGGAAAATCAGCTTTCCATGTAAATAACTAGTAAATTTAAAAGGAAAATTAGTGGGAAATGTTTTCGAGAACATTGAAAATAACTATCAAACTCACTGTTGGTGGAACAGAAAGGCACTCCAAACAGAATCGAAGGAGAAATAGTGGAATATAAATCCATTGACTCCGTGATATACCAAAGTGAAAAACAGTGTTTTCCAAACGAAATTTCAACCAGCCTTTGTTATGCAAACGATTACTAAAAAAAAAAAATTATGAAAACTGGCGGTTGCATTTAAAAAACAATTTATTTTTTCATGCAAAATTTTACGTCGCATACTCCAGAGTTGGAAAATTATCTGAACATTTTTGTCAATTTAGAAAACTTTTCAAATAATTCAAAACGTATTAGGAACCTTGATTTAAAAGACAACGTTTTGGTGGTCAAACCGTGAACCTGCGCAAAATTCATTACGAACAAATTCCACAACGCCAAATAAGCTTTACAGCGGAAATATATGGAGTACAGCTTCAAATTTTCTTTTTCGCTGTATGAGAAAACGTGTGCTGTAAACAACAAATAAGAACTTCATGTGGAAATTTCATTCGATCTATTTGTACCATTCAACCACAGTGCAACCCAAAATTTCCTTCCGCGAGATATGTGCAAATAAATCTTTATATACAATTTCATCCCCGTTATTTTTCAACCGTGAACATTTCCGTGGAGGTGAGTTCAAAAATGGTTCATTTAATTCCTTATTTGATTTCTACTTGGATTCTGACTAAGGCCCAAATTTTGAATTCTCTGATCATTCAGAATCGTTCTCAGTCTTGCCTTCAGAATCATTTTTCACCAAAAAGGTAGATAAATTTCGTGTCCATACACTTTCTAGTTTAAGATGCGTATGCAAAGCAAAACTCCACTTTGATCAATTCGCGCAGCTAACCAGTTTCTCCATGTTCTGAGCCATCGCTAAAATATGCATCGCGATCCATCAAATCTTAAGGAATTACTCTTTACGCACACCCAGAAAACATAAAAGGCCGTAATTCTTATATTGCTTGAATGAAAAGTGTTTGCTCGTAAAATGGCAACAACTTACAATTCAATGAAAGTTCAGTGCGCCAGGTCAACTGGAGAGGAAAAAAGTATCAGACAGGAAAACATATACAAATCCAAGACTAGCACGGGCTATTTTGAGAAGAAGCCTAAAAACCGTTTCAAAAATGCTGTCGAGCCATTCAATATCAGTTAAACGAAGTCAGCTAGAAAACCTACAGAAAACATCAAAAATTAAAGAACAGCGGTTCAACTAGGCCAAAAAGTAAAATAAAATGGACTGAATCCGAACGGGGACGTATTATAATTTTGCACCGTTTGCCGTGGATCAGGTGAACGATTTAAGGAAAGTTGCACACATCCTACTGTAATGCATCCTTCCTATGTCAAGGTATGTGGATGCTATTCAAAATACAAACTGGAGTCCCTAATTACAACAGAGGGCATAGTAAAGGCCAAGAAATATGAATGTATTGTACTCATTGAGATTGTACTCAGCTTGGAGTGCCTAGCAAAAAAAGGAACTATGTCCAATTTTTCATGTCGAGCACGAGCTTTAAGCTTTATCATAATCTTTCTACTCATTCAATCACTTATTTCTATTTGTTGGCCCAATGTTTAACGTTAGATTACAAAACCGAAGAAAATTTTGAGCATAGTGTCACTAGATTGGCCAAGAATTAGTCCAGACCTCAAACCAATAGAAAACGTTTCGCCTATTATGGGGGTTAAAATTCGCAAAAACAAGCCCAAATCAATGGTGGAACTACGAAGAACCATAGGAAAAAGTGTGATATGTGGAAACCACGCCAGCATATTTAAACAATTTCTATGATTCTATGCTCAAGAAGGGTAGAGTGTAGAAGATGCACTGGGTGGTACAACAAAGTATTAAAAAATATTAAAAAGTATTAAAAAATTTTAAAAATATGAAAAGAATTAAAAAATCGTTCACAATTTAGTCACCTTTTTGTATCATTGAAGTGTAAGTATTAACTGGAACCTAATAAACCAAAGAATATTGTTTTTCTAATTTGTCAAATTTTTCCATATATTACTCAAATGTTTGTGCTCATTCATTGAAATTAAATTCACCACCAAATTTCCATCAACGTTTTCACAAATATTTTAAACATTTTGGAGTTATGAAGCTTATAACTTCTAATTGGGGATAGTAAAAAATATAAATATAATTTAATTCCACTTCAGGTGGTCCACCATATTTTAGCAGAGTGTTCTTTAATTTAATAAATAAGTTTTAGAAGTGATCTTAATAAGAACGCCAGCTTCTTGCTCCACATCAGAAGCTAAGCGTCTACCGAGTGCGAAATTGAGTCACCACAACTTTTCTCAGAAACTCAGCACTCGTCGTCAACGTCCTGTGTAATTTATAAATTTATGTTCTAATGTGTGACGTGGTAGCCGACAGGGCACACTTGTACTTCAACTCAACATCAGTCAACTCACCAACGTCATCATCCTTGTTTTTACTCGCGCCTGCTGGGAGGTGACACTTCAGCGAGGTTGCAACTAACGACCCACTGTCTGAAGGCACAAAGAAATGTCCCAACATGACCTGCACTTATTAATTAAAATAAAACAACTTTCATTTGAAATACCCAGCTTCCATTCCACTTGCGTGCTCGCATTCTTCCTTTCTCCCTACAGTAGCACAGCTTTCCCTGTTGCACCCTCGTTTGTGCTCGGCTTCAGTTGCACTTGTTGTGCAATATTCGCATGCATATATACCCAGTAAAGCAACACATCTAAATTTGTCGGAAATCAGACTTTTCTGAACACAGCCTGAAGTCCTTCGTTCTTTCTGATAGAATTCCTAACGAGTTATCACACCGATGCTTACTAAATTTTCGAAAATAAGAATTTGTGACTGAATATGAATTCGCAACAAAGGCGCAAGTCTTTCGCTCTGACTTACCGAATTTGCAACAGTTTCGTAAAGAAGAAGAGGAAAAAAAGTTTTGAAAACATTTAGAGTGAAGTAAAATAAGAAATAAAAATAATAAAACAGTTGCTTGCAAGAAAAAAATGTCAGCTTCTATTTTAAATACTGAAATTAAGATCTTACTGAAAACGTGAAAATTATTATTAAATATAATAACATTTACGTCGTCATTAACTGGAGAAAAATATTACTAAAATCAAATAATACTTATGTAGTCATTAATTTGAGAAACCACTAGCTAATTTTGATTGGACATTTTTGGTAGTAGAAGAGATATACCGAAAAGTCTTTGGCATTCTCCAAATTTAGATTGGTTATAAAATCTTTCCATCTTTATTTGTTTAGATATCTAAAACTTTTTAAAAATATTAGCTAATCAAAATAACAAGTTGATTGAAGAAAACCAAAAGCTTCGCGAACTTAGCAGGTAAATTTACGAACACCTTTTCAAAGAATTCGTTAGATTAAAGCGATTCATAGACAAGACTTTAACGTCCTCAAACGACAATCCACATTATGTTCCAAATTGCCAAGCCTCTCCTTCACTGAACTCAGCGAATTATTGAAGTTTGAGAAGCTCCTGCAAGAAGTAAACCGTTTAACAATTTAGTGGACAGTAATTTTTGGCACGACCTTCTTGTTGGTCACTTCCTATACCGTAATATTCCATACTACACAGTTGTGATAATTAATGACGAGATATGACGCGTCAACGTTTTTTCGGCGAATTTGGTTGCATATGCCCATTTACCACCAAAGGGTTAAATCTAAACTCGCGAAGTGGGCAAATCTGTTCAAAGTTATGCGGATTTTTAATAAATTGACATTCGCATACTTTAACGAATCACCCTAATGAATTTTCTTTTCGTTTCTTTTTCAATATGATGTGCTGAGGGTAAAGTACTGTTCCGGTTTTCCGTAAAGCGGGGAAATAAATAACAAACAAATGCATTAGAATATATTTTATTGAAAATATTTCATGAAACTTAACTTACTGCATCAATGTGCTGTGGAGATCGCCAAAATAATAGAAGAAAGCTACGGCTTCCTTTAACTTCGGAGAGGCAGAGCCTTTTGATAAAGCGGTATGTTAGGGTTGCCATTTGGCGAACGAAGTGAATAGATAATTTGTTATCTAATAATCGGCCGGCAGATGACTTCAAAAAAGTTATTTTTGTTAACTTAAATTTTGCCTATATAAACGATTATTTCGTTAAGATCACTAAACTATTTAAAGGTATGAGAAAAAGAAAAGAAAGCAAAATACTAGAAAAGAGCGAACACATAAAGTTAATGCATTTTTATATACTAAATTTATTTACACATATATAAATGAATATGATAATAAATAAAAGTTGTCCCTTTTAAATAATAAAAAAAAATACTTTTTTATGACGACAATATATTAATGATTTCGCTAAAAAAAATTCTAATCGATTTCGCATGGACTAAAGCGAAAAGATTTCATACCAAAACCTTTTTTGCGATTTAGACCTTTACAGTTGAGACAATTTTGCGTTTTTAGTACAATTTGAATCCGAAAAATACTTTGATACCTCATTGACTTTTTGATACAACTTGCATAGAATGACACGCAGTTTATGCAATGGCAAAAAATTGTAAAAAAATGAAGGATCTGATTAATAAAAACGCAAAGACGTTGCACCATTGCTGAATAAAAACTTCCAGGAAATTTACTCCTTTATCTCATATCATATAAACAAGGTATCACGAATATCAGGAAAAGATAGAATGATTGATGTGTTTTAAGAATAGTTTTTAAACTTGAATATTTATTTCGGCATATTTCTCTTAGTGCCTTTGGTAGCTAAGTTAAAACAAATCCTTTTCGAGTTTTTTATTATCTAGCATGTTAAATTTAGATATTTGGGGTTTGAACAGTGCTTTATCACTTCATGTCTAACTACATCTTCAAACGTAATAAGTTTTTGTACATAATAAAAAACAAACTTTCTATAATTCACGTATGCATGTACATATCTTATGAGTATTATATCTATTTGGGACACCGCCTAAATCAAACTTTGAACTTCTTGCGGAAAAGTTCCTAAACAGTTTTAGTTAAATCATCTTTTACTCTACAAATACATACTTGTAGTGTTTTTTTTTTAATTTTTTATTCCTAGTTTGTGAAATGTTTAGGTAGAGTAAAAATAAATCCATTATTTTTGCATTAAATGAAAATTTTATTTCAAAAAAATAAGAATGATCCGCTTAAGGTATAAGGTTTTGTTCGATATCTTGTTGCCATTTTGAAGGTAATTTCATAATGGCACTCTTATTGGAGCTCTCGTCCCTATTGGAAAAAAACTGTGGCAAGTTCCTCTCGAGGTGAAGGTGGCACCTCCCAACCAAGCTTCCGGAACTTCTGGCAAGCCACTATCGATGTGTTTGGCCTGTCGTTGTCCTGTTGGAACACAATATTTCTCCTTTTGGCCAACGCCAGCTGCTTTTGGGCAATTGCTTCCTTCAGACGGTCCAATTGGTGATAGTACATGCCCGAATTAAGTGTTTGGCCGTAGGGAAGCAGCTTATAGTAGATGACTCCCTGCCAATCCCACCAAACACAAAGAAAAAAACCTTCCCGATCGTCAATCCTAGCTTGGGCATCGTTTACGTCGGCTCACCGCAATTCGACCACGGCCTAGATTCTATACTGCTTCCACGCTAGCTGAGAAAACGCTAAAGTGATCTGGTATCGCAAAGGAAATTTGGAGGAAAGGGTTTCGTAAGAAAACTTCTCCTCCCAACTTGCTAACGAGTTTCGAACCATCGGTGTAGATGAAAATACTATCAGTTATCACTCCTCCCTACTTGTAATTCTTGTAATAAACATACTTATACCACGCGAGATACTTATTAATAAATCCATCTATTGAAAAAATAGTGGCTTTCTTTATTACTTTACTTTATACTTGAAGTATTTTTAATTGGAAATTAAAAAAAAAAGTTGGTTCTTTTTTTATTTTGTTACATTTTATTTCTGATATATTGTCAAAATTTCGAAAAGTTAATTTATCATCCCTGTTTAACAATTTCGTAAAAAAATCGATACCTATTTCGAAAAGTATTTAGAAGCGACGTAACGATTTCAATGAAATATCGAAACAAATTGTTTGGTGGGTGTATGGGTGCCCATGTTGGCCTTTATTAAACGTTGCACGCTTCTAGGCGCACACCAACTCACTCATTTGCGTACGCTCGCATTCACATTAGAAAACAACGCATGCTGTTGCCGAAGTTCTTGTCCAATGCAGCATCTTCAGCTTACCACACACTCTTTCTACGCTCTATTTCCAACGTAACGCGTGCCAGGCTCTGCTGTCCATCCGCCATTGTGTCTGTGCACAATTTGCAGTTTTTATACAAATAGTACAGAACTTTATGCCAGTATGTGAATGTGTTAGTGTGAGAGTAGCGCATTTGCACTTTCGTATATTTGCAAGCCTTTAATTTTCATTTTGATTGTTTTTGTTTTTTGTTGCTATTATTCGTATGGCATTGGCAGCAGCAACCAACAGCAGTGGCATCAACCAGTTGGTACCCTCCGTTAATTTTCTAAATGGATTTTTTTTTGCCTTTTGTTAAACGAATGTGTCCTGCCGTATTTTTGGTGAGTTTATGTGCCTGCTTTTATGTATAAAAATATTTACGTCAAACGTATATGAAACTCTTAACAGACGAGAATGCATGCGCTAGTGTGTGTGTGTGCATGTATGTATGTATGCCGCGTCGCTTCTGGCAGTAGTTCGCATAAAAGCCTTTCATTTTTCAACTTTATTTAAAGGAGCTGCTGCTCCAGTTTTTCATTTCACATGTTGTCACATACTCCACGCCTTATAAAAAAACCGGCAGCAGCAGCAGTAGTAGTATAAAGAAAATTTTGCAAAAACACTGAACTAACAACAACAATATCAGGCAAATAGCTACAACTCACCACTGCGCTAACTCACGCTTGATACACGCATGCGCTTTAGATATATTCACAAGTATACCATAGCGCTTTAAACTTGCAATTTCTATTCCACGCCGTCTATGGCATAGTGACACACACAGAATTATTTTGCGTGTGTTGAGTGAGGCTTAAGCGTCTAAATTAATATGTCAACATAAGAGTTTTGCTTTTGTATGGCAAACTCTGAGAGCTAGAGATGTATGGGAAACTATTGGATAAATAAAGAAATATTCTAAGCCATTTTTATCCAGCAACTCTTAATTATTTCATTTTGTGGCAAAGATATAATTGGTGTAATAAATTCAGGCTGTCGATTAAAAACTCGCAAATTGATTACCGAACAGCGTTTTAGTTTTTGACCCAAAGGGAAAGGTCTTTCCCATTTGCATTTCATCGTGAAAAGATGAGATAGTAACTGTGCATGGAAAGATAATGAAGCGATGATAAATGTGAAGAACGTAGATAACAAAGAAATTGCATCACTCTCACCGTTTCTCCAGTATAATATATCGTCCGATTCTACCATAACAGAACCAATTTAACCTTTGTTGATTGATATTATATTCTGATTAGATCGAACTGGTTTCTTATGTGGTGAAATCGGGCGAGAAATCTTGCCGCAGGAAAAGAAACGCGATGCAACTTCTTTGCAATCTACGTTCTTTAGTAAATGGCACTCATAAGAACCACCTGAGATCAATATCAACGGAAAAGGCCTCAAATTTAGAATACTATATGAACACTTGGTTATGAGTACGAGTAATACCTGTCCAAGGTGAGGCTCCAAACTTTTCTCCGCTACTCAAAAACAAGAACGAGTGAAATGCCGTACACAGATTTTATCGCTTTGCGAAGGCCGGTAGAAAGAAGTTGATGATTCAATTGTTACTGGTTTGAAAACACCGTTACTTATCATGCTGTAACGTTGTGGCACCTCCATTTAATGTGCCCAAAGTTCAACGTTGTATTTCGAAAGTAGCCGAGAAAAGGGGCATGAAAAGGCCGTGTTTTGGAAAAGTATTAATTTGCCTATATTCTATTACAAGGTGAAACATAAACAGGGCGGAAAAATAAGGATTGTTTGTTTTAGTAAGAACAAAATACAAAAAACGAATGCTCATTATTGTGTTACATTTCCCTTACGATTGCATATTCATGGTGGATTCTCTAAAACTTGCAGATGATGTTAAAAATTCCTAGTGTAAAATGATAAGGAATAAAGTTCGGAATTAGCTTTTGGAAAAAGAACTCATTAATTAGTATCAAATATAAAATAAATAAATTAATTAATTAGTTAAAAGCTTGAAAGTTTCAAACTCGGTTTGCCGCAAACTCCGTTTAGGATCTCAACTACAACTTTATTAAGCGAAAACTTTGAAAACACTTTAAAGTGAATACTTTTGGTAGAGTTTCTCCCAATATTTTATTACTACTGGATCTATATCTACTATGGATCAGTAAACATGGCCGAAATTGCAGATCTACGCAACAGATCAAATGCAACGCAATCGTGTATGAAATAAATGATGCTAATGGTCTTATTTTTCATTTATTTCATTAAAACTTATAGTTGAACTGATCAGCGATTCTGTTTTTTTATAAAAAGTTATCGAAATATCCCAATTTCACTATTAAAATCCGCGATTTGACAACAAATCCTCCCGAACTATTTTGGATTTTTTGTACAGTTCATAGGTTTTTTTTTTTATAATTTACAGTAAAATAAATCTCTTCCACCACAGTCATATATGATCGATTTAGTGAGAAAAATTTGTCAACGTACGTCACATTTCATTATTGTTTTATGGTTAGTTATCATAATCTTCTATCATACGCGCAACCGATGGAATGGCGTCATCTGAGCTTACCGCCAACAAAAAATGTAAGTGGGCCAGAATTCGTGAAATCGCGGAAAAGAACTTTCGGCTGCTTTTCTAGTGAGTCCATTATAAATCGGTAGCCTTATGAAGTCGACAATTTTACCTATACTTGAGTTTTTTAACGCTTTCTTAAACTTTTTTTGAGCAAAGTGAAGTTTCGTGTAGCATTTAGTTCAAATTTAAATATTGCGAAAACCGCTGGTCTTTTTTTATTTATTTACAAAGCTTTACTTCGTTTATTTTACAAGTTACTGCTATTTCCAATAATATTGAGTAGGTACGACCCTTAATACTTTTTATAAAAAAAAAAATATTTTTTTTGAAGATATAAAAAACTGTCTTTTCCGTCTCAGAAAAAAATTTCATCCGTAGATCTGATTATGAAGAATCTAATATCGTTTTCAGCAGTGCCCAACAAGCTACAGCGAAAGTAGTGACTCTATGTACGGCACTACTCGATGTCATAGTAAATAGTATGAATGGCCGATCGGCTTTTTTAAGAACATCTCTTTTGGATACAGTACTGTTGCTGATTACAATAATGATGCAAAGTCTTTAAAATCCAGATTCAAGGCAGCAAAAGTAAGCAGTAGAGGAGAATTTGAAAATGAACTCCAGTATGCAAAGTAAAATTTAATCAAAATAAACGCCAGTTATGTGAAATATGAAAATGTGGGTGTCAAAAGGTTCGTCTCGGAAAGAAGTTTCATAGCTAACTATATGGGAGTTGCCTTATGTTTGAATAGCCTAACTTAATTAAATTATACGTCAGTTATATGAAAAACAATAATATCTTATTATAAAATAATAGCATATAGAGAGTTACCAAATGCTTAAAAATCGAATTTTATTAAATTATGCACAATTTATATGAAATAGTAAAATATTAGTGAAAGAGCAATCACCTCGGTAGAAGAAAGTTTATATTTTGATGAGAGTTGCTTTCTTTTTTAAAGTAATACTCAATTACATTATACACAAGGATATAAAATATTGAAATATGAGTGTCAAACAGATCCGACGTGGTGCATACCACTTGTTATACAAGACAAAAATTTAAATGCGTTTTCTGGTTTCATATGGTGGTTTAGAAATTTCTGGAGAATGGGTATGATGCCTCTCAATTTAGAGCAAATAATTATATCTCCAAACCACTACATCAAACTGTTCCGAATTTAGTACGCACTTTGGAGTTTACAATACACCCAATTTCATTATAAGTAATTTCGTATAAAAGTAATTTCCAAAACAGGACACCAAAAGACTCAATATATGAATAATTAATGCAACAACTTCGCTCAAATTTTCCGTGCAGAATTTAATAAGGGAGCCAAATAAATAAAAATCATAATAATGGAAGGTGGGCGTAACAACTTTATTAAGGTCTACCAAATTCATCTTTCTTATAACGGTAATTTGCAATTAAGTACTATGACTGGATATTTAAGGTTGCACTTCACCCGAACGTAGGATCTTCTTTACTTGGATTACACGGATATTTTTCTATATTCGCCGCTTAAAATTTAAGACTTTATATCTGTTTGTTAAGCTTCTTCTATTCGTCTGAACAAAACGAATGGTATGAGCGTTCTCAGCGTTTGAGAATTTGTTGCCCACTTGCGTAATTCAAATCCGCTTTGAGAGAGAGCGTTGGAGACGTCCCTTTGTAGTAAAGCGACCTCGTGAGAAGTATCGGCACCGGATAGAAAGTCATCCATGTAGAAGTCCGACTTTACAAGCTCGACGACTTTCCCATTCGAGTTGGTTGCGTTGAGTGCGGCTCGAGGCAGCGACTTTACGGCAAGGTGAGATGCTGAGGCAACTCCATACGTGACTCTCAAAAGGCGATAATCCCGCATTGGTTCTGCTGTGTTCGCACGCCACACTATTCGTTGGTAATTTGTGTCCTCTTTAGCGACGTAAACCTGCCGGTACATTTTCTCGATATCGGCCATGATACCAAAACGGTGAGTACGAAAACGAACCAGCACAGAGAAGAGGTCTTGTTGCAACTGCGGGCCTACCATGAGTGCGTCGTTTAACGAATTACCAGATGAGGTCTTCATAGATGCGTTGAATACGACTCTGAGTTTTGTCGTTTCACTCGTGCTTTTCACTACCGCATGATGTGGCATATAATAAACGTTATGCGTTGCTGGCTCGGCTGACTCCATATGCCCCAAATCAATAAGTTCTTTCATAAATTTGCTATATTCTTCATGAAGCTGTTTATTAGCGGCAAACCTTTTCTCCATGCGAAGTAATGCTCGAATAGCTGCAGTTCTCGACTAACCAATCACGACGCTTTTCTTTAATGGTAAACGCACGACGTAACGACCATCTGGTGCTCGTTCGGTTGTTTCGTCGAACAGTTTTTCGCAAAAGGATTCTTCTGGTGTATAAAACCTGCGGGGTGGCAGCTCTTCAAGCTCCCAAAACTTGTTGATGAGTTGAGTCAACTGAGTGTCGCAGTGCAAAGTTTAAACTGTCACAGGCGGCGTTTGTAAATTAGTCACGTTACCAAACACTACCCAGCCAAAGACAGTATTTTGGGCCATCGGAGTACCCTATTCACCCTTACGGAGTCCGCTGAGTAGTAGTTTGTCCATTCCATCCATTCCGATTAAAATGTCTACCGGACCAGGTTCTGAGAAATGCAGATCAGCTAGTGGCAAATCGGTGATATGCGGCACGATGACCTCGGTACAGCGGTGGTGGGGAGATCATTAGTAATTTTCGGTAAAATAAGTGTACTCACTTGAATATCAGCACCCAATGTTCGCGGTGATATACGAAGCGTAACCTCACCCTTTGTGCGACCTCCTTGCAATGATCCAATCCCAGTGACGTAAGCGGACGATGGGGTTCTGGAGAGACGAAGACGTTGAATGCACGCCTCGGTGACGAACGAAGCATGCGAGCCATTGTCGAGGAGCGCGCGGGCGGGTTGCCAACGACCAGCGTAGTCTTGCACCATAATTTCAGCGGTTGCCAATAAGATGACACGGTCAGCGACGGCGTAGTGTGAGGTAACATTGATGTGCGGGCCAGTTGAGTTGGTGGCCGGTGTTGCGGATTGATTGTGGAAGCTTGCATGAAGCAACGTATGGTGACGGCGTTCATATGTGCGACAGGATGATGCGCTGCGGCATCTAGCGATAAGGTGACCTTTGCTCAAGCAATTTACGCAAGCGTTCATCTTCTTAATAGCGGATAGCTTAGCCTTTGGATCGAGTTGGCTGAACTGTGAACAAGCGTAAATTTTATGCTCGCCATTGCAATGAGCACAACTAACCATTTTGTTTATTTCCGACTGGTTGCAAGTCGTGTGAAGGATGCTCTTTGTTGTTGGTTTTATGTTGATGCCGACTGAAGGCACCATCTCCAATGAGCGCGCACGAGTTTCGAAGAATTCTCGAAGAGCGGAAAAGGATGGTAGGTCATCAATCACAAGCGACAACTCCCATTGCTTACGGGTTTCGTATGCTACCTTAGATACGGTTAAGTGGATGAGCCAATCGTCCCAAAATTCAACTGGGCGTTTAAGTGCCCGAAGCGCACCCACGTGCTGAAGCGTAGCGTTTAGGACGTGTTTGATAGCCTTTGCTGTGTCCTTGGCGGCTTTTCTCGATTGACATGAGCGCCTTGATATGGCTGTCCACCATGACCCGCATGACTTTGTACCTCGCTGTCAGTAAGTCCCCAAGCTTCACTGTAGTTGCTGTCGCAAACAGCCAATCTACTATCCAAATCTAATGCTTCTCCCTTCAGACAATTACGCAGATAGTGCAATTTTTTCCCGTCCGACAAATTCGAGTTGGCGTGAACGAGCGAGCAAAACGCATCGTGAAAAGGTAACCATTGAGTGGGGTCACCATTAAACGACGGCAACTGCAGCTTAGGAAGCGGTACGGTAGCGGTCGTGACGTGAGTGGCGGTTTGGTCTAATGCCTGTTTTTGAGCTGCACACAGGCGTTTTAAATTAGATTTAGCGGTGCTATACCACTGCTCTCCTTGTATGCGCGACTGCTCCTCCATCGAAGCATTCTCCTCTTCACATGAGAGCTCCACATTTTGCTGTGCATCGCAAAAGCGAATCCACTGCTCTTCGAGCAGCTGAATATAGGTAGATGCTATCTCGGTGTCCACTGATAGAGCAATCCCCTTTGCTGGATTGTAAATACCGTTTAATAGCGTTCAACGCGGAGTCGCGTATTTTAAGAGACGACATGATATAATTGTCAGCGCGGAATTAGTGCGAATATAAAACGATCTAGAGAGTTTTTTAATAAAATATGATGCGATTTGTTGTGGGGAATTATTCATATAGCATAGTAGAAATTCTCTACATACATATATGGCACTAGAACGAAGCACTTGAAGTGCTCACTCTAGCGACAAAAATGCATTTCTATTTGTTGCATTCTATGAAACTCATCGTCACATGTACTGACACTTGACACCAGACAAGCCAATGTGTTTAAAAAATGTTCGTTAAATAATACGCTTGCCAATCCATGCTATAGACATAGAGTGTTTCTATGATATGAGGTTTTATATGTAGTATATTTAGTCATTATGACCTTAATGACAAAAAAAAAACTTTATATTAGTTTTTACAAAAAGTAATATAACAACGTTTGGCTTCCTTTTTAAAAGGTTTTCTTCAATTAACTACTCTTTTAGAAAATATATAAAAATTTCAATACAAATTCCAATACTAATCAATCAATGCTAGCTGATTGTTCTAGTCGGTGTTGAAAAAGTGCAAATGGTGATCACATTTATTACCAAGAAGT
Organism: Anomoia purmunda; assembly: GCA_951828415.1. NCBI lineage: Eukaryota > Metazoa > Arthropoda > Insecta > Diptera > Tephritidae > Anomoia > Anomoia purmunda. The sequence goes on along the minus strand of OX639993.1, from coordinate 132,284,947 downwards.
AACAGCAATCGAACTGCTGACAATTGAAATCTGCTAGTAGCAATTTCCTTCTACTCAGCCGACGCACAATTTTGATAGACATTTCCGATGACTACTCGTATAGGTGGATGTGTAGGTAATAGGGATGCCAATTTTAGCGATTTCACTGATTCCGTGTTTTCGGGATCAAAATCGATTGCTAAAAAATATAAAAAGTAAATCAATGTAAGTGCTGATCAGCCCAATACGACATTAAAAAAGAAATATTGTTTTTGGTATTCCAGATATTTATTATGATTTATTTATAAATAAACAAAATTTAATCATCTTTTGTATTCAGTATTTTGTAATAAAGTGTTCGTAGCACAAGCCTGATTTAATAATGAAAGGTTTGATACATAAACAGCTTTGCTCCTCGTTCTTCACATATCGTATCCTTAAGCTAAAACAGTGTTACTTTTTTTTGAAATTAATGCATTAGGTAATTTGTGCTTCTAGAAGGTGATTGGTGTACTGAGTAACCGTTTTCCTGCATTTTAGCTAGTTAAGCTTCGTGTTCTAGTTCATTTTTATCTCCACCCGAGTGCGATCGTGAGTTAACACGAGCTCTGCTATTCCCTATATTTTTGGAACGCGTGCACTTTCGCCCGAGAATGGACCCTTCGAATTTCGATGGTTTGAGTTAATATTAAAAAAAATTAAATGTTTTATAATAAAAGTTAATACATATATTTCATTAAGTCCTTTACGCTGTTTTGGCTGATTAAAAAAGCCCAGGTGTACAATAGTTGGCATAAATATCTTGTGTATGAGGCTTATATTATTTTTTGGGGGAAAAGGCGGGCTCATGCCCCAGTTCAGATGGAAATACTATATTCGATACATACATATATATTTTCTTTTGTTTAAAGTTTAATATATAATCCCAAAAGCACTGTTCAATATATGATTTTATTGACGCATTAAAGCATGTCGGGTTTCCCAGTATTACATCATTTTGAATCCTTAAACGACGTTTATTGATTTAAATAAAAAGAGATGCAGTTGATTTTAAGGCACCTCATTCAATTTCCAAGCTTTTGATTATTTAATTATTTCTGTCCCTAATTGAATTCTTTATATCAAATTTGAAAGAATTCGCAAAATGATATAAGAAAATATTGAATATTTCGATTTGTTGTATATTACCGTTATGTGCGTGATGAGCGTGGTTTTAGTCTGATTTCTGCAATTTTCGAAATTGTGCTTTCTGACTGGAAATACAAAGTGTGCGTGATGATTCCATGTATTCCATTTTCAAAGTCTACCTTGTCTATCCAATTCGGGCAAATTACCTTTCGCTTTTACCGTTATATGCGAGATGGGCATAATTTTTGCACAATTTTTAGAATTTTAGCTTTCCAATGTGATGTTTGTACAAAATGGTTTCGGAGATACATATTCTGACTCCCGTAATGATTATGAGAGATAGGCTTGGGTTTAAATTTTTTTTTTTTTAATTTAGCTACTAACTTGAAGTGCGATATGTGTACCAAAGATAGTAGATGTATGTCCTGCAATTTCGGATATACTCGTAAAAGTTTTTCTTATCACATTTGAGAAAATTATCTGTAGTGGTTACCGATATGTCGCGTTATTTTGATTTTTACAAAAAACCGTTATGTAGGCGGTATCTGATTTCGACTATATGAAATACCTGAGTACCCTGGGTCTCTAGGTCAATTTGAATACCGAGGTTGTTCAATATTTTTACTCGAGTTATCCGACGCATATACGGGTGGACGGACATACAGACTTGGATTAATCAGTTTTGTTATTAATTTTATAATTCGGTATATACACATCTATATGTGTCTCGGCTGATATTGATATTGATATACTTTCTGCTTTTTTCGACACTATTGGAAAAAATTTAGATGTATTAAAATTATATAGTTGCATCTGATGTAAAAAAAAATTATACTTAAAAATCCCGGGATTCTAACTGGGTTTTTGAGACCCAACAATTTACGGGATTCCGCAATCCAATAGTTGCGGGACATCGATTTGACATCCCTAGTAGGTACCAGTTGAAAAAAACAAAGAGATACTGGACTGCAAAGCGTAAAATGCCAAGCCAAATGGTCAGCGCGCAAAGCAAATAAACACAGATAGAGAAAAAAGCCTTTTGCGAATTTTGCTTCTTTCAATTTACCCCCAAATGGTGCGTCCGATCCGCTTCTCAACACTCAACGATGTGTTGTCGAAGTATCAAGCATATTGAGAAGGATATTAGTGACGCTTCAATGCTATCTGCACGACTCGTAGAAAAAACTGAAAGTTACACCAAAAACAAGGGAAGCCCATACATATCCACGGAATAAACTATGCATGTGTGTGTGTGTGTGTGTGTGTTTGCGTGTTCCAGTCAGGCAAAAAGCCGCCACTCTGCAGTGAGTCTAACAAACATCATACGCAGCACAATAAATTTTTTCAAGACCAGACCACGTTAGGCAGTGCGGTTGGTCAGTTGCCGTTGATTAGTGTCCAGCTGTCAAAGTCGAACCAACCCAGGCGGCTACCAAGCTACTGTGAAGCCAATATGCCCTACATTGACATAGCCATAGGAACATGAAAGTCACCGCATGAGTGCTGCGAATGCCTCGAATGCGTGTATGTGTTTGTGTATATTTATTTGCAAGGGCTGAAGGAAATTCACTCTTGATTTTTTATTGTACCTTTCGATGTTTGCTTCTTCATTTTGTGGCGCTGCTGCTATTGTGACTATTATTATTGGTACAAAGTATGTGAGAGTGTTAGTGTGTACCAACAAGTGTAGCTGATCCCCATTTTGAACCTGCAATTAATTTGCTTTGTTTTTCCACTTGACCAACCATTTAAAACGGCTTCTAGTTTCAAGTACTCTCCGCCATTCATTTTGCTCGCCCGGTTTGCTGTTTATTCAGCTACTAGCCTGCTGTTGTTGTTGCTTTTATGCTCTTTAGTTGTAGTTGTGCATTTATCGTTTACATACATTAAATTTTTTCACATATATGTTCTGATATAAATTTATACGTATGGACGGCGGAATTTATGTGTACGTGAATTGGGTTTGTATGACCAGATGTCTGTTCTTGTGTTGAAGTGTTTTGGAGTGATCCAAAGTGGCCAGCGATTGATGTTACGTGCTGACTAAACTCGAAGGTGAATAATTTGTATGTAAGGGTGCGTTTGTGGTCATCATAAACTGCCAAATCAACATTACCACAAAACTAGCTCATTGGATTATTAATCACTTAACCGTTCAAGCATTTTTCGGATTATTCGAAAAAAACAACGGTTTCTTATTTTCTGTAAAAAGAAGTGGTTAGAATTTTACATTTTTGCAAATAGTGCAATTACAACATAAGTATATATACAAATATTTTGCCTTTGGAGGAGTGTCTAGCGAAAACAATCTGCATATGTGAACCGGAAGCATGATTTCCTTAAAAAAATTAAATTAATCTATTTGCGTGAGGAATGTATGCAAAAAGATCTGTTTACGTGGATTGATAAAAGTTATCAAAGCAACCCACATTTCTTAAAAATGGGCAATATCATTGTGGTCCGCCGAAACTTTAACTACCCGGTATGACTGAATGAATTTCCGTTATATCGTAGATGATTTTAAATTTGTACCAATTTATGTGATTTTAAAAAACATACCTAAAGAGTAAAGAAAAACCAAATCACTTTTTTCAAGTCCACGGTAAAGAAGAATCCTAGTTCGGGTGAAACCGATCTTTAAATCCCCCAGCGCGTTGTTTTATTTAAATAAACAGCGCTTGTGAAATAAAAAAACAACCAGTTTATAAAATTTGCATAAATTTGAAGCACATCGGTGCCGTATAATTTCCGTATCAGTGTCAGTGAAAAGTATCGTTGCCTCAGATTCAAAATTATACAGATCCCTCCGGCACAGTGGGGGTTTTTATCATCGCTGCTGTTTCAGTGTTTGTTCTTTTTTCTTCAGTGTCATAGGTAACATAAGTCGGCAATGATGTTTTTCTGTCTTTTACGGCCGAACTAACGTTATTCGATTGCAAGCTTCATTTGATATGGAGGAAAAATTAATCGAGTTGGTACGGAACTACCCAGAATTATCTAATTTTCCTCACAAAAAGTATATAGATACCGGGTTTATCATATATGGAATAATAGAGGAAGAGAATTAATTAATGCCGATATTCTGTAACTCAGTCCCATTTAAAGTCACTAAGGTTGAGACTTTCAATTAGAGACATTTTTTGTGACTTGAGACGATTTCGGTATTCAGTAAGGAACAGTCTCCAAAAATGTCACCAAAGACTGTGGTGACAAATAAAAGAGACAATCAGCTGATGGTATGTTCAGCTAGAGATGCACAATCAACTTCTTCATCGATAGCAGACAATATACTTTTTCAATTCTTTGTCAGCAGCTTCATTTTGCACTTTAAAAATTAAAACAATATGGCTATCGTAAAATTATCATTGAAATAAACCGTTCAAAATTCTTACTACTGCATTTGATCTGAATCAATTATTTAAAATATGTTTAAAAAACAGAACTATCAAAAATCGATATATGCAATTTGACATCCATATGCACATTCGATCAAAATAACTGAACAATATACATAAGAAAATGTTTTTTATTATGCGTGATGAAAACTAAGCGCCATTTTTTTTTTTAAGATTTAAGCAATATATAAATAGCGTATGACCAAGGGGCAGATCGAGTCCTAGCTCATTTCCGCGTTTGTTCAACACTTTTCTCAATTTCTTTGTTTTGTGACCTGCTCAGCACCAGCTGTGATTTTATTTTGAGACTAGATACTTGAGACGACTGACGGAATACCGAATAGTCTCACAATCAATGACACCACAGAAAAGTCGAATTCAATGACTGGATACCGTTTATTGATATAAATGAAATTAGCTATTTTTTTGTATTGGAAATTAGTACGATGGATTTTTATTGAATTAAAAAAAGACAATGTACGTATATGTATGTATGTATGTTATGAAAAATGCCATGGCGCACGCCAAATTCCTGAAGTGAAGTATTCTGTTAACCCATATGGTTATATCAGTTTCATACACCTTATACCGTACACCATAGTTATGGCCAGACCAATGTGCAGTTTGTATGAAAAATAATAGAAATTTAAAAGATTTTTGATATTTTATTAATAATTATTGAATAGTTTTTAAAAAAGAAATGCTTACAATACTAAATTTCATTAATTTTGTGCATTCATGCATTTGTGGCACTTATGAAGCTGCTCCGAATGTTGAAAAACAAACTGGATTTAAGCGGCTCATACAGATAAATATAAGAAGCAATATGACCACCGAAATATGCCTCCATGGCTGATCTTGATAGAAACTGTTTCATAACTTGTGGCTTATTTATTCGACATTCCACTTGGCGACGAACTAACCCTTTCACCAAGTCATTCTGAAAAACTCGTCGAGCATCTGTCGCTTTGCTTTTGTCAATTTGATTTTTGATAACATAAGATGCCAATGCAGCCACATCCAACATATTATAAAAAAAAAGCCAATGACCACCGCTGAGTTCTCCTTTTGCATGTATATTTACCTAACATTTGGTCCATAACATCTACTCCACATTTGGTCTTGTTGTAAAAAAGAATCGCATCGGGTTTTTGTAGTTGACCACTGGTTGTTTTGTCTTGATGAAGCGAAGATAGCAAACATACACATTTATTTTTTTTTCGGGACGTATGATACCAGACTCACATTTTCGAGAAACCCAAATTTTGTAGACAATACCGGACGTGAACTGTTAGCCAGCATTTCTTTCGGTATATATTTCTTGCTACGACGCAGAGTGCCAACAAAAGCTAGTCCTGAATCTTTCAGTTTATTGACGGCGTTTAGAGTTGTGAAAAAATTGTCAGCAATGATCGTTCGTCCAGAAAAAACATATTTACTAGTGAGAGTTAATAAAATACTCTCGCTCGATTGACATCTCTTGGCTGATTCCGTTCCTTGCCGGTATACAAAATCCCTTTCAATGGATATGAATTAGATGCGTCACAAGCCCAGAATATTTTGATGCCGTATTTAGCGGGCTTCGAAGGTATATACTGCGTAAATTTCGTGCGTCCTCTAAAAGGGAAAAGCTGTTAATCCACAGTTATGTTTGCTGTTGGCTTATATAGTGACTCCAATTGAGTATTTAGCATCATCCAAATATCACGAATAGGTGCAGCCTTGCCTTGTTCTTGGCGTGCAGTACGCGTTCTTTCGTCGTCAAATCTAATAAAGCAAGTTATAGATTTGAACCGTTGTATGGACATGGTGGCTCTATAAATAGGTAGCGAATCTGATCGCCACAATTCTGTGCAGTGTTGCACATTTGCATGGTTCAATCCAGCTGAAAGCAAATTCCCAATATATGCGTACAACTCATCCTCATCTACCATTTGCCATTGTCTTGGTTTTTTCGGCATTTTTTCTACATTGAATTTTTCAATCATTTTTAGTGCTTTGCGGTTATTTTCCCGCATAATAATAACTATCATACCTTTTGTTATTATTGATCTGAAGATGTTCATAGGATTAGAAGATAAAGAGTTTTTTACAGTTCCACCAACTTCGCGCAAAATATTGTGGCTGCGCACACGAGTAGGTGGCAAAGGCGTGTCACTCCACTTCGTTCCATCAGGAGCCACAAAAAAAGTTGTTGGGTTTTGTAAAGCTACTAGATCTTCACGCTCTTCATCGTCATCGGAATCCTTAGGATCACTTTCAACTTTTAAACATTTTCATCCTCTATCTGAAGCATACTCAGCGCAAACAAAATCATGATCATCGTCATCATCATGTTCCGATAATACATCGGCATCACTGTTTACTTTCGGATCGGTGGCTGTTACATGTTCTACAAGACGCTCATAATAAATCACTGGCTGTTCCTCTGACATATTAAATAAATAAAAGCATGTGTACACATACTATACATACGTATATATATATAAAATAAAAATAATTATAGTAAAGCTTACCGGCTCAACATGGATGCCGAAATGTATTCAAAATTTTCCTACATTGTGTTAATTTATTATTTTGTAGAAAACACACACAAAAAAAAAACAGCTACACCCGTAACCTTTCTGCTACCGCACTTTGAAATGAACTGAAATTATTGCGAATCGCTCTGGTATAACTAGCGGTATTTAGTTATTGTTATTGTCCTCACAAAGTCTGACAATTTTTATCGTTCTTTACGAAAGCAGTGGCGAATAAAAAACAACCATTGCAATAAGAACGAAGGTCGAAGCCATATGGGTCTGACCAGACCTATGGTGTACGGTTAAAGTATAGGTTTTGTAATATTTGAATAAAATTTAAGGCAACAATTATTTTCAAAATATTATTTCATTGGGAAGGACCTAATGCACTCGGTGAGGACATCACGAAATTTTAGATTTTTAGGATGATAATTTTTAAAAGAAAAATTCAGTTAAACTTCCTATAGGTCTGACCAGACCTTGGTATACCCATAAGGGTTAAAAGATGATGCCGCTTCAGTTGGTTTATAGATTGAGAATGTATCTATACCCACAAGATATGGAAATAACTGTTGTCCAAGTGTGCTTGATAATTTTATTGCATCTGGTTCTTCTAGTGTGTTAAAATTTGACCAACTATTCTTTATATAAGATCTCATTTTCTGTTCCTTTGATTTAAAATTTAAATTTGACTGCGATAACTCAACGAATAATATCTCACTTGACTTGCGTTTTCTAAATGTTAATAGTCTCTTAACTGAACTCTTCTACACCAACTGACCCGTATGCAGGGGACTTGTCATAGTGATCGAGAAAATCTCTTTTTTGAAAGCACATTTGCTGCGTGCCTTAAAGCCCATGTCCGGCTCCAAAGTTTTGAAATTAGATGCTCGTAATCGTAACACGTAATCGGGCATATTCTTGGCGGAAAAAGTATCGCTCAGAAGCAAATTGGTTTGCATTTAAGGTGGTTATAAATGAAACCATCGCAGTCATTGAAGGTGAAAAGCGCTGGTTCTTGGTGAAGAAGTTAAATCCCTCACTCCCCAATAATGTTCTCTGGCGAAACATAAAAAGTCTTCAGGTTCATGTCAGTTACAAAACAAATTGCTCGAGCCCAAAAATTTTAACCACTTCTTTTTCAGTCGTCCTTCTACGAGTACGTCTTATTTACTTACCTACATTCTCCTGTCCTCGTACTTCTGATGATTAAATGTTCGAATTTAGTGTTGTGCCTGAGTTTGTTGTAGCAAGGTGCACTTACAAAATATAATCGAATACAGCTGACTAAGACGGCATTCCGACAAGATTTATTAAAATGATATTATCGCTCATTTGACCAACTCTAATTCATATTATTAATCGCTGCTTCACAGCCTCATCCTTCCCTGATGTGTAGAAGATTGCTACTGGGATCAAATTTGCTACTAGGATCAGATTTACAATATTCCGCACATCAGAAAAACATTAAGCTGCGAAGCAATTTAAGTCTGAATGTAGTCTTTGTGATTTTCGTCTCATCAGTTTTTCACCTGTATTGTCAAAAATTCTGGAGTATTTGATGTGGGAACAAAGTTATTCCCATCTTAACAAATTTAGATTATTGTCCCCGTTTTAATCTGTGTTTAGAGCTAGACGCAAACCATTAACTTTTATGCCTTTTGGACTTTTTAAAAGCTTTTCACTCAGTCAGCCATGAACTAGTTTGCTTTAAACTTAGAAGCAATTTTCGGCTCAGTGACCTTCCTCTTCGTATTATGGAAAGCTATCTAAAAGGCCGAACTCAGGTAATTAAAATTGGAGACGAAGTCGCAGAATTACACTTACTTACTTACTTAATTGGCGCTATAACCGCTTATGCGATTTTGGCCGAACTTCTCCTAAAATTTGTGGTGTGCGTCTTGATGTTGTAACACAAATTGAGGGACCTACCGTTTTACGCCGAATTCGAACGGCGAGTGTTTTTTGTGAAAAGTATTTTTCAGGGCAGAAATTCACTGGGAGGTTTGCCGTTGCCTGCCGAGGGGCGACCGCTATTAAAAAAAAAACTTTTTCTATAATTTTTGGATGTTACTTGCCCCGAGCTGGATTCGAACCCACCGAATGATGCGCGCACACGCTACACACTCGGCTATGGTGGCTGCTGTCTCAGAATTACAACCTCTGCTATTTACTTTGTTTATTAATGACGTATTTAGTACTGGCCACCAAAAGTGGTAAAAGTGCATGATTATGCGGAGGACATACATTACGATTAACGATTCGAGTAACTTGTGCACAAATTTTGGTCCTCTCTTTGTCTTAATAGTAACAAATTATTTGTGTTACCTGTGTGTAAAAAAAATACTAATAGTAATTGAATAGTAATGCTATTCGTCTCTATCCGTATGTAGGTGAAAACTCTCCTAAATTTGTGTTGAAAGTAACAAATTTTGGCTTTATTATAATTACCAAACTAACTTGCATTAGTCATGTTAACTTTGTCGTAAGTAAAGTACTACACCAGCTGACATTAGGCGCAAACTTCCCATTCAATTAATACTGTCAATAATCTGTCATTCTGAGCTAATTCACAGTAGGCTGGATTCTCAAGCGGCTCATAAAATTGACGTATTATTCAATGATGTTCAGCGATATGTTTTTGGGTTAGGGAGATATGATAGTTTATCTGGATGGAAATCGCGACAATTTGGTTGCAGTATTTCCGCGCCTTGATTTCCTTCCCAAAATCTTAACTTAATTGATTATACCTAAATAAAGACTATTTTTCGTCAATGCTATTCGCTTCCGGAACTCGATTCCGTCTCATGTTCATCGTAGTTTTAATGAAAGCAACTTTAAGAATGTTTTCTATTCGCACTTTTGATAAATTATAAATGTTTCTTTAAATGCAATGTTATTTTACTAATTTTACATTTTACAATAAATGAAATGAAATTAAAATTTACAATGCGCAATTTTATGGATATGTTGGAGAAAACAACAGGAGGAATTGTCACCAGGAGAAGAAAAATTCGTCGAAGATAAAAATGTTTAATTTTTCCTTCGTTTTCCATTGCACAGAAATTTCGTTTGTGATTAAATAAATTCAGAGTCTGTTATGAAAACATAAAATTTGCGGAAGAGACAGTAAGAGTTAACTATATTTGTACTCAAATTTTTCGAATAAAATAACAGCTAAAGATCAACCGTAATTTGTATGCACTTCAAATTTCACTTTATTGCACTAAAATTAAATGCGCTATAAAACCGCATTCTCAAATCGCAAAAATTCTGGTTAATACTTTTGAAGTCATGAGTTACTTTTTTTTTTGTTTTGATTCATTACATGCAAAGGCAATTTCAATTTTCCTTTTTCAAAATTTTTGCTAGAAAAATAAAAGTTTTCACATTTTTCTACGCGGAGCTATGCATCCTAATATTGAAAATCGGGGAACCGTTTTGCTTGAGTTCTTTTAACGATATAACAATCTTCCAGCAAATGTACGATATATTGAAAATATTATATCCTTCAATTTAAGATTTCACACACACTCAAAAAGATAAATATGCGAGTGCTGGTGTATAAATAAGTAAATGTTTCCAGCTTGAAAGGTAATTTTTTGTTGTATTATTTGTTTCTTTAGCTGATTGATAGCCGACGAAATATTTAAAATATTTTGTTATTTTAATTTAACTTGACGCTGACGGTTGATGGTTCTTTCGAACCTTTTGCGAAAGTTGATAAATGACTAGCGATTACTGTTTTATTTATTTTTTTGTTACTTACATATGCCATCCATTCATGCGTTACTTACTCGCTTATTTCTGTGCTCAGTGAAAAGGATAAAATTGATAATATTGCACTCTGGAGGAAAAAGGGTACTCTTGCCTTTCAACACACAAAATTCCAAGTTGAATACAATTTGTGAAAATGTAAGATAATTAAACAATTTCTTGTTCTTGTAAGCCGTATTTTACAATGACTCTCTTCCTTTCTTTTTTTGCTGTTGTTGTTGTTTTTGTCGTTTATATATGTATGTGCGTAATTACATTTCGTCAGGTGATTAAAAGCTTGATAATTGTTTTTGTTTAGCTGTTTTTCTAATGACACCGTAATTAAAAGGGTTTCGACGCACTCCAACCCTCTTCAAATCTTCATTTTGCATTTTCATCTTACACACCCTTTAAATGCTAGAAATATTTTTACAGTTGTATTTGTTTTGGTATTTGATGCGTTTTCGGTTCATTTCTGCTTACACTTTGACTGTGTGCCACAATACAGATACAGATAAATACACCCACACAGATTTTCTATGCATAGTCAGTTTAAGTTGTATGAATAGCTAAATATCTCACGATTTAAACCCAACATATACCTCTCTTTTTGCTTATATTTGTACCAGCTTTTGCAGAATCCTCTGCCAACCAACCGTGACCGCTATGGCGTATACGTAACTTTCTATAGAGTATTTCATAGTAGCCATATCTATTTTCATCTCAGCTGCGAGGGGTTTCCTCATTTAACATTTGTGTATGTAAATCGCAATGGATATTTTATATGCAATCTATGTTGTTGTTGTTGTTGTAACAGCATAAAACATTCCCCATAAAATTTTGTGGAATGCTGCTGAAGTGACAGTCCTTGGCCGGATATAGATCCGGGTCATTCCGGTATCGTAGAACCGACTGTAGTGGGAACGTATGCAATCTATCGCTAACTTTGCTGGAAGTTCAGTGTTTCATTTAAGGATCAGTTTTTGAAATGAAACTCCTTATGCGGCGAATCGTAAATGGAGAGTAAAACTTTTAAAGCTAGCTAATTTCGTTACATAGGTGAGACGAAATATATCACGTTAAGAATGAAAGAAAGAGAACGAACGAACGAAACCCGTTATTTATGACTCATTCGTGATAATGTGAAAATAAGTTGAAGGTAAATGTTTTCGCCTTGTAAAAACACGCTAACTTTTTTACGAACGAATCATGTTAATCTCCAAAGCATCTAAATTTTCTTTGTGTTTTCATAAGCAACTCTATGTTTGATAACTTTTGGCTAAAAAGAGTCGGTGATTTGCCGTCACTAGTTTAGAAAAAGGAAGAGCAAAGCTTTTATTTTGAAGCTCAGTGGTCATCTTGGTTACCAGATTGCATTAGAGTAAAAAAGGTAAATAAATCGAAAATCAGTTAGGAAAGGGAATGCTGTCGGGATGGTTATATTTAATATTGAAAACATTTTCTAACAACAACTTGTTTTCATTTTCATATGTCAAGGTATTACGAGACATTTGCTTGAAAAGATTTATGAAATTTAAAAACAAGCAGAGCATTGCTGCAATCATTTTGATAGGCATCACATCAGCGGGAAGAACAAACATTAGAGAATGGACAATTCATCTGCTTAATCGCTTTCGCCTCTAGTTTTGTTGTTGTTTCACTATTTCCATACTCAGCAAAGCATTGCATCGTTCGTTTTCATCTGTAGGTAGCGCAAAGAACTTAGAAAACGTACTAGTTGGATACTTACACCATTCGACGGATATAATATGTATTTTAACTTATTTTATCACACCGAAAATGGATTTCATTTTATCCCATTAGGAAACGAAATGGCATACAACTTTTGTCTATAATCTAGGCACGTTCTTTGGGAAGAGTTACAACGGTTGATATTCCGGCCTGCCGCTGAATCCATCGTAACCCGATCGCTGGTCCGAATATCTACGAAGAAATATATTCACAGTCTATGCTGCATTCGTACAACGATGGATTCGGTGATAAGTTTTTGGAAAATTTGACAAAAATACGAAATACGATAAATTCAGTTATAGCCTCGGATAAAAAACGCTTCTCTTTTGTCACTATTTGTTTTTATTCATTGTTTACTTCATGATTCGCACGAATTATAAATCTTTGGTTAAGTGCATTGGTATAAAATAATCTATATACAAATATAATATAAAGTCCCGAAATACAAAGGACGAGCCGTAACTTAAAAACTAATGTAAGGTGTTTAGGCAAATTTTGGCAGTGCATTCATTAGACCCATGACAGAAACAGTGGCTTCATTCAGGGTGAGACAAGGTATGGTGCTCAGAAAATTTGTATTTATGACTCCATTTAAATACAGTAAGAAGCGGGGTGCGACGAGAAATACCTTGACGACAAATGGATTTGCTAGGTGGCTCTAGAGTCGGGTAATTCGAAAAATCCATATTTATACTTCGATGCACTAGGTGTGTTATTCAGAAATTATTATTTATGATTTGCGACGAAATATACTTTATTTAGTTAATCAGAAAATCCGCAATTTTGGCCCGATATATATGGTTCTACTTACTTTAATTTAATTAGTACTTAAATTGTTTGCTATGTGTATATAGCTTTCTGAGAAGATATGAATAAATTCACCAAAAGATATATATGCGACAACATCATATAATAATAAAGCATCATAGTGCTCTTGGTAGAGGAAGAGATATAATACCTGCGATTCTCGAGGTAGATTTTAAAGTAAATTTTGCCTCCGACGATGCTTTAACTTTAACAACTTACTTTCCTTGCAAAAAATGTGGTCTACACTTATTTTTTTTAATTACCACAAGCCATTGAGGTCCGTAATTTCAATTGCAATACTAACCAACGACTGTAAAAATATAGAATAAACGTAATGTTTTTAGGCTACGTCTTGTATTATTGCATACAAAGGGTGTTTTTGTAGACTGATAGAAGTTTAAATTAAAATAAAACAAATAAAAAATTAAGTATGATGCCAATTTTTTATTTTAAAGATATTTTCGTGATATTTAATATTTAAAAACGATTTCTGGCATATGTCCGTGACGACTAGGTTTGGTGAATCGGATGCGATCAGTCCAATCTTGAAATTCCATGTTGTGGATGGACAAAGTCCAACTTGTTGAGCACGGCGGCGAATAGACAAATTCGGATCTTTTCCAACCCTACCACTTACAACACCAATATTTTCTTCTATACGTACAGTTCTTTATCTTGTTGTTGATTTTTCGTCGAGTAGAGTAAATAATGTGCGAAATTTATCAACAGTTCGATGAATAAGTTGCTCTGATGCTCGATTATGTGGACCATAAAATTCACGAAGTGGCGAACAGAACACTGATTTTTAAAGTAAATTTCCAAAATTTTTGAATGTTGTTGCGGTGTCATCCTTTCCATGATGATTTGTCAATGCTTACTGAACAGAAATGTCAAAACGAAATGCCATTTACCTGGTGTCAAGTGACCGCTATCTCTATCGACTGTTCTATCTGTCTAAAAAAAAAACTTTTATTTTAGGATGCCCAGTTTTTGTTGTTGTTGTTATTGTTGTATAAGACAATTTCCATAAACTTATATGGAATGTTTCTGAAGCGACAGTCCTTGGTCGTGTATGAATTCGGGTCGTTCGGATATCGTAGACTGTCGTTGGAGCGGTTGACGATTTGTCGAATAAATCTTTCGCCTCTTTGAGATGCTATCTCGCTCTCTCTCTGCCTAGAATATTAAATGTCAATTATTTTTAATTATTTAAGAAGTTTAATTTTTATCACGTTTACGGAGCGAAACGCGACTTTTTATTTATTTAATTCATTGAGTATTACAATATTGCTTGATAACTGACCAAAGTAATGATTTAATTTAAATTGACGAATTATTTCTGAAAAAAAAACCGGTCATAACAATGTTATGGAAGCCAAAGAAAGAGCTTTTGCTAGCTATGCCACGATTTTGAATCTAAAGGCTGACATCGCGATTCTTAATAAATGAGTAACTGAAAAAATATTTTACCTTTTTCTTAACTGCTTTGGTTCAAATATTTTTAGAAAGGAACATTTTTTTCTACCGTGTCCGACTTTGGCTAGGAGCCACTGTATAGGAAAAGAATACTAAATCGCGAACTTTGAGCTCATACTTGTAAGAGTAAATCAGATTTTAAGAACTAGAGATATATTTTTATGGAGTCTATAGCTCCGCATTATATAATTAAACTCTAAATCACGCCTGATCAAAACCCTATCAATTTTTTGAGTTTCTTTGATAAATTGGGTTTATTAAGCAACAATAAACACAAAAGAGTTTGTATTAGTGCAACAATAACTCAGTTATATGCTCGATTAAGATCAAAGTTTTAGTCTTTGCTAACTCATGCAAATTAGATATATGAATATGGGTCCGATTGAAAAAAAGGTATATTAATTGAATCTTTTTTTCTAATTTTTCGCATATTATTTCTAGCATTCCTTATAATGCTTTAGCTACTTTTTCAGATTAAATAATGGGAGGGGGACAGTTGCTCCCAAAAGTTGGTGATCACTTATAAGCAAAAAATATTAGTTGACATAAAATTGCTGAAAACAACCAGCATAGCACGCTTAGTTTTTTCTGCGGATTTTGTATCTCTTCCATAATGAAGTACTTTTGAAATATTAATGCTGAATATTCTAGCAAAAAAAAAATAAATAAAAAAATATATAAATTTCGTGCGAAATCCAGGAAAAATTTCATTCAAATCTCGCACGTATTTTCTCATTAAAAGGCAAATAAATGCCATGTGCTTTTTAAATTCCAAATTTGATAGCCAATATAGCCAATAACATAAGCTAAAGAGGTAGGAAGAGTATTATAAATTTGGCTAATCCTATGCTTTCCATTACCCTCCGCATTGAAACTAGTCAAACCACAGTCCACCTTTGCCGTATATCAATAAATTATTTTCAGTTGTAAAGTTCGTTGATAGACGTAATTAGTTGCTTAACTCAAGCTCGCCTACAGCAAATGCTCAGCGGAAGAATGTAGAAAATGTTTTCCTCATTGTGGTCCAACTCAAATTACACGCTTCCACAAAATGTAAAAATATTAGCACTTATTTCTCTTTTGCAGACCGAAAACAACAACAACCGCATTTATTTAGTTGTAAGACTTTAATTCTTTGAAATTATTTTTGCTAAATAAAGCAAACAGTTGCCTGCTATATCAGTGACAGCTGTAGGTAAACCTTTGAACAATTGGCATGCCTTTTTAGTTCGCAATATTTTACGAACAGTCGGAATTCCTCACATTTCACATCACAGTTGCAATAGCAAGAACTCACAAAAATGGCAAATATGTTAGGTAAATATATATATATATATGTATATATAAATGTTATTACTTAAAAAACTTTGAACTATTTTAATTGCCCGCATTATTGGTGCTATATTGCTTACCGCCCGCCGTATGCACCCCCCCATCCCCCATCGCTAACCACTTCCTATCGCCAGTCAGCTGGATGTGTCCCTTTTTGCTAGCTGCTTGCTACAATGGTATGTCTCTCGTATAATTTACCAGCACACAAGCAAAGAGCTGGCGATACGTTTCCTTTTACTCCTCCCTATTGTCGGCGGCAATTCCTGACTGCTGGTGGGCGAGCAATCAAGCTTTTTGGGAAGTGGAATGGGCGTGCGGCCAGGAATCAATAAATCTCTTGATAAATGTCCAATTTAATTTCATCCTTTTCATCTTCAACATAAATAAAGTCCTTATTTTTTCAGTTGCCTCTGCCACTTTGTGCTTTCCGTGCTCCATATTGCTCGCCCGCACTCGCTTGCCTCTTATTTGAGAACTTTTTGATTTTTGATTTAGACGTAATTTAATTTTTCTTCCGTTTGCTTTTCTGCTTTCGATGTGCAGTTACGAATTTTTTTTCTTGTTTTCTTTTTGGCATAAGCTGTAAGATTTATCAGCGTACATAAGTATTTACTTTCGTGTGTATTCGAGTGTATTACTTAAGATTGCCCAGTAGGATCGGAATCCACAGTTTTTATTACTTATATTTTTTAGCGTTCCAGGAAATCGGTGCGTGCTTTGGACGAAGTGAAGGAGATTTCTCTATAAAAAGTAATTATTAAACGGATCAATAAGATTGCCTCTTAAGGTCCCTTTCAGGTAACGGAGAGGTTATCCGTTTCTCTTTTTTTTTGGCATACACATGCCAGGGATACTAACTCTTTTAACTCAAATTCGCTAAACAATCCCTTTTCAATGGCATTCCGCAAAAATTATTTATGGAAATCAAAATTGTTTTAAATACCAATACTTTTTACTGCATTTAAACATTTTTCTTTATACAAAATGGTGTATCAGAAGAAATAAACAAACTCAGTTATTTATAAAATTAAAATTTTCAGACGAATTAGTAAAAAAGTATTGCCTCGTGGGTATCAAAGGAAAAGTATTTGTGAAGGCTTTAATTGAGTTATACGTATATTCGAATACGGTTGCCCCTATCGAGAAAAAAAACTGAGTGAAAACTTACAAAAATGGCACCAAATGGCAGGCAGTTCAAAAGGCCTACCCAAACTTTTTTCTTAAAAATTGGCACTTACTGAAAATTCGAAAAACTAAAACATTCAAAAGGGTAATATTTTGCCCCAGCTTACTCAAGCGCATGTGTTCAAGAATATTCAAATTTCGAAGATTTTCAAAAGGAATGCCACTGAGTATTTAGATTGTTATTTATAATTAACGCTTTTGGTTTTTACTTTTAAAACTTAAAAGCAATTGTGAAATGTCTACGAAATTAATCTTGTTAAAATAACTTCTCATACAAATGTAAAAAATAAATAAAACATTTAGGAAAAATATTAAAATTGAATACTATTTGATGTAAATTTAATAGCTTTGTCTCCTAATTTTTATACCTTTCATGAGAATGAAATGGTATATTAAGTTTGGTCCGATGTTTGTAAGTGCCAGAAGGAGAAGAGATAGACCCATCAAAAAGTTTACCTAAATGATCAGGACGATGAGCTGAGTCGATTTAGCCATGTCCGTCTGTCTGTCCGTCTGTCCGTCTGTCCGTCTGTCCGTCTGTCCGTCTGTTTGAACGCAAACTAGTCCCTCAATTTTAGAGCTATTTTGATGAAATTTGGTGAGCAGGTGTCGTTGTACAAATGATTAAAAATTTGTCGGAATCGGCCAGATCGGGTGACTATAACATATAATACAACCGATTATTCAGATATTAAATTTTGCGCCATAACTCCTCCATTTAAGCAGCTAAAGGCTTGAAATTTTGCAGAAATATCAGCCATTATTAGCTACGTATCAGTATTGAAAATCATGAAGATCGGAGAAATATAACATATAGCTCCCATACAACCGATTGTTCAGATATTGCATTTTGCACCATAACTCCTCCATTTAAACAGCTAAAGGCTTGAAATTTTCCAGAAATATCAGCCATTATTAGCTACGTATCAGTATTGAAAATCATGAAGATCGGAGAAATATAACATATAGCTCCCATACAACCGATTGTTCAGATATTGCATTTTGCACCATAACTCCTCCATTTAAACAGCTAAAGGCTTGAAATTTTGCACAAACATCAACCATTATTAGCTATATATTAGTATTCATCAAGATCGGAGTTCACAGTGTAAATCGGCAAGATAAATTCAGGACAAATATTTATTGCGAAAAGTAATAAGCTCAGCGCAATATCACATGAATCATAGCGTTAAACGTTTGGGAACTATTTACGGATCTGATAACTGTTTTCAAAGACCGACATATGTAGGTCTTACATATTAATACTTAATTATTTGTATTTTTTAAATGTTGAATATCAAGCGTCGATACGATATTAAAAATATTCAAAAACCATTCCCTTCTTAAAACATAGTTCTTTTTAATTACATAAGGAAAAGCATTAAATAATTTATAACAATGCCTTTACTAGAATTATTTTTATTGATTTGAAGGAAATTTTCGCTTTTAACTATAGGTAATACGAAATTGTAATACAATAACACGTTTTTTACTATTCTTCCATTCATGAAAGGTATGAAGCCTTCGGCATAGCCGAAGACAGCGCTGTTTTTACTTGTTTCTTAATCATTTTTGAATCAAATTCTTTGACATATATAACACTAGTATAAAAACATTTGATAAATGCGTCATACTTCGCTAAAAAGTGCCTTCCAAACCTACATATCTTGGGCGCTGTATACGAAAATTAGTGTCATTTATTTATTCAAAGCAGCATTTTCGAGACATGGGAAAAATGCCTGTTTTGCAGTTACCGCCAAAGCACTCCAGTATAGCATATAAACCTAACCTTCTAAAAATACACTCAGCTTCTCTATACATATTTTGTATAAATCGGGGCATTAATTTTGAGTTAAAGACGCTTAAATGCACTTACTCATTTTCCAGTGTAATAGCCAGAATGTACAGAGAATTAAAATACAAACTTCATCAGGAACATACGCATTTTTCTTTTCCTACTGTGTTCCCCTTTTCAGATTTCGCTTTACTATTTTGCCTAGTAATAACCCCGGCTATGTTGTCTAATATTGCATTCAAGGAATATACGAACTCCGAAAGTACATAGATGACTTACGGACGGTGGTGTTTTCGGATTTCATTTGAATGCAATATTAGCCTTTGAATGCAGTAGTATTTAGTATTAGTACTGAAATTCCCCGGAAACCATACTTACCAACTTGATAAAACGGTCTGGAATGGCTAAAGTATTGAACGCAGTCACGCTTGTCATATGTGTTTGTACTCTGGCGCCTAAGAAAACACTCCAATAACTTGATTTCCATTTGTCAAATATCACAGTAAGTCCACAACTAATTTGTGAAGCTGTCATATTGTTAGTGGGTGATTTCCTTAAAACTACCCAGTGGTGAATAGAACGCTTGCTTAAAAGCTTCACATTTGTAGAGATATTCGGGAAGGATACGAGAATCTTTTTTCTATTAGGTTACACTAAAATTCGGACTACGCTGGAATCAGTGATAGCCCCGATTTGGAGAGATGTCGCCACATCTCTAGATGGTGTTTCCGCAAATTTCGAGTAATTAAAAAAATCAGCACTTGCTTCGCGAACAGCTAATCATATCCCAACAGTATATTGAAAAAAAGGTAGTGTACGAACTCCACTTATAGTCCAGTTCAGATATGAAGTACTATTACGTTGAAAAAGTTGTAGACGAACCACAAATTTTTAACTATTGTGTGGTGACATTATTTTCATTAGAAGTTGGATCAGACGGGTGTTTTTTAAGACTGATAGAAATTTAAATTGAAATAAAACATATAAAAAATGAAGTATGATGGCAAATTTTTTTTTATTTGAAAGATATTTTCATGACACTGAATATTTAAAAACGATTTCCGGAATATGTCCGCCACGACTGGCTTTGGTGAATCGGATGCGATCAGTCCAATTTTGAATTTCCATGTTGTGGATGGACAAAACCCAACTTGTTGAGCATGGCGACGAATAGACAAATTCGAATCTTCTCCAACACTATCTTTGTCTTGTTGTTGGTTTTCATCGAGTAGAGTAAATGTTGTTCGAAATTTATCAACAGTTCGACGAATAAGCTGCTTGGTGCTCGATTATGTGGACCATAAAATTCACGAAGTGGCGAACAGAACACTGATTTTTAAAGTAAATTTCCACAATTTGTAAACGTTGTTGCGACGTCATTCTTTCCATGATCATTTGCCAGTGCTTACTGAACAGAAATGTCAGAACGAAATGTCATTTACCTGGTGTCAAGTGACAGCTATCCCTATCGAAAGTTCTATCAGTCTAAAAAACACGCCCTTTGCAAGAGCCGTTCGTTTCGCCATTTGTTGCCAAGTGGCGAATCAATAAAGCATCTCGCATAAATTGGCATCAACGCAGTTTTTGTTTCTAATTTAAGGTTCGTGCATCACAATCGACGAAAATGCACCAGAAGTTCAAGCACATGTGACCACATGGTCGTCGTTTATGCGCAGCTTTGAACTGGTCTAACATCTGCAGCATTGATTGTAACGAGTTCGACCAATCAAATGAGGAGCCATTATACTCGCAATCGCCGAATCCAGCTAGCAAACGTTGTTGTTGCTTGTACATAAAAATTTGTTCGAACATACTTAATAATACTCTTTCGTATTTAGATCCGGCAAAATGAGAACTCAAAAAACGAATGCCACATGTTGCTGAGGCAACTATTATCGGTGGCAAAATGGAAAGGGAAAATTGTGCCGGATTGTCATTCCATTTCAAGCGACATAAAGCCAAAGCACAATTTCCAAATGTGTCTGGAATGGAATAGCCAACAAAGTGTGGATTACGCCAGACAAAGTACACCAGAAAAATTCTTCATTTATGCCTCAAATGAGAAAACCATTAAAAAAATAATACAATTTAATAAAAATAAATACTTTTCAAATTGATTATTTTTTACTCAGGGACCGTAACGGTTAAAATTTATGTGAAAAGAAACATACAATTATTATTAAATCGCTATTTTAAGATTTTCAGTTTTTCAGTCAAAAATAATCGTTTTTCTTGGATTTTTTTTTTCCTTAAAAAATTATTTTTGGTGTATTAATTTTTCCTAACATATTTCATCAACATTTTTGTGTCTTTTATTTTTTCGATAAAAAATAATCGATTTTCTTAGATTTAATATTGTCCGATATGTCCGATTGTAATATTTTTTTTCGATCACAAAACATATTTTTGTTATCGCCGACAAATTTTTTGCGTTTATTATTATCGAGTAAATACAAAAATGGCGATTATTTTTGATAGAAAAAATAAAGATCAGAAAATGTTGATCAAATAAGAACGGTAGAATTTAAATTGAAGAACAATTATTATTTTTGTTCGAAAAATAAAAATTAAAAAATAACGATCAAACTTGATCGAAAAAATAAAAATCAAACAATAACTATAATGCAACGGTTTAAAAGAAAAACACCCCTTAATAAAAATAAGGTCAGATTTATATATCGTATGGCATAATATTTATATCGTTATATTCGAGGTCTGTTTTGAAGAAATTCTTGCTAATGATTCGTTGATCGGTAAAAATCACAATAAAAATCAGTTTCGGTCTCTATTTTTATTTCGTTTTTGGAAGCATAGCAGCGCATGGTGTGCAATGGCTGGTATAAAATCAGGGACGGGTAATAATGGTTATTTCTGTGAAATGTCGCTGAAAATTTCACTATGAAAGAAATTTTCTACCATCAAGTCGATCGATTTTTTAATTCAACAAAAATCAAATTTGAAAAAAAAATTGTTTGCAATATTTATGCAAAATTAAAAAAGAAAGTACAATTATTTTTGATTTTATTTAATAAAACTCAAATAACAACTATTTTTGATTTTTACTTTAAAACCATAAATGCTATATCTATATGATTTTTTTTTCCTAATTCAGTAACTGTTCTTAGAATTAGCAATTACTTATAAATAAATGTCATCAATTCGAATCGGTCGCTGACTTTTATTTTTAAAGTCTAACATACCTATAAAAGTCATTTAAATTTTTGGCAAAAACTTAGTCGGCGCTAAGCTGATCAATAATAAATAATAATTTGGTTTCCCAATAATTTATTTTCTGCGAGAAATTAAAATGACTTTTATAGGCGTGACTTAAAAAATAAAAGTGACTGATTTATATTGATGACTTTTATAAATAGAGGTCTTGAATAACTGTTATTTTTTAGTTTTAAAGTAAAAATCTGAAATAATTGTTAGTTGATGAGTAATTGAATAAGAGTCGCAAAATAATCGTTGAACAGCAATTTTTATATTAAAAATTTTAACTGTTACGTTCCCTGTATAAAAGAGAACAAGCAGTTGTAACTTTTGGAAAACTATTCCGAAATGTGTTTGAACTAACTGCTTTTTCCTACAGGGTGTATACATATGACATTGTTGTTGATATTCATATGGGAGTGTCTACACATATACACGCATACATATGTATGTACGTACATGCATAGGTAAAAATGCGTGCGCGTGCCTTTGGCAATCCACTACCTGTTGTAAGTTAATATTTTTGCAAATGCAGAACCATATGAAATTTGAGAATATGGAAATGTTAAATGGCACTGCATTCCTCAACGGAATAATAGCAAAAAAATGAGCTACTCGTAAAAAAAATGACAAACAGGTAACTGCATCCTGCTTCACTGTCATTTCAAAATATGTTCGTATTTAATATGGAATTTGACGTTCGTTAATATTGTTTGTACTGCTCTGAAGATACTTGTGCGACGGTAAGTGCATTTCAATGTGTCTGTCTCATATATAGCAAGTAAACGTATTGCAAATATCTAAAGAAAAGCAAATGAAGTAGCAGAACACAGCAAAAAGATAAATATATTTCAACGATCGAATGAACAGATAGATACCAGAGGTTTCCGACGCTCATCGCCGTTTTTTTTTATTTGTAAATTTTGCCTTCATTGGCATGTCAGCATGAAAAATATGAGTTTTTTTTTAAGAATATAATAAGAAGTCATTAATCGCAGATCGATGTAATTACCGGGAAATAGCTATGAATACTGAAGACTAGCGTCGAACAAGATGGGCAGGCAAAGGATAAGCAGAATAAGAAGCGTAAAAAGGTCATATTAATTATTTTTTGATATTAGAATTCTCTTTTTATAATGAAGGTATTTGCTGTGGCTGCCCTGCTATTGACTTAATTAGAGGCTGGTTAATTGGATGCATTACCAATTAGTGATAATTTTTGATAAATTGTAACAAAGGACTGACAGGTGATAGATTAAGACTGATGTCTATCGTAGTAAAGAAAGCGGTTAGTAATTAGTTAGGATAGGGATATGATCCAAAGCGTTATCATTACTGATTGGTTAAACTAATGCACAGGATTGATGGGTAAAAGACATCTAATGAATATTCATTTCAGGTTAGCAAAAAAAAAGTAAAAAAAAACTCAGCTCAAACACCACACTACTTAGTTCCGCTGAATTCGAATTTCTGTCATGCTATACCGGCTATAGGAGAAATGGAGTGAACACATGGCTTTTTCTACTATTACTGAGCAGAATGTACTCGAT